>OX411279.1:25083016-25683016 GCA_948146005.1 Nomada fucata | reverse complement strand
CGTAAAAAGAAAAGTCGAAAAGGAACATCGAGAAAACATTCTCAACTCCGACAGAGACGAACCCTTGCCTCCAAGACGCCACCAACCCCAACCAACCCTACGCTCGATTCCATATGGCAATCGATTCGACGAACAAAGAAAAGAATTCCTATAAAATCGTTGTCCAACGTATGCCAGAACGAACCCCGTCGACGAAATAATTACGATCCCAGGTTTCCCTGGACAATGCCATGCCTCAACAACGGAATGTTAATCGAGTTGTCGAAAAAACCGGTCGCGGAGCCGGCAAAAAACAGAAACGAAGAAAAGAGAAGCAACGAAACGAAACGAAATTTTCGCGGACGAGGCCTGTCCATTTATTTACTCGCGAAGATGCCCCGCTCGTTCGAGGGAGCTTTCCGTCGAGCGACGCACGCGTGACACGTCGCTCTCGAAGAACGAACGGTCATGAATAAAACGATACGTATCGTATCGAGTCGCCCGGACATTTTGTAGTACTACAACCGCGGCGGGCTGCGCCTGTTCGCTGCACAAGCGTGCACCGCTGTCTCGCCTAATGTGCAACCGCTTCAGGCGCATGCATTATTGATACGTTTTCGGCGCGGGGCCACGATCGCCCCCGGGACGGTTTCAATTCGGTTGCCGCGGGACACCCAGCGGCGGATAGGGCGAGACGCGTCGGCTCGCGGCTGACGAAACACGCAACGCGTTACGTTACGTCGCGATGATAATCGCTTCGTCGGTATTTGACGAGCCGCGCGGTGTCGTCGAACGATAAAACTGATAAATAGTTGACGCGCGATGCAGCGCTAAAAGCGGCGTTACGAACAGCTCGAACGCTCGTATCAGATCGTGAACGAAATGTTTAACCGTTCGAGTGTATCGTAAAAAGAAAAGGACGCAACGAACGTCCGGGTGAAGATTCCTGAAATATTTCCCACTCACCAATTACGCCACAGCCCTGCGTTTTAGCCTGATCATCGAAGTAGTCCCGACGTTCAGCGTCCACTGGCGAGGCTCGTATCCTTTGGATGGAATGTTGCAGCGAGAATTCTAGAGAATCCTTGTCACTCCGGGGCCACGGCGCGGCCGGTTTAATTATATAGCTCGCCGTCGATGTTTTCACGTGGCCCGTCTGTAACAAGAAAAAAAAGAAAAACGATACAAAAAGAACAGAGGCGTGCCAAAATTTTGGCGAGTCACCGCGGCATGATTGGCCTTTATCTCGTCAATGAAACGAGCTACCTACCGGCCAACCCTTTCTCTCATTCATTTTTCTCTTCCCTTTTTTCACCTCGCGTCACGTTCATCGAACCGTGAAATTTCGACCAACCGTCCGCGTGATCCTTCGTGCGGACGAATGTTTGATCGAAGCGCATCCGTCACGGTGAAAGTGATCGATCGCAGTGTTTGAACACCATGTTTCTCGTTCGATTGAATTTTTCAATATCGTCGAACGATCGATTCGTTCCCGACGAGGGGAGACATTCTATTTTCCGAACGTCGCGACGTACCACTCGGTATATTTGTGCAATTTCAAGGAAGGGAAAAATGGATAGGGGATTTTTAGGCGAATTCTAGTGACGGTATAAACATTACCAGAACAGTATCGAGGGTGCGAGATTCTTGGACAGCGTTAACACTTCGTCGCGCCGTGGAAAAGGCGTTAACAAAATTTTCAGCGACGTTTCAATTCTACCCGGGGGACACGCGAGATACGAAACAATTGTCCGCGATTAAGAGATCATTCAGTTTCTTCATTGGCTCGCGAGCTTATCGATCGTACGAACACGATCGCGATTCGGCGGTGCAGATAGCGAAACGTTTCGCGATTTATTTATACGTACAGCGCTGCCCTGACATAACTTCCTCGATTTGAATGTGAAACACACCAGCCGCGAGGGACGCCCCCGCTAAATATATACCGCCCACGTGAATTCCGTGAGAGGGCAAAGCCGACGGGATCGCGGTCGGACGCGAGTGGATCAGGTGAAAATAATCGATTAAAAGGCAGAAACGGATTCGGGACGAATTATTGCGCCTGTCGTTGTCACGCGGACGCGGAGGAATTTATAGAAACGATCTGTGAAATAAAATTGAAAACGCTCGACTCGAACAACTGTCCCCAATGTTAAATTCATTAATCCAAACACGTCCGTTCAAAGTTTTCGATCGGGTGTTTTTAAGCGTTCTGTACTTCGATTAAAAATACACAGATTATTCGTCCAATAATTATGCAGAATCAACGTGTGTACAATAGTGCGTATAATTTTTTGAATACTACACGCTGTTAAATCGAGTTGATTGAACAAAATTCGTATTATCGACGCCTTCGATCAGAAACACCTTGCGACCGCCACTCGCAACAGCAATTTCCAACATGGAACTGGCAATGAAACGAAAAGGGAAAGAACGAAAAAGAAATAAACGCCGACCGATATCAGCGATATAATTAAACAGAAGGAAAAGTATCGATCTCGATTGCTCGAGTAATATTCCCCGTAAGACGTAAAACAAACGAGATATTTATCGCGCGGAAATTATCGATACATCTCGATCGGGAAAGGGGAACATTGTCGGAGGGCGGCCGGAAAGAATGCACCGGTCGCATGTACTTTCTGATCGTCCGTGAAATTACTTATTGATCAACGAGGGGTCTAATTAAGGAGCTTATAATTATGGACGTGCGCGTTTCAGAGAAAGTCAACCTAATTAATTATCGCTCCTAATTACAGGAATCTCGGCCTGTCGTCGAGAAGAGCAGAGCCACGAGGAAAGTTACAATTCCACGCCCAAACGGCGAACCGACGTGCCACTTATCGATCATCGACGCCTCCTTGACGCACACTTCCGTACGCAATTTCAGTGCTTCCAGCGTACGCCAGTCTAGCGAATTCAGACGAAACGAATTTCTGTAAATCGCCAACAATTCAGCCCTAAATTATATCCAAGCTGCGATATCTGGTTTAATTATCACTCCCGTTAATAATCCCGTTGGCAGAATCGACGAACCCCTTTTCGAACGAACACTCTGTCGCGGCTTCGCCGCTGCGACGCGAACGAGCCCTATCTCTGTCCCGAGGAATTTCGACGGTTCGCGAGCTGGCAAATAGAAAACCAGCCGCACACTCACCGCAGAACAATGGCGGGGAAATAAAAACGCGAGGGCGTGCGGATAGATGCGAGTACGTACTCGTATACCTCGGCCGTGCGTTCCGCTGTTCACCGCCGAAAGACAACGTGGGCTTTCAGCTGTCCGTGGTCGTCGCAAGGATTACGACGACCGTAAACGGCGACTCTGGCGACGTGCAAACCGCGTCGCGACGCGTCGTTAAAAAGAGGTTCACCTTTGCGAACGTTCCCCCTGTTCATTCGGAAGCCTCGACGGATGGCACGACGAAAGCACCCGCGAAAGGAATCGGACGGAGGAAATCCGTCTCGCTGCAGATCCTCGTTCCGTTTCGCGTGAGTTACGCGTCGACGATATTTTTCATCGTTTCCTGAGGGGGTTGCTTCTTGCTCGCGTGCCTTCGCCACGGTCGTGTCCGAGACGTGCGCGAGGAAAGAAAGGGGCGATAATCGGTGGAGGGAAGAAATTACGAGAACGCGTTGTTCGTCTACGACGACCGGGGGAAAAAGGAAAATCGCGTGAATTATGAATCGTGATAATTGCGCATACGCAAGTACTGTACGCGGTTTCGTTTGGATGAGGAGGCTGTTGAATATCGTTGGGACGGATCGTTCGGTTTGATTTATGGACGACGGACGGTCGATCGATTTTGAGGGCGATTTCCAGGGAACTTGTTTCACTTGGTTAATTGTTTCGATTTATTGTTTTTCGGTAACGTCGAGGTGCATATTTTTTTTTTTTTTTGGTGGAATTCGTAGAATTCGACGCGTATAACGGAACGTAACTAATATGTCGGAGATCGTTGATAGTAATTTCAATTATTTGGACGTAAATTTACTCGAGACGATTGTCGACTAATAATAGGCGGGCAAAGGAGGCGGCGGCCGATACGTTGAAGTTTTGATAGTGATTTCAGATTGAAGAAATCCGCGTGCAAGCTGCCAATATTTACGTACTCCGCGCGTAAATAGAATTCATCAGGCGGCGTAAAATTAGAATGAAATTTTTATAGCGGGCCGAAAATTATTATCGTATCGAGTACGGTATTTAAAGAGCAAAGGTATCCTTTATATAACGCGGATGAAAGATTCAATTTTCGTGCACCGTTCTCGATCGTAAGAGAAATCTAATTATTCGTAGAATTTGTTCCCTGGAAGGTTAGGAAAAATTGAACACGAAATATCATCGTGCAATTTTGCAATTAAATTACGAAGTTAAATTTAATTAAAGTATCTTACATGTCGTTGAATATTCTACGCTTAATATTATTATATCGAATTATTAAAAAAAATTTTGTGCGTGTAAATGATTGTTTTATCAAGAAAATTTCTCGTTTATTGACGCAGTACGTTTAACAAAATTGAACGCCCCAAAATAAAGAAACAAGGGTAGGAAGCTTTTACGAGATACACCTGATCCGTGTTAACATATTCTTTGTATTCGCAAGTGTTGGCGCCCCTTTACACTATTCACAATCGTTCAGAACAAATAAATTTCTCAATGTTTCTTCGGAAGTTCGATTAGTAACTGAGTAAACAAAATGAATGTGTAGAAGGAGCAAATGTTTTTTTGTTAAACTTCTTAATAATCCATGCAATGCTTCCAGACATATCTTTGCACGCATTTAAATTGTTATTAGATATATGGGATATAAAGAGGAATCATGGATTCCTTTTATTACTATTAATAAAAATGATTGTACTATATATAATGATTGGATTATTAATATTTAAATATCTTTCGCTTTAAAGGGAGTACACTAAACTTGCCCGGCAAGAATAAGACGAAACATACTGTAATTGATTATATTCGTCTGAAAGTGAAAAAGAAAAAGGAGACTATGTTTGTTCTTATATACAAGCCATTATTATCACTTATGGCGTTGCTGCTGTTGGTCAACCGTTCCTTTACGAATTAGCACACGTGCGAATAATTAAGCGTACTTAACCCAGATTTTCCAAACGCAATTCGTCACGAGATCGAAATGGACATGTTGAATTTAATTTCGCAGTGCGTCAAGACGGTGCTCGAACAAAAGACTAGTTTTTCATTGGACAAGATTCCTCGAGGAGAATGTTTGCCGTACATTTATGGCATTTTTTTCTGTTTAATGAAATTTTCATCTTTTCCACGTCGCGTCGAGTTCCGACGCGTGCACATGAAATTATTTCCTTTTTCTATAAAAGTTTCGAGAAGGTTGCTTCGATACTGAGAAGGTGAAACCTATTACGGCAATGGAACTCCGTTACTATGCCTGTAAAAGCTTCAAGGTTTTATCTGGTCAAATAAAATTGCGTCAAATATACTTTAAAATAGGTTAATACGGCATTTAAAAGCGTATAATATTTCGAAATAGGAAAATACTGTTCACTACTATAAAGTATGCAAAATATGTTGTTCGCCGCATCGTTATCTCACGCGTGAGAAAAGTTTTAGCGTTCGTCGTTATAACGAGGCGTGACATTACAATGTTAGAAAATAAATTAAACCGCCGGACGATAAACGTCGGGGTTTTATTATACTGCCTAAACGAAGTAATAAAATTCGAACGTGTTACCGATGTGTTACGTATCGATGCTATCGACATCGATATTTTACTTCCAGCGAGATCTTACGCACCTCTCAGGTATTTCGAGATCGTTCGCAGCGTTACTGCCCATAAAGGATATACGAGGCTGTACGAAGTTTGTTCGAATCTCCTGCATCGGGTCAATTGTCTTGTTCGCAGTAACGAAGAGAGTTCAAAGGGGGCGAACGAAGAATCGAACGTCCGTCTATTTCTTTCGCATTGTCAATCGCAATTTGTAATTTGCACTTCGACAGAGAAACGGGAGAAGGCGTTGGGACAGATTGCGACGTGCATAAATAAGTTCTGCTTAAATCGAACAACAACAAAAAGAGAAGCGAACCTCGTTCAACCTGTTGAGGTTAATCGATTTCTCATATTCCTGTGGCACCATTCGTACCTCGCGTAGAGGAAATAAAGCCTGAGAATAATTTCGTCGATCTTTCCAAAGAAAAACCGCCTCCACTATTTCCCCACCAAAAAACTGCACTCCCCTTCATCCGGGCTCCAAAGTTTCAGAAAGGCAAAACGACGAAAGGACCGAGAGGTAAAAGTCCTGGCCCTTTATCGCGGCCACTATCGTGACCATTGGTATATCTCTATCGGGGCGGATCGTCTGAAAATGTTCGACAGCGATCGCCTAGAGCAAAGGAAAGAGAAAAGAATCGAGGATCGCGTTGTACGCCCGGTGCATTTGCGATTTGCATTCCTGCAGGCGTGCACCTCTGCGTCCCGTGGCTATTCGATGGCACAAAGACTGACTTCAGGGTTACCGAGAACTCTTGGCAAGAACGCCGTTTTTCTCTCTCCCCTTCGCTCCTCCCTCTCCTCCCTTGGCCTGGTCTCTGTTCTACCGACTGGCACTCTCCTTTTTGCCTTTTCGACCGGCGAACGCTGGCAACGACCTCGAGAACCACCGCTGGAACAACTCATCGACCTTTCGGCGAGTACAGCTGATCCCTCACCAGCTTCCACTGCTTTTCCTTTCGACGACCGTCCCGATCTTCTCGATGCCCCCGGTCCGTCGCTTTTTCCTTTCTAGAGAAAATCGAACGACCTCTCGCGTCGAGTTCGCGGTCGCAAATATCGCAGGCGTGTACGACGGTGCCAGACAGACTTGGTCAGCTTGTCCCCGATTTGAACGGAGGACGCAGGTACTCGTAATTCGTCTTGCGGACGGTGGTAATTAAATTGAGGGTGGCATTTAGAGACGTTGATGGGACCGGTTGAAACGCGTAGTGAAGGAAGATGAAAATGACTTTGATGAACGAAGCGGGTGTGATCGAGAAGGTTTGAGTGCAGTTATTCAATTATGTCTGACTGCGAAGAAATTAACCGATCGGAATGAATATTTGTTAATAAATTTGTACGATTTTATGCAATTCGTATATATTGTTTCGACACTTGTACAGTGGATTTATGGGGTTCGATTTTGATTTCGTTAAGCCCAAGTTTAAATTTCCTTCCAGTGATTCAGTGTTAATTTTACAAATACTTGCCCGCGTTCGCGTACGCGTAACGCAATATTTCAGCGCCGTTTCGGCCGGCACGCGTTTCCGAACTGCGGTTAAAGTCGAAAAGACTCAATCACGAAATTACTACCCTCGAGACGAGATACCTGTTTGCTCGCCTTTAAAATACCGTCTCACTTTCTCTCCTCGAATTACAGTCTGGCTTTCGCCACCCTCGGCAATCGAACGGGAATGTCGTTCTCGTCGAACTACGAATTCAACCGAACTTTTCGTCGGACGCGTTTAATTTTTCCTTCCACCGTTCCGTTGAAAATTAATTCGAAACGCTTCCGTGCGAATCGATAAATTCGTTTCTCCCTCTCGCTCCGAATTTTATAACACTTAATTGACTTCGAGCGCGCGATAAATCGATGCGCGTCTTTTATTTATCGGTAAAAAATTATTGCAAATTTACTGCAAGAATAAATCTAATTTTCTGTCGGGGCTATTTTTCGGGCGCACGTTTCTGGGGAACACTGACCCCGGTGAATTACGATGAAAAAGAGCTCGGCGATTCGACCGCGAGATTTTTCATCGAGCTCCCCTCCGAACACGATTTTATACGATATGGTTTATGCTTTCGATGGGTAACGAGGATACAATGGCGACTTCTGGGTGGGCTACCGGCCTTAAACTTTTCAATGCAAGCAGGAGCAGGTCTTTGCATCTCGCGCAGCACGCAAGATACACACATACCCGTGTACGGAATCGACAGCGACGCGCGCGACTCTCGAATACGGACGATCGCCTCTGCGCAAGCTGTCGCAAGCGAGCCAATCGTCGCTATCGAATCGTCGACGGTGTTTCGCCGTCGTTGAAATAACGAAAAATTAAGAGAAGGATGATCAAAAATTCCTCCTCGAACGAAAGCAGTCGTTCGTTTATTTCCACGTCCAAAACTTCTCCTCAAGACACTTTGCGCCGCACAATTCCGACCGGAATCGTTGGAAAATTCATTGCCACGCGAAACGAATACATTGCGAAACGATCGTAAACCGTTCACACGCGCGTACCTAACGAAGGAAACGCAATAAGCTCTCGCCGCGTTACATCTTCGATTTTCACTGCGGCGATGTCTTTTCGCCGTTCTAAACACCGACGGATTCCTCTCGCTTCCACTTTTAACGAGCCCGCCTCGCCTCGCCACGCAACGATGTTACGCGTTTCCATTGATCTACGATCGTGCGCGGATCCATAGGTGGCTCTGTTAATCGGTCGAGTGACACGCGGCGCGTTGCGCAAACGCATAATTGATTAACGACGACTAAACTGAAACGGTGCATTGCCCACGGCTGACCCAATTGTCAGCGAGTTACGACTTTCCATTCGGCGGCGAACTATGCCCGTCGACGATACACCGCGCCGACAGAGATTGAAGCCGTTGTAATTGAACGTGTCGGAGTACCCGTGTATACGTTCGTGTTCGGTGTCGATAACGTTTAATGCAAACGCGATAAGGGACGAGCGAAAGATGAGACCGCGGAATCATCTTTCGCGTCTATCGAACTGCAACAGAGTTTGTTTGCATACATATGTTGAATGTGTTAAACATTCCTTCTTCCTTTATGTCTGGGGGACCGCCGATGCGTGAGCAACAGCAAGAACAATTGTACGAGTGTCCATTGATTTACCGTGAACGGGATGTTACAGAAACGAGAACGAGAAGAAGAACGCGTCAGAACCGCGAGTATATTTCAATAAAATAAACGGGAGGATAATAAATTCCTGTATTCAATGGTCTCGAAGAAACGGTCAGAAAAAAAGCCTTATATCTATTCATAAAATCCGCCGATAAATTGTTCGGTGTGAACCGGAAACGACGTTGAGGTACCCAGAGAGAATGGACCGACCGGAGATTTATTTGAACGGGTCCACGTGAGAAGTTCCAATTAAAAGGACGTTCACATGGCACCCGGTGAACGTCACACGATTCACCTGGCAAAAATTGCCAATTAATTCCGCCTATTATGTTACGGATTTCTACCAAGGACGGCGAGTTCGCGGGGAACTGGTCTTGCCGGTGAGATTCGATGGCGTCCAGCTGAAATGCCAGAATTTTATTAATTTTTTTCGTTCGTCCGTTTGTCGGAAGTTCGAACGAAAAAGGAACCGGCGGACGAAGCGAGAGAACCGCCTCGCGTTACTTCGCTTCAGAAGGAGGATTCGATCTGACAAAGGGACAGGGGTTTTAGGAACTCGTCCATTTCCTGCTGGCTGTACCGCGAATTTCTTCCGTTCAAGTAGAATTGTAGATTGAACGGGGGATTAAATTGATTTCGCGTATTCGCTTAATTCGGATTGACGACGAGGTGAGTGTCTTAGTAGCGAGGAGATTTTTAACGACGATTGTTTGCTGCTAGTTTGAAACAAACACCTTGTAATAGAAATTGTGTTTTTGCGCTTGACCTTTTCTTTTTTAAGTAACACAATATTAATTCGATTTATGTTAGTACAATTAGGGCAGCGATGCGGGGTCCTTGAATGTCAGTCGATGATTGTTATGATAATAAATTACTAATTACATTTGATTGGTTCGTTGGAGTGGATCATTTTTATTTCCTTATGTGCTCGCAGCTTGCAGAACTTCCGCTATTATTACGGGGCAAGTTATCTCTGTACAGCATGGTGTAGGAAGCAGGAATTGTGATTGACGTTTCACGGGTGAGGAATATGCATTGGCGAATGTAATTGCTTCCTGTGGGAACGTGGCAAAACTATGCAAGAGGCTCGACCCATAAAGAACACGCGCACCCAGTCCATTGTATTGTTAAAGTCATCGTGTAAAAATTATAATAAACGTTTCGGTCCCGTCTACATATTTTATTCACCCCCTCCGTTTTTATCAGACGAAATACTTGACTCCCGAACGCACCGAGCAAACTTTTGAACAATACAAAGTTCCACTCCGCGCAGCGGAGGTTTCGAAACGGTAAATAGATTGATATACTCAATAATATTTCGAAAAACAGTGCAATTGTACAGCTGTCACATCGATGGAATTGAACGCTCGAAAGGACTCGTCACACGAAACTTCCCTCAGAATCCAAAAATCTTAACCGTCGCAGAGTACAAAAATATCGGAGCACGGGAACCCTCGACATTCATCGATCGAACATAATGAAATCAATCGATCCGCGGCAACGTTCAATTTACGCAAAAGATCCTCCACACTCGTACCCAGTGTACAAGCTATTGTAACTAAAAGCGAAATGAATCGAGTCTTAAAGGACCATCAGACGCCCTCGTGCACCGATTCGTTCGCGCGTCCCCCTGTTAAAGTTCCGGAATTTATTGTCTCCCTATGGAACGCGAAACGGGGAACACCGTGCACGCGATGATCCCCGACTTGACCATGGTAAACGAGACTGTTTTATTACGAGGAATACACGCCGTCAAATTTATGGTACACAGGACGGTACTGGAGATTTGGATTCGCTACTCAAAGAATCTCGCTGAATCAACGGGCCCGGTAAATTTCGCCACTAAATTTCGGAGGAGAAAAGGGAGAGAGAAGGAGGGAGAGCGAGAGTGCCATCCCTCGTATCCTCTTCCTTTTACCTGCGACTCTTTTGATTTGATAAATCGTACACCCGCGGCTGTTAAGCCCAGCTAGCTTTCGGTATCGGGCCTCGGATTTGTACGACGTGAAAAATGGAGCAAGTGGATCCTTTTGGAGACGTTCAGGTTCTACAGGATGTTTCAGGGATTATGCTAAGATCATACGTAACTTTTCTTTTCTAACAAGGCAACGGGGTATTGTCGTCGTTCGGTTACAATTCGAAGATTCGATGTTTTTCGGCTTGTTAAAAATTTGACAGTACGATCATTTATGTATTTATAGTTGATTTTTATGATTTGCTGAATATTGGTGAGCGTTTTTTAATAATCGTATAAATATGTATAAATTTGATAACCAATTATTTTTGTTCTCGGTCAATTGTGAATTTATTCACCTCGTAATTCGTTTGATTAATTATACGACGTGTCATAGAACGTTTAATGATAATAATGAATGAATGAATCTTTCACCAGAGAGTTTCTTTGCCTGAACAAACGTTTCATCGTCCGAAAATACGACACGTGGTACAGCGAATTTAAGAATGATTGAAAACGAGGGGGAAAAAGTCCGCGATAAACGCGAAAAATATCTCTGAATTATGACACGTTTAATTTTAGACGTCATTTCGATTCGGTTGCACACGAGGTCGAACCCGACGAGGATCTTCTTCGCAGTGGTGTATCGATGGTGAAACGTGTTTCGGACAGTAGAAACTGAGAATGATATACGATTGACTGATTGAACACAATCGCCGTGAAAACGAGAGCCGATCTGCCGAGGGAATAAAAGAGACGGTATAAAACTACGGTCACACGAATAAGGTTTTCGACGTTTTATGCTCGAGCGTGCCCAGTCGCAGAAGATTCGCGATTTCTTCTGCTCGTTCGAGCAGATAAGTCTGGATTAAACGAGGCCGGGGACTAGCTCAGATACTTTGGAGAAGCTGCTTCGACTTGAATTCTTCTTTCTGATCGAAGATCTAATTTTTGGTGGACTTTCGAGGGGATTAGTTGGCAATAAAAAAAAAGTTAGACTTTACGTAGCATCAGGCGCTACAGGTATTATTGAGCTCTGTTATTTATAATTACAACACCATTTGACTTTTCAATTGGTAAATTATTAAACGGTACTCGGTAGACATTGAAAGTGGAATTGAAGAAAGCATTGAAGCGTAAAGTGAAAAAATTCAATACAAGAATAAATACTTGGCGAGTCTCGCGAAGAATTAACAAGAAATTAATCGTTCGAACCGTTGTCGCGCGTTACGAACGGCGAAAGGAAACTCGAACACCCCGATACACTTCCGGATTTAGTTATAAACGTACGAAAATTCTCGTCACACCTGGCCCAATGCACTAACGAGCCGACAAATAAATAAACCGCCTGCTATTCGGTCGTCGTAACTATCAATCAACCGGTTCGATTATGTAGCTACGGTAGTTTTCACTTTCTACCCACAACCGAAAGAATAAACATTCGACTGCATAAAGAAATTAACGATGACAGGATGAAAAATTTCGAACGGGATATCAGGCATACGAGACGAACGGACGGTTCAAGCTTTTCAATTAAACGGACTAACAATATCTTCGCCGAGCAATCCAACGTTCTTTTCGCCTTGAATAATTTGCAAGAAATATACGATCGTACATCCGTGTGCCGAAAGTAAAAGAAAAAAAGGCAGGGGGAAAAAAAAGTCGTCGCTCTCCGTCCGCGGGGAACGAAACGACACGTTAAATAAAATATACAAACGAACAAAATGTACAAAAAGTGCGCCGACGGTTGGCGATTTTCATAATTGAACATTGCAATATTAATAACCGCACGAAAATTACGAATCCCTTGATAAACTGTTACGGCCGCAGTGAAAGTTATAATGAACGGACAAAATAAACACCTGACACGAAAATTATAGCGTTCACCTGTCGCTCGTATTTAGCGCCGCGACGTTTTACAACGAAAATCGGCACATCGGCGAGCACGTACACCGTGTATACAATGGAAAATCATCGAGTATTCATGAGTCACGATTGTTATTTTAAATATGACAAGACCCGGGAGGGTGTTTGAATTTTAGTCACGACGGAACGTCTTACAATCATCTTTGTCTTCGCCTTCGAGATGGTCGCCGTAAATCGTACGTGATCCCGATGACGGGGTATCCATTACGTGAGGAGTGCACGCATTGTTAAACGTTTGTCGATGCATCGTGTTTTCACGAAAAACGCGAGAACCGAGCTTGTTTGAAAGTAGATTAGCGATAGACCTATTGTCTTCGCCACGATTACTGGCTATTTAGCATAAATTCAGGAGAACGGACTAATCAAATAGAACGTGAGAAAATAAATACTCGTCGGAGTTGATTAAACAAAGTTAATTCAGCGCGATACAATAAATATAATGAAACTGCGAATTGATTCAAATATTTGCAATGCATTGTCATTTCTATTTTTTTGTTTTGATGAGCGTCGTGCATAATTTCGTGTGTCTCGAATTTATAGGTGCGATCAACCTTTAATGAGCAAACGGAATTCGCTAAAATACTCGATGAACTGTTGCCCAAGAGTAAGTGTCATTAATCTGCGGGTGTCTAATTTAACAATGAAATACGATTTGAAGGCGCGTGATCGGTTTCGTTAATAAATCGGGCTGTTTAATTGCCACGCGAAACGTTCGCGACGAACTGGACGTGGAAACCGAGACTCGACAATCGAGCTAATATAATGATCGACGATCGAGGAAAGTATCTAATCGTAGGGAAACGATCGATCCTTCGAGTGAAACTAATTTGCTGGTAGGCGGCCTGCTATTTGCCGGACAAAAATGCAAACGGGACTCTGTCGGATCGGTTAGTTACCGGTGGCAACTGGCAAGTCAGTTACGAGGCTACACGAAATGTTAATCAAGCAATGACGTAACTGACTCTCGTAAACTTAATGGAAATGAATCGAAATATGTAACCTGACGTAACCGTGATCGCCGTTTATGTTAGAAATTGGTACCGCTTATCCAGTGGAACACAGTGTTCTCTATTATTATTTAAGTTTCTCTAATACTCTAATACTCTAATAATTGAACCGTTCTCGTTTCATCGACAAATTCCGGGTACTTTGTGATCGCAACGTATAATCCATGAATTAGCATAGTCGTCAACGGGACCGATTAATTATTGCAAAACGGTGGATGTATCGGAATTAATTTTTAGGTCTCGAATAAATTTTATTTATTCGTGGGGATTTATTGCAAAATTTATATGTCGATAGAAAACGCGTAAAATAGCTTATTGTTTCGCGAAGCTTCAAATTGTTTCGGATAGCCTGGAACATTTTGTTTACTCGATTGAGCAAGCCCGACGAACTCGACGGTAATTTTGTTCAATTTCTATTATTCTTTTCATATCGACAAAGGTGGTATTATTTTACGTAAAATAGATCTGCCTTCGTTTCTTTGCCTTCCTTATTACATTCTGCCCGATGTTATTCCGCCGACCACCATTAAACGAAAAAGTTTTACGAGCACAGGTTATACATCGTAAACACGTGTCCGGAAATGCTTCTTTAACGGGGGTGGATGTCAAGCTGGCCACAAACGCTTGACACGTGTTTTTTTTCTCACAGCACAATAATGCGTAAGACGATATCATGATTAAGCAGCGTCGTCTAGACACTTAACAGCATTAAAAAAGAAAAGAGAATGTCTAACCCGTGGAGCTTCTATTATACCAATTTTTATTTATCAATGAGAGAAGCGATAAAGCACTTCGCTATTTTAACGTCTCGAAACAATTGAACGTCTGGTTCGTCGCAATAGAATTGTGAATAATTGAAATGCGCGTCGACAAATTACACGAAAAAAAGGCAACTAATCGTGCAATACGAGTAATCGCAAATTAAAAATTCGAACAATTCAAAACCGCCGTGACTCGGTGCATAATTTCAATATTTCTATAAAGTATACATTATCATACTGCCATTACTCAAAATATCCACGAGCCGAGTTAATCGATGCTTTTTCTAATCAAATTACACCAGACATGTCATGCATCGTCTCGATAATACCACCGATAATTACCTGCTCAAATTCTTCGAAATTTCGAAGCAAAAGTTCTGCATTGTCGAAAAAAAAAAAAGACGAAATTATTACTCGCACCGACCAAGGGTCACAATTTAAGCGCCCCTTTCACTCCAACAAAAGCGAGCACACCGAAACACCGTCAGTGCATCAAAAATAGAAGTCTAAAAATGGATTCATCGCGGAATCACCATTTCACCGGGCAACAGCATCGAGCCTGCCGTATGTATAACGCTGCGAATAACCGAAGGACCATTCGGATCGCAATATATAAATCGAATCATCGATCGGGAACGAATCCTCCTGTCCACGCGCACAATGGGTTACACATTGAATTTTCGATCGGGCCGCCTCGTCTCTGCGAATCGTCGCGTCGTCAACGGGTGTCCCCTCGAATCTGGTTTACGATCCACTTGTCCGTTCGTTATATCCCGCCCGTGAAATTTTACGAGCTGTCTGGCTGAAATTGCGGCTGCATCCACAGATTTCTCTGTTCGTTTGCCCGGCAAAGTCGCTGGAACCGACCGGGCTAATGGACAAGGACGGGGGTGCGCGATAATCGGCCTTTATGAAAGTCTCCCACGCGTGACGATAAATCGTTCCGTTTCTTTCCGAGTCGTCAGCGACGAGATCGTATCGTCGTTCTGACGATTCGACCCGCGATGATGTCATTACGCCACGGAGTATTCTTCCGTCGGTTATTCGGGTTCGCGAATTTTCCGCTCGAACGAGGGTCCGTCAGCTTCGAGTTACGTCGCGGTCGTCGCGATTTCACGAGATACGGTCGATAATTCGCAACTGAAGCGATGCAACTCCGCGCTTAAGATATTCCTGGCGGGTCGGTGGGATCGCGGAAAAATGAACAGCACGATTCACGGAAGATCTATGAATCGGAGGCGTGATAAGAAAACTAATGCGATCGTGATTGCGATCCGAGAAATGTTTCGCGATGCCATGTGAATAAAGATTAGACGGGGACCTCAGCGATTTTACATTACTTTTAATCGGTTGCCGACGTTTAATCGAAATACGTTCGTTTATTAACGATTAAGCCCGACCGCCGCAATTTTAATACCGAATGAATCGCGTCCAACGCGATGCCGACAATTTCGTCTGCACCAATTCGTCGATCGACAATTTGCGATCGACACCTACTTAAATATGAGAAAAGAAACGCCGCAGATGTTCGAACGACCCGTTCGTAAACTTTCAGGTATTCGAAACCATAATATCGATACCCATCGTGGAACAAAGTAATCCCCGTAAACGCGACAAGCCTCGACCGCCGTAAAGAGACCCGTAAACTCGAAAATCGAGAAAAATCGAACGGAAAAATAAACCATGTCGAACGAGGGACGATGCGCGCAGGTGAGTAACGGAAACAGCTTGCCTCTCTACCTAGATATTGCCCAATCGATATCACTCTCCCCGCGTCGTTCGATGAATCGCTTCGAGCGTTCGCGACAAGAAAAACGGATTCACGTGGGTGAACATTCTTTCTGCCGCACTCTCGATAAGGATGCCCAGAGTCATGAATATCGACATGTTCGCTGGGGAAAATGGTGCCTGGCTTGGAAAAGAATTATTGTTACGTGGGTCGATAGTAAAGCAAGTGACATCCGGGCCGTCGTTTGCTCGCGGAATCACTATTTTAAAACGAACCTTGCTGGTCGCGGATAAATTGCGAAACAAATGAATCGAGATGGTCGCGGTCGTTCGTTCGGTTCCATCCGATTGTTTCGCCGACCGAACGGAGAAATCAACGCCGGCATTTAGATTCGAACATTGCAAAATCGAAAGGAACGTGTTCCGTGGCGTGTTTAGACTGGGCACGTTGAAAGAGGATCTGTTTAATTTTATAAGACACCTCGGACTCTTTCGGTGTACTTCGCCCGGCAAATATATGAAATCTTTTGGGAGCCAACGTTTCGTACATACCGAGACACCGACCCACAAAATTCGATCGCGCGAGGGACAGGGATAATCCTGCACGTTGGGCAATTGCATATTTATCGGCCCGAGAACGTTCGCCAACAAATTCATCGTATCTATTTAACGCTGTTCAAATAGGAACGCGTTCAACCTGTTCAGACATCAATTGCCGCGTGTTCGCGAACACACTTCGAATTTCGAAGGATTACTTGGAATTAGATTCCCAGGTGGAACCATTCGAATTCTGTTACTCCAAGCTATTGACCAGGCAACAGAAACTGCTAAAAAATTGCTGGTCTTGTTACTGGAATAAATGAATCACTAATTCAATGAATTACACCGTATACGATTAAAACTGTACGGGAGCAGAAAAATGCTACAAGAATTTTCGTGAACCAATACGTTACCCGATACATTAAAATCAAAGCTATTCAATAAAACGCAACTGTTCGTGGCACGAAAAATATTCTAATTGTGCATCTCGAAGCTGCGCGGAATTTATTCGCGCGTCTTAAAACACTCGTCCGTGAATAGAATACGGACGAGATGGAAAAAAATTGCTAATCGAACCGAGGGCATCGAAAAACTTTCCGACGCGTCGACGATTCCGTCGCGTCGGACCAACGAGACGGTGCGTGTATTCTCGGCGCAACAGAAAACTCATTGTGGCACCGTTTTCATAGGAAGCAGCATCCAGAATACAAGACCTCGACACACCGCGGTACACATTTCGACGATTTCATCGGCGAAACGTGGACGCATTAGCGCGAAATCGCGCGGCGTTCGCGTTCCACGACTGACTAGATCCCTGTACCTGTGTCCAAATCTAATGGGACGAACGGGTTAAATGGGCCTTGTGTCCTGAGACGTTGGTCACGGGACGAAAATAGACACCCCCCTCCATTCCAGGATGTTCGAGCTTAATTGCACGTTAGGTCGATCGTTATCGATCGTTCTATTTAGAAGGAACATATGGACGATTTCGATGCACGTGGCCGGCGCTGATCAAAGGATTGGATTTTAATCGGTCGATTCACTTCGCGTCGATATCTCGAGGGGTGGGGCGATAGTCTATTTGGCTTCGGATGCTAACCACCCTCTTTGATTTGTTTGGCCGGCATCTCCTTGGCGGTTTGATTCGTGTATTTTTAATGAGGACAGAGTTATGGGGTGCACGGTGGGCGGTATATTTAGTCTTCGTCGTTGTTTCGACGCTCGAGGAGCGTCGGAAGCGGATGGTAATAAGTCGACGATGCGATTTTGTTTCGGGGCATTAATGGCTCGCTCTTTTTCAATTTATTTTTCTTTCGTTTTTCTTTCCGTTCGAAGATAAATTCGGCGGCGGGGGATAACGGTGCGGCAAAGGTGTTTTCAATTCTCCGAATTCCTCGCGCGTTTGATGGATAATTCATTAGTCGTACGCTTCATGGCGAGACATTCGTTGTTTCGACGGACAATTATCTGTTAAGGTTTACGCTTGATGCGTGTATTTTAACGATTTCAACGGGGAACGTAAATAAAGTTCTAGGCTTCGGAATTGGAGTCGACTGTCTATTATCTTCCGGGTGGACTTAAGCATTTACCTTCGAGTATCAGGTATATACGATAAAAGAGAGAGAAAATAATCTATTGTCAGGTTCAAGAGCTTGGTTGATTGTGTGCTGGAGGCTCGTAAGGAAAGTTCGAAGCGCCTGTTCGGTAAGCACCTATTTTCTGCCAATTTTCCGTACCTTACCGGTATTGGATTATCAGAAATGCGATGGTGGTAATGTGAAGCGACACCGTTAAAAAATATTCTCGCTCCCTCGACGACCATTATTCAGAGGTGTTCCAGATTTGCAAAGATACTATTTAAAGGTGCAGCAATTCCCCGAAGGAAACTATTTAAAAGTGTCTCATCCCTTCAGATATCTCACGTCTTTCCACGAATATTGCGCGCAACTGTAGAATATTTTTAAACATCATTGATAGGCGTTCGATTTCAAGAGAAGCTACTCTTCATTCGTTGAATCAATATCAATCGAAGGTGTTCCGTTGTTCCAAAAAATAATTTTAAGACAAATCTCATCTGCCGACCATCCATTGACAAAACTCTTCCATCCCTCGGGATTAACCCCTCAAAATCGTCCAACCCATACAAAATCTATTCCATCGCAAAGAAATATACATCGACATATTCCCACTCCCACTGAGAAGAATTTCCTACATTCCGCACAATCCCCTACAAATTTTATTACCCCTTCAAAATCGCTCGTCCCGTTTCGTTCCAAAATCTCAAGTATCTCATTTCTCTGTCCGTTCCTTTGTCTCGCTACCCCAAATATGAACCGCGGGGCAACGTTTCCTCCTCGAACAGTTTCAAATACAGTGCACCACCGACGTCGCGAAATGCACGAGCTGTCCACGTGCGAAAATTGGGTTAAACGACCGATCGCTTCGACACGTGCGGCTCTCTCGGTTAACCCTCGAGAGGGGCACGGGTCTGTACAACGTTTTTGAAGTCGTTAGTCGATCGCGCGTTGTAAGCAACGGTCAGCAGGGAGTCCAACGCCTAGACACGCTTCTGCGTCTTTCTCCTCGGTACACGCGTGCGAAATCTAATTTTGCAAAAGTGGGTTACGCGCTCGCGAACCCCGCGTCTTGTAGCCTTGCTCGTCGCTCGTCTGGCCTGGCTAAACTCGCGGGTCTCTTTGTTACGGTGAAATTGTTATTGGGAACGGTTCTCAAGGCAGCCTCTTTGTTTCCGTCGAATCGGAAGGGAAGAATTTGTTTGCGTCTCTGCGACGCTCTCTCGGCAGATTTGATCGGGTCTTGGCGAAAAATGTGGCGGAATTCTGAGCGGAATGTGAGCTGAGAATTGTGGGCACGATGGACGGTTATTAGTAGAGAAGGGAAAGTAATCTAATTTTTTGTTTCGATGCAACGAGGTTCGAATTATTGAACTATTTTCCGTTCAGAATTTATTGTTATGTGTGATGAAGTTGAAGGTGGCCAATGTTGCAAATAGATGTGGCATCTTTTTTTAGTTTACGGGAATCAAAATTTGGGAACAGTTGAAGAATGCATGGAACGCGGTGAAACGAATGTTTTGTATGTTAATGACGACGCGGATGATTTTATTGACTGCATAATTAGTCTAAGTGGGCAATGGCTGGAAGTTTGTCGGAATTTGTTAAGCATGAAATATGATCTTGAGTCATCGTGCCACCATTGTTCTACTTGGAGAGTTCCATTTTCAGGCATGACTGCTCCTCTGATGTTATACTTTGCGTGCCAAATTCAAACGTTCCTGGCACGAAGGTTTCGTTTATTTATCCGCTGTTTATGGTTTAATGATCCTGTCGAATCTTTGAATCCGCTGGTTGTTAAATATTTCGACGGTGAACGGATGAAAGAGAGCGAAATTAAAACAGTTGATAGACAGGTTGAAAAAACATTGATTTGCTTAATTATCTGAACTATAAATTGAATTATTGTTCACATAAATATTTCACAAGGATAAAACCTTAATATGTACCAATTATTATTTAATAATTATCATCCTCCTGATGCTATACATATAAATAGAGAACAGTTTTTCATTAAATTCTAAATAACTCGACTATCTTCGGATGAACATCAGGAAACTCCGAACGGATGCATGAAAAAACTTTCGATTATGAGGTCTCCAAACTTATCTGAGCGCAATAAAAGATTCGTATGGTGTTACAGGGTCGGGGTAATTAGGTCGAGTGTCTTGATTCCGTATCGAGAGTAATGACGTTGGGGACTTGGCCTCTCGGTGTTTATGGGTTCCTATTTCTATGTCTGAAAACAGACGTCTGATTGACTATCGGAACCTTGATGCAGCTAAGTTAAAACGCGACCCAGATGGTCCGGAACAGTATTAAATGAACGATGGATAATCGAATTAAATGGAGCACAAATTACGAACAACGCTAAACTCACGAACGTTCGATCGAATTATTTATCTCCCTCTTGTTTCGAAATGGGTTATTAGCACAGTGTGCTGCAAGGTATCGTTAGAAGGGTTACAATGGGCAACATTGCAAACGCAGTGATAAGTAGGACACGAAATATACTTTCGAGCTAAAATATCGCACTTATCGCATGGTCGAAAGTAAACAGCCACTGTCACTCCACTATAAATACAAGTGATGAAACTATCGATCATACGTGTGTACGTAACAACGCATCCAAAGATTCAGACGACCTCTTAAAACGGAAAGCTATCCCCTGTCGTTCGAACCGTGCTCCGAAATCGGTTCTGCGCGGCGAACGTAAATCGATTTCAATTGAAACGAAAAGAACGCGCTTGGCCAGTACTTAGAAAAATATGTCAAAAAGAAATACGTACAGCTGCCAACCGATTCTCAGAAATTATAAAAATTCCACGCTACCCGACAAATTACTGCAATTTCTAGCGCCTCGAAAAAAATCAAGAGTACTACTTTTTAAATTTCTCCCGACGTTCCAGAAGCCACGAAAAATATTTCAAAATTCTAATTTCAAATCCTTGGCAAACAATATGCTCGAAGTTCCCATTCCATTTTTAAAGAACTCCTAGTACTCCAACAGGACACGTATGTACATACGTTTCAGCGTCACGTTGTCGCGAGAATAAAATATCTCCGCCTATCGTATTATTTCACGACACGTTTCTCATAGAGTAACGCCACTTCCTTGACGCGTCGTTGGTAAAATGCGCAAGAGACACAGAGGATATGACGTACGAGGCATATTGGCAATAAATTCCTGCGGAATAGTCGCAAATAATTCTCACTCTCTTTCCCCACTGCCGCCGGCCAAAGGGTATATTGTGCCGCAATTTAAAATCCAATAGCAATCACGCGCCTGCTATTTCGAACCGGAGGTTCAATCTGCCGCGTATGTATACACGTCATCGTGCGCTGTCAAAGGGTAACCGAGGGTCGCGAATAAACAGCACACAGATATGCATTTCGATTCTACCCGCATTGCGAATTCATAGATAGACCAATAGTAGATCGATAGAAATTTCAACGATCCTAAGAGAATGGACAAAAATAACTGTTTTCAGCTTCCATAGTTATTTAACGAATTGCAGAATGTGTATTATGCATCGTTTAGAAGATAGCTCGGGATTCATTTCGTGCTTGATTCGTTTCACTGAGACTTGTGAAATACTTCTACGAATCGATGTCGAACCACACGCTTGACTTGCTTCCTTCGCCGTGTTACTTTGGACGATCGATAGACCCAGCAACGTTCGATATACGATCGAATCCTCGAGATTTTTTTAAGATACCCATTTGAAGGAGCTGGCATAACGCCCAAGGCTCTTCCGGGTAATGTGCAAAGGCATTTGATGACTTTCAGTCGGCCGCATCAGCAGGTGAAGGGTGTAAAAGTCTCGTAAAACTGGTATCACCTCGGTGTGCTTCCATCACGAATCCTTCTACAAACCTACGTGAACCTTGACTTCGGATTATTTTTACGTTTAGCTTCCGGAAAGTCTGTTCCCAGTTCAGTTCGTACATCGCGGCGTAGAATTTTCAATGAAAAGAGAAAAACGGACGCCACGGCTACGATAGTTCTATTAACAATAAACGAATAATTAACTTGCATCATTTTTGCGACTCGCGTGTCTTTGTCGTTGCAATATATATATTGCCAGTCTTCGTCCAACGTAAATTGAGGTGTTCAGTAGTATTGTATTGCGGCAAATCTTTGTTGAACACAAAGAAGCAGCGATACCATCCGTGATCGTTTCCGAGAAATAATTTCCATCGATTCGGGAGCGTTTTTAAATTAACGTCGTGGCCACACCAGCGTGAGCACATACAAGGTGTAAATGACAGGCGGAACGCGATAAAGACAAGAAGACGATTCGTGCTTGAAATAACCATGACTGCGTATGACCCAGATCCATGCGGCCAGCCTCTTTGGCACGGTCATGGTCGTGAACGATACCGATTACACGATGAATGCAGACGTGAAATCTGTCTGCTAATTCGTCTAGATAAGTCATCTTCAAAGAGGCAGGCTAATTGGATAGAATATTTTCAAGTCAAATTTGGTCTAATTTCTATTTTTAATGTTCCGTGTTATTAGATAACATGGCAATCGTGTATGATTTTAACTATATTGCAAACATTATAGTTTATAATATATCATCATTTTTATCATCATGTTATATGAAATTGTTCAGTTTATTTTCTAATCGTTTAGAATAAAATCTGTGGTGCATTTTCATTATAAAGTGTAGTTCTGCATTTTGCGAATAATGACGAGATATGACGTTCGAGTAACAGAATGCAGTGGTTCAATGTAGTTACATTCATTTTAAAAACGGTCACTGTTTACTGTTGTAAGTGTCGATCCCCGTTGAATACAGATTGATCGATGTCACGAGCCTTGAAGCGAACTGCGAAAGTGAGAGTAATAGCAGCAGGTACGTAAACGGTACAATTGTGTACCTTCATATTTTTAGAAACGTATATTACAATATATCTGGCTGAAGAGTGAAAGAAACACACTAGTTTATAAATGTTCGAGCGATCGATCGAATTCTATTTAACATTGACAACGATTAACCGTCTGAGATTATAAATTTGTATTATTCACTTCTTTTAATATTGATACGAAGTATCTTTCAATTTCGTATTTACCTTGTCATTGAAATACGTGGTTCAGTTTCCTTACGACATTCGATAAATAAATAACTAAGAAGTAAACTAACAACAAGACCCAGAAGCTGATGGAATTCAAGCCCAAATCGATAAAACATTATTATTTCGCATACGAAGATGTCTCTAATATTTCTCAGAAATGTTTCATATTTCTAACATTTTCCCAAGGAATTCGCCAATATCGAAGAAATAGTTTTCCCGAGGAATTTCACAATTTTCCACCGGCCGGTTCACAATTTACAGTTACCTAGCCGGAAACAATATGCGTTCAACGGCACAAATTAAGATAAAGAAAAATGGCAAGGGGCCTACGTGAAATTCCGTAAAGATTCACCATACTCGGTATTATTTCAAATCACCGTGCCGCCTCTTGCTTAACGCCGAACATTAACATTCAGCGGACTACTGTCAATAAAAAGCGAGAAATACGAATGTCCTCGCTCGCGCCGCGTCGTCAATCTTTCCGTTGAAAGTCGACGGCAAATGCGTTTCGTTTGCTCGCGCGAAAAACTCCAAGATTTAACGCCGCGCGAGTATGAGTTACGATTACGTCTTTTTCCATCCGTCGCGGGATTTCTCCCGCTCCATTTCCTTCGTACGTTCCTTTTTCCACGACGCGGCTCGCTTCGGCTACCGTTTGGAAATGATTTATTGTCCGGGTAGAATGTTCGCAAATATTCCTCCATTTCTCCTGATTAAAAGAGAGCGCCAACCGCAACCGCGGAGAACATTTACGATTCGAATAGATGCACGCGTGAAAATCGTCGAGATTCGAAGCGCGACCCTTTAAATTTCAGCAACTCTCGTCGCACAATTCGCGTTCCGTCGAAACTATTATAAATATAAATCGCGAATCAAATAAATTCCACTATAATCCACTATAATATAAAGTGTCCTTCGAAGCGAGCCCCGAAGCGATAACATCGCGGAGCTCCGAGCAATAAATTCATTTTACTGCCAATTTCGCTCGTTCTTCCCTTGTTACGCGCCCAACATCTTCTATCGGGATCCCACACTGTTCCCTTTTCATCCGCGAACGAAGAAAAGAAATTCACGTGGCGTCGATGGACGTGGCACGAACGCGTGTCGTTGAACCTGAACGAGCCGCGAGGAAGTTCAAATTTCATTCATTAAATTGCCAGGGCCCCCGGCGTCGCGTCGAAAATAGCCGTGCGAAAGAATACGAGATGCTCGTAAAAACATGATCGTAAAGCTTTTTCTGCCCGCGTCATGGGAATGTGCACGCGCGTGAAATCCAGTGGCATCAGTCTGTGCAACTTCCATCCAGAAAATCCTGCCCCTTTCTTGCACGCGTTCGCCGTTACGGCGAAGAAATGAAAAAGAGGAGGAGGGCGAGAACGACGAAACGAGGAAGAAATTCGTCGATGTTAAAGCTACACGAACGAACGAAAGAAAGAAAGGGTATCGGTTGGACGGTTTGATTTGTTTCCCATTAACCAGCCCGCCGACGATCCTCGGTAATTAAATAACAAAGATAAACCCCCACGGCTGCGTTTGACAGTCTATTGCCGACGATACTTTATGGCGAAGTTAAAGATGAAAAAAGTTACGGCCGGTACGATCACGATCGATAGTTAAGCCGAGCGCATCCGCGTTTGGCGCACCTGGAATATTTCTTACTTTCTCTCGGTTCACCGTGGACCAACGGGGAAATAATTGTAATGGAAACTTACAAAAACATCCGACAGGCTAGCAGAATTTCCCGTTGGATCGGGGAAGCAAGGGAACAGAGAAGTACGATTGAATGAAATGAAACTTTTTCCTTCGATTGCTGAAAAATGTTCCCGTTCGAGAAATGTGTTTCGTTTAAAAAAAAAACCGCAAGGAACATCGTAATTTCCTTCTCACCATTTCTAATTTGCCGCCCGTGAGACACGCGAATAGATTCGAGTTAGATTGGAGGGAAAATGCAAGAGCGTCGATAAATCAAACGTGTCTTGTACGCTTTGTGCCAACCGGGCGCCAATTAAACTTACATCCTGTTACGCGATTTTCTGCCCTGTCCCCCGATTCGTTTGCAGCCAGCTAACACTCGTCACGGTGTACATTCTCTAACGAGGAGAGCGTGGTATCGCGAGTTACAGTCTGTAACACCCCCTTTCGTTACGTTTCCTCGAACGGTGGGAAAGAAATTTGAATAAACTCAACTTCTTTGATGTCGGTGCCTCTAATTTCAAAAGTGAACTATATAAGCTACTGAGAGAAGATCCATGACAACATTATGGTACAGTTAGATAGGAACATGAAACACAGCAAATGTAATCTCTCGACAATACAATCACCACTTGGGTTTAGAATAAAATTTAGACTCAGTTTAGAGGAACATTATACTTAGTTCAGACATTAGGACTGATTATTGCAACGTAAACCAAATGTATTACCATTGTACATAAAGGGTTTCTACCCGTTAAACAGAATAAATAAATAAATAAATAAAGAAATTTTTGTGCGATGCAAACATGCGATCTTTCGACTAAAAAACCTTGTGATAATTTACTCGTAGTAATATCGGATAACGCTTCTGGGGACAGAGTTAAGAAGTACGAAGGGGCAGTGTTTCATTCGCGATTTGTTCTTTGGGTTTTCTTCGTTTTTAATGGAAAACCATGGCGAGAAATATGTTCGCAAGTATCTTCGAGAATTCCTCACCGAATTCGTCAGAGTGTAAAACATTGACGCGTCGATTCCCTCGCGCTTTTTTTCTCTGACATCGATTAATTCGATACAGCGCACTGGCGTTACCGGCTCGTTCAAACATCATTGCGAATTCACGTCGATTTCGTAGAATCGAAAGATATTAAAAATAGTTAGCTACCCACGGTGATACGTGTCTGGCCGCGGGCAGCCAGAGTGACGCAACGGGAACAGTATCAATGTTTCCAACGAGAGGCATTTGCAAAATTTCATCTAATTTGTGTTTAATTCAAGCGTGAAATCTAAGAACGGAATTTTGTATAAAACGGACTAAACCAGTGCTTTTACAAATCTTCGATCAAATTAAATGTGAAACATGAAACCTTCAATTTCTAACACAATCTTTCGCATAGAAAAATTAAGAAACAGACGATTACGAATGCAAACTCTATTTTCAACAATAACATCGAGACTTTCAAATTATTTCCAGATTACAAAGTATTCAGTGAAATGAAATCGTAATTTTTATATACAAATTCGTAAAAATTCATATCCTTTATAAATTGATTAATACTTTGCAATCTGGAAATAATTTAAAAGTCTCGATGTTATTACCGTAAATAGAGTTCAAAGTAATAATCTTTACGTCGCATGTTTCACGGCGTTTAACGAGCATCGCATATATTACTAATTACGTCGAATTGTGTACACGTTCCAACATCGACTAAAATCCTGAAACGCAGCGGTCTCCCGTTCCTTTCCGATCTTTTACCAGAAGCGTCGAGTTTTAGAGGTGTATAAAGAAATCGTAAATCTCCGATCTCGGAACGCATGAATAACACATAAATATCGGTTACCGTTCGCCCGCCTTCGGTTATTATTTTCCTTCCACGGAAATTCACTGTATACCTCGACGTTGCAAAAATGTCCGTTTCGCCGAATTGCATCTATCAAATATCGACGCGTAATCAAACATAGCGATTTTCGTGTTTGTCGCGAATCTCCGTTTCACGTTTCGCGGCGCATCTGGTTGTGGCTTTACAAATTCATTTTTTGGATAGTGTTACGCGGCAAGGAAAAACGATCGACCGATGTTAGAATCGTCGAGTTGAATTTCTGCAACCGTTCGAGTAGAATTTCGAAGCTGCCCGCGGTGGTTTTTGTCGCGCGAGACGTGCCGAATGTATAGCGTGTATTATTTTTAAAGGCGCGCCTTTAAACTCGAAATCCCATTCAGTTTCGGTCGATCGAACGAAACGAACCGAGCGAAATGAAACCGAGGAAAGGGGAAATAGAAAGAGACCGATCAACGTTTTCCCCATCGTTACTGACTCGTCGTTATCGCGGGAGCATTGCGAATGCACTCGATCGTAAGTAGTGCAACTCGACGCATTGTCAGGCGTGGTAATATCAAGACGTCGCGACAATATCCATGGGTAATGTTCGAACTTTACGAACCGTTCGAGGAACTTTATTGTTCCTGTATTTCGCAGCTTAAAACTGTCCGGCAGAAATAGTTGGAGAATTTATTCGTTTCATCGCAATAATGGAAAATCGTGGCCGAAACTTAATCGATACCTTCTGGTTTCAATGTGGACTGTTTTTTTTTTTTTAAATAAACCTTCTACGATTACGTTTATCATATGCGATGGAAACGTGAATCGGGTAAAATCGAGATCCGGCTGACTTATTCCACGAGCGCACTGTTCAACTGAGGCGTCTTTGATTAATTTCGCTCGTTTCTCTGCGTCGTATTCGCGGAATCGACAGAAAATACGCCACGCGCGCGCAAAACCGTGCGCGGACATCTCCGACCGGTAACTTATGGAAGCAAATTTACTAAAGCTGCCGTGGTCGGCACGTTTAACCCTTCCGCCGTTCGGTAGATCGATTCACAGGGAAGCACGATAACTCGTTACTTCTATTGGCGAGGGAGATACAGAGTGTCAAGTATAGACACTTAAATAACGTCATCAATTACCTGGAGGCTTGAGGAATAATTTATTTGCCGACTTTCGGAAGAGTTTTCGGAGTCGAGGGTTTATCGAATGAAATTGTGGAAACGGAAAATTCTCTTTCGTAACTCGTGAACGTATTTTTGTAACTCTTAAGCATAATAGTTTGGTGGGCGATTTATTCGTCTTTCATGCTTATAAAAATTCTTTTTCATCTGAGAAAAGTATTGCAAATATTTGAGAAACAAAATCTTGCCTTTGTACGACACCGTGCAGTACACATGGATTATTTTATTCGACAAAGCAAGTTGGTTTATAACGATGTTACGATTATCGCGTGCAAGATAAAGTTTCCTCGCGTTTCAAGATTATGAAGAACAAAAATTATACAGCTACTCAGAAGTCGTCCCGAATAAAACCTGCCTCGTTAACGTTTTTGATATTTTCAAATCACCTTTCGATCTACTATTTCGATTCCGATGACTCCAATCTTTCCTCCAGGAACGATACATAATAATAATCACGGTCGACGCTAAAAATCTATCATGGTCCCGGAGAATTGTTCCATTTGGTCAGCCCAGATCCGTCGCCTTTCTAATTCTAAACGTTACGCGCAGCTTACAGCGCAAGGTCCCCCGAATTCCACGGGTCGAAGAGAGGCCTGTCCCCGCGTTGTCACCTGACAATTCGATACCTCGGGGAAATCGATCGGCAGGAAACGCGACGAGATTCATTGCCGAACTCGGTCGAGGTGTTTCGGCGCCACTTGGCCACGCGTTTAGCCAAGATAATCCGGAAACTCGTTCTAGCGTTACCATGGCAAATGTCCAATCTGGTTCGTGTGCCATCCTAGTCGGGCGTCGGCTATGAAATGCATCGAGAATGCGGTCGTGAAAGCACGCGCGAAATTCTATAAACGCGTGCAGACCGTTTTCTCCGCGTTCTTTCACCCTTTCGAATTTTATCGACGCGATTTAACGACCCTCGCGGCATTCGATCGTTTCCCTGCACAATCGTTTTGTCGTTTTCGAGACAATAATTCCTTGGTAATTGTTCCCTCGCTTGAGAATAATTGAATCACGATTGTACTTGGTCAACAAAATCGAAGTTAAACATAGGTCTCTTGCATTTTTATTAAAACCACGGGTGGTTTTACCGCGGACTAAAAATCATTCGAGAGGCGCGACACCTATTTGGTCGGTTTTCCAGCAATCTGAAGCACTGACCGTGCTGAACGTAATCTAACTTCGTTTTACCAGACAACGATCTGAGCTTTCTACACGCCGCGCTAAAGAACGCGGACGATTAATTATCTCCCACTGTCGACCAATACAATGTCGAACGTTGCTCGTGGAAAATTCAATCCACTAAATCATCCTATCCAATATATCTAAATTTCGCTAACAATTATCTGGACAAGGCATCTCGATAAATCGTCAATATCAGATAGAAATCGTTTCGAGTGGAGGAACGCGCGATTATACAACGTGATGATAATCGAGAGTTAGCCGGGGAACGATTGTACGATCAACTGTTCGGATAATCGGTGTCCGGATAACGAACTGCTCGTTCTGGCTTATCTAAATCAGTACCGATTTAGTCATGTAATTGGACTGTCGTCGAAATCGAGTGATTTCGAAACACGACTTGTAGAAAGTCGACGCGATCGTGGACGAGAATTCTGCGATAATAAGTTTGTCGATACTTCAACGTGGAAAATGGGAAATATCAAGGCATCGGCGGAAATATAATAAATGATCGGCTGAAACACGGGCGAATTTACTAAATAACAAATAAACTTCTAGATCAATGTACATAGATTAAAACGAATTCTAAAATAACACAGGAAGATACACTAAAGGTTGCTTAAAACAGTTCACTGCGCGATTAATCGTTGGAGAAGTAAAATAATTAAAACGATCAATTTCCTTCGAGCGTTTAATTCATGCGGACGTAATGCGTGTCCGTGTTCACGAAAAGTCCTTAAAACGTGCCTCGGCACGCTTGCTTGGCAAGAAACGCGCCGAGTATTTTCGCAATTCTGTTTCCCTCTGGCAGCGCGACTTCCACGAGGAATTCGCGAAGAAACGCGACCCCGGAAAGGTTATTTCGTCGATTTCCAAGCAGAATGTGGAAAAATCATTTTCGAAAGAAGGCGTGGAATAATTTGACCCGTGTGCGATGCCTCGAAACTTTTACGGGAATGTCACGAATATTCGGAATTGTAAATAATGAAAAGAGAGGAAGACAAAAATCGGAGCGAGATCGTTTGATCGTCGATCGAACATAAAACAATCGTTATAAAAATATAAATACGTAAGCCGGTACTTACCATGCCGTGGCAGAGACTGACAGTGACGGAGGAGCGTGGATCGTCATCGACGGTTCCGCTATAGAAACAACCAAGTTCAGGACCCGGATGTTCCCTTCTGACAGTGTTCTCACTCATGTGAGTAATCTGCGCGTTAAATGAGAGAAAGAAAAACTTACGATAAAACTTGACTGGAAAATAAATAAATCATCGTTGAAACGTTCAAATCAATTTATAATTATTTATAACGATCTGATGAAAGTGCAGAAAATTCTTAACCGCTTGTTAAATGCATCGCATCGAATGGTAAAGTATCAACAAATTGTTACGAAAGATGCATGACACAATCATGATCAGGTGCAATTGAATCCAGAGATACGCGTAAGGTGTTTACAGAGAAAATGATCCTTCAATAGATTTTTGAACGAAATCAGAATTTCAGGATAAATTATTCAATCGACGAATTATGCTGTCCTTTGTCTATCGTGATCTACAGGAAGAATATTATGGAACATTCGACGCAGAAGAAACTGCGATCATATCGCATGCATTAGCATAGCAATAACGCGAGAAAGAGGATATCATTTTTCTGGAAATCGTAACAGCATCGGCGCTAATGTAAAATCGTACCTTCATATCAGGTGTGGAAACATGTATTCGCGTCGAGACTTTCGTTATCAATGATTTTCATAATGGTCGCGATAATTGGTACGCGAAACGTGTTTGCAAATCGATTGTAAATGTTATTGCGTACCTTCATGTTGGGCGATATGAAACTGGAATCGTGCGCCAAACGTAAACGAAAGTGTCTTCCGAAGGCGGTGAACTCGTATTGCGGATGTGGATCCCAAATTTCAGCCTTTGCTCGCCGGAAATGACCGCTGTCGTGCCTCTTGGCCGTCGAAAGTTCGTCACCTGCAAGCAGAGAAATCAATTAGAACAATGAATTAGAATTCTCCACGTGACGCACGGTTCGCGTGGATACTAGCCATTCTTTTTTGTTTAACATAATTAAAAGTACAATCAAAGTACAATAATTACGTCACTGTATATACATATACAGGAAGGACGATAGGAATGAAAGTAAAATGCGCAGAAAAATAGGCAGGTACAAATTGAAAGTACGGACGTACGACGATTAGGCGAACTAAGAATTATTCGACGCTCGAAGGGGTTAAACTTGCTTCGCGCACTTGATGAACGAGGTTAGTGATAGACGACAACTAGTTCACTTGTTGCTAATAATCGCCGACAGTCGCGCCAAGTTGGCAAAGCGACGAGTGATTTGTGCGTGACAAAATCCGCTTGCCGTCTCGTCTGGCCGCGTTGAAACGCGTCGCTTTACCGTTCAGACGATCCTTTTTCCATCGACCACGCTCCCGCCTATCTAGTTTCTCAGCCGGCTGGAAACGCGTTTTACCGTAAAGGCTACTGTTTCATTAACTGTTCCCGGCTCGCGTGACTATTCATTTTCGTCGATTATTCTTTCGCCCATGGACAGATATGAATCATCGGTATCATTCCACTTCGCCGCTTGCTTCCTCGCGTTAAACGTATCCTCCGTAGCTATGCATGTCTCGGGATTGGCACCTCAGCTCTGACATTTTTTTCATCCGACTTTGAATTGAACTTGACGGACGATGAATTATTGTTCACATACTTGCTGCATCGATTAGTAAAAGTATTGCATTTAAATGCAATCGGACAGGAAAATATTTGCGAGCGAAGAAATACAATATACGGTTTAATGAATCGTGGAATATTACCCTTGAAACGTTAAACTATTTTTCGCAATTGGCTTGGAAAAAAGACGACAAGAAAGACCAATCAATTCGTCGAGACCGTAACAAATATTATCATTTCTGAAGTGCCGCTATGTCCAAATATTAGTGCAATTGAATTACCATGTCCTATTGTGAACGATGTTTAAAAAAGATGGAGATGAAAGTATTTCGATCAGAGGGAACTGCGACGCGTTCTTCAGCGATTGCGATCTGGACGAGTGGCGAAGCACATTGCATCCGATTTAAGCTTCTCGGAACGGCGATCGTAAATCGATGCGAAACGACGGTGTCCTTTGTAAATATCTGCTTCCCGTCTCGACGTCTGTTATTTTCTTACTCTTTTTTTCATCCCGGCTCATTGATGAGCCGCCTCGTCTCGCGCAATCGTCTGCTTAACGAGACGAACGTGATCCTGATAAAGGTGGTGCACGCTTGCAACGATACGCTTCGGGAGTCGCGGCGTTTACACGTTTCGTCATTGGAACGTATGTATGCGCGTGTATGAACGTAATTGGACTAATTTGGATCAACGTGATCTGAAACGTGGCGCCGATGGGATCGATGATCCGGTGCACGGTCTACAGACTTGCTGTGTACTTACTGGTAAGTGGAAAAATCGAACGATTATAAACAATTGTACAGTTCGAACGAATTTCGTTTGCACTTCTATCAGGAAAACTCTATATCAAAGATACATTTCAAAGATGTATTTGACCAGTATTTGTTTTCAAAGTAATTAGCAATTGTCTCGAGTTTCCTGCAATACACGTTGCCACTGTTTTTACTAATATATACGAGTAAGTTTGGAAGGAAATGTTAGGTAAGTTCTTGTTCATCCTCGATATTTAAACGACACCTGGATAATTTCTGTTTTACCCAATTATCCAAGAAATACGATTCGCAGGCCGGTCCCTGCTATAACGAGTTAAGTAGAATGCTCATCCGAATGACACTTAGCAATTACCCGGCGTCGCGAGTGGCATAAGGATGCCGGAATGGCAATGCTACTTATTTATTAACAATCATCTTAACGGTGTACCGCACGCGATCCATGGAAAGCGTTGCGTAATTTCATTGGCCGAAACTTCCGGGTTTAGATCGTATCTGTTTAGAGGAAATTTATTCTGACGTTTGACCTGCATTTCGACCGGGCAACGTCTTGGCACTAACAAAAAAACGTGTAGTCCGATACCGTGAAAGCCTTGAAGCCGCGTTGAGTAATTCCTTTGGAAAAAATAACCCTGACGAAACATTTTTATGGCACGGAAAATTTGTACGCGAACATTGTAGATCTCTTTTACGTTCCCAATTAAACGATCGACGGCAAATTATAGAATTTATAAATGTGTTTTAGATTTCTCTATTGCAAGCAAAATGATTGAGATGTTGCGGAGTACTTGTTTGCTTTCTTCTTCGAGCCACGAGTTAATAGAAAAATTAATTCAATATTCATTTAGAAATTGTTTCGCTGCAACGTTGCTGGTCAAATTGTGAGCGCATACGATGAATTTCGTATTCGATGTTTTCCACGAGGGAAAGTTATTAGAATCGGGGTACTTGTTTATGTATTTCATTTCTTTTCGTCGCCCCATTCATGATCTTCGATGCTGATCTACGTATGCACACTTGAGTGCCGGTATTTAATCATACGATTTATAGCATGCAATTATTTCTCGTTATTATCGACACCGTTATTACAGTCAATACCTTCACTTGAGATAACGCTTGTTGACACGTCGAGTGGCGTTCTTAACGCGATCGATTATCGAGATACTCGTTAGGTAATTAATAGGTATTATCGACTTACGTGGATCCTCATACTGATTCTCGCTGATCTTCATCAGGTCCACGTACTCCAAGTCTGGATTCGGCGGAAACGATCCACTTTTCCCAGATTTATTCCGCTTTTTCGAACGCCTGTCCTCTCTGGGAATCACTGTAACTAAAGAGAACGAGAAACGGTATTAAAGTATTATAAACAATTTATGAATCATGTCGTGAGGCATAACTTCCGCCCTTCTTTCACTGCGAGTATAATTATTGTGTTCAATTATCTCGTTTGCCAACCATTTCTATAGAATAATAAGAATCAAGCGAACAATGCCAGAATGGCAAGTATTAAATCGTAGCCGAGTATTGGTTGCAGTAACGAAGTCTGACTTAAATTCGTAATAATTAAATTATGAACGCCTACTCGAGAATATAAACCCCTCGTCTTTAAATAAATATGTACCCAGAACGACATCGAAATCCCATGCCATAGAAACAACCTTACCTATGGGACACTCATACAATCCTATCTGATCCTATCAATTGTTATAAATTATTCATATAACAATTCGCCAAGGAGACTAACCACGAACAGGAATTTCATTTCCAAGATTCTCCCATTCTTGCTCCTCACTCTACGACGACGATACGCGTACTGCGTCAAAGTCGTCCGTATCAAAGTTACCATTCGCAAAATCGCAGGACCTTCAAGATTGTAAATATCAATGTGGCCTCGTGGAAAACACGAGGTTCGCCAATAAATCAATCACGAGTGTCACGTCGACGTTCCGTCAAAAAAAAAAAAAGGACAACAGCTCCCAATTTCGAGTGTCGTGCAACAGTTCGACTTGCAGTTTTACGAGTCGTGGTTCTTAAAATTCGGGAAACGACTCGTTTTCAGAGAAAGCTTACGCCGGACAGCGACTACTATCGCCATTTGCCAATCGCCATGTACTCAACCTTTTCGCCGCGGTACCGATAACAATAAAACGTCCTCGATTTGTGAAACAGTTGCAGATTTTATTAATATTAAAGAACCGTGTGTGCAAACCTTGAGATACTCCGTTCAATCACCTAAGGTACAATTGATATAAATAATTGCAATAATGATGCATTGCTACAGAGAACGTTTGCATTAATTATCAACGAACAGTTTATCGAATACCCGAGGACGTATATAATATTGCACGGTCTTCGTAGCGAAAGGATCGATGTATTTCGATCGAGAGCTCATCGTACGAGATAAACGTATGTATCGAACGTCCTAAGTACGTTCTCCATGAACGATGCGACAGTCGTTGTCTTATCTTAAGTCGATTCGACATTAAGATATCGCGGTACAAATTTAAACGTGAATTTCGCGCGATAACCTTACGTTTCTGCGGTTCAGCATTAAAATTAATCGCTGGTTTATATATATATATATATATATGTATAAATTATTTTTTCTTTCGGTATTGAGTCAGATAAGGCGGCAAAAAGAAAGGAATCGATGAGAACGGCAAGTTGCATTGCGCAATCTAGCTGCTTAGAATCGATTAACCGACCTTCCTCCCGCGTGAAGAAAAATCGAAATTCTTTCCAGATATCTCATCAACCTTGATAATTATCGACGCTGCAAGTGTGTGCATTTGCGAGCAGTGAAACGCAAATGAGGCCTCTTGTCCAGTGGTATTGGGTCTGCAACTCTTCCGGCTATGGTATGGATTGATCTGAATTAGCCGGAAATGTGTAATTTCTTCTGTGTTTTATTCTGATTAAATGAAATAAAGTGTTTGGTGTTATTTTCTTATTAGTACTGATCCGCCTTTTTTCCTCTTGATTTGATGTTAGGTGTTCAGAATTAAAATATCTATTGCGATTACTTTATTAAACGGATATATGAGAATTGTCTAGAATTTATCTCTCAGTATTACGGTGATTTTTATTTAATCCACGGATACGGAAAATTGCGTATTTCTCGTTTTATAAAGTAAGGCGAATATATTTCCAACTGGCATCAATGTATTATTAATTTTCAATTTTATCGAGCACAGAAGCGTGGTCTTTTATGGATCAAAGAAAATTCTTTATTTCGTTAAAAAAAGCAGATTAATATAATGTAAAAGGTAGTAGAGCGTGACGCTTGTATTTGCATGAATTTTACACGCGAATGTGTTCGGAGTCATAATGTTAATACGGTTCGTATTGCAAATTTGAGTACGGTGCCTCGTAAAATGATTTCATTTCGCCGCCACTCGAAAGGCTCGAGTGGCCATGTGTATAAACGAAATACTGTAAATAAACAGTGAAGATACATAAACCGAACTAATCAATTTGATTCTCTGTCTGTTAAAACGCGAGACATCGATGAACTGTTGAACTTGCCCTGATCACGAAACAGTTCCCAATATCCGTGGCGAAAACTATGATTGCAAACTTCAAATCAACGACTCAATGTAATCCCCTCGACCAACTGAAACATTTATTTTCCACTTCGCAGGCAATGAATGAATGTGTTAAATATCGTACAATGCAGCGCAATGGTCGTACCTTAAATCGACGATTGCAACATTTTATTGAGAATATAAGTTTAAAACACGAAATCAAACAGCCTCCAATTAATAAACTAAAAATAACTGTAAAGACGAAATAAATATACCATAACACAAGATAAACCATTAAACTCGTCACAGAATCAAAATCATACGTCAAATAGTAATCTATTATTTTAAAAAAGAGCAAATTCAATCATTACGTCAACAATTATCACAATATAACATTACAGATCCCTGAGAACTATTTCACGTCACGTCAACTCTGAACTTTTGCTCCGTAAATGACCACTCATCTCCCTACGTCAGAAGCGACCAACCAAAACAACCGAACACCTCGCCCTTCCAACATTCCGCCGACCAAATTGCACGAAACAAAGACAGATCGTCACTAACCAATAATACCAAGCAATAATTAAAAAAAAAAAAGAAAAAAAAGGCGAGATCCTTCCCTTCTCTACGTCATTAAACGCGCACAAAGAAAAATGAACGGAACGCTCGTAAAAATTGCCTCGGTCGATCGATAATCGATTCATCCGTTCCACGAAGCAGGCCGATCTGTACGTTGAGTTACGCAAGCTCATTAGGCTGATTCCAGCGACAAACGTCAAACGGTTTCCTGATTTTCAGATAACGAAGTCGATTCAGCGGAAAGGGATGCGAAATTTCACGAGACGCTAGGCTGATTAAACGTCAATCGAGCGTACTGATCGGTGATTGGAAAAATTCTGGGGAGACAGCGATCGGATGGATTATTCGATAAAATATCGTGCCGCGAATTGTTTGATAGAACGGTAGCAAAACTGTGCTGAATTAGAAAGGCGTTCGAGTTTTAAGACAAGTGTTGGTTATGTGCGGGCACGATTGTTGCATATCCTCTGGCATTGGATGCTGTGGGAAAATTGTTACACGTCTTCGAATGCCCGCGGAGATAATAATTCTAACACGGTAGCGATGAAAATTTCATGGAGAAAATGGTGTATTAATCGTTAAGAACATAATGCAAAGTATTGAAAATGAAAAGCTTCTGGAGTAGAAATTCTTATAGAAAAATTGTACCATGTACATGGAAATTCTGTTAACATTTCTGGCTAGGGTACAGCGGAAAAAATGTTAACACACCGTGATGGATACTTTAGTAAAAAAATGATAATAAGTTACAAGTTCTCGGGAAGAAATACTGATAAACTAGTAGCATTCTCAAGTTAGAAACTCTTGGAAGTGTGTACTATGTACTAATTTATATGCCCTGTCGAGTAAGCTAATTACGCACAAGCGGATGACTGTATACAATAGAGTTGAGTAATTATCCATGGCATTCGTCTTGGAAAAACACTGGATCAGATTTTTCTCTGTATCATTGTATGAAAACGGGCGAGACGCGGAATTTTTCATTAACGTTAAAAGATTGATGGGGTTCGATCTGAATGATTTCTCGGAAATTCTAGATCGACTGGTGTTGGCTTTGAAATGATCATCGTTGATCGTGTTCTTAATGGATACCGCCGCGGTAATGGTTTTTCTAGATAACTGCATGCAGGTATAATTAGTAGAACGAGTGGTTTATAATTCTTCGAAATTAAGTACCTGTATGTATGGTTCAGAGTTTAGATTAATTAACATCCTTTATTTATTGGATTGTTCAACGGCATACACACGTTTCAATAGCCTCGATGTTTGTATATTAAGTTATGGAAATTTTATAATCAAAATTCTAATTGCAAAACAGTAGCGCAAGATCAATAGAAATCAGTCGGGCATTGAATGCTTGAATCAAGGATGGTAATACAGTACCAACTACATACACTTAGCTTTCTAATATCGAGTATCCGTGCATGTACTTCTATGTTTGAACTACGCTAATGAGCTGAATGGTTTAATGACTCTCGCAGTACACACATCTGGTACGGAGTAATTACAAATAACCCTTGTGTAAAACGATCGCCCGCTACCTTTTTATTAAAGCAATATCGGAGCTCGAGGCAATATTAAATTGTAATACTAATACGTAATTTAATACAGTACGAAATAATTTGGACATAAATTTTGGAAATAAGATAATTTATGTTTATGACGAGAACGATTGAGCATTATTTAAATTTCATTGCTCTTATCGCTTTAATGCACCAATTTCTTTGGCTTTACTTTGTATTTCTTTTGTGACTCATAATGTTAATAATAACAACAATTATGTATTTAGTGTTTCATGGATAGAGACGTATCTGTACAACAACAGCTTCGGAAGATCTGAATGTCCAGTATCGCAACGATCTTTCATTTTATTAATCTAACATAATTCATTCTCGAAACAATATTTAGACACAGTTCGATAATCCGTATACAAACGTTTGTAACACAGGATCCAATTTACGTCGACAGATACGTCGCAAAAACTAATGCAAATACATCATCGTTCAACTCGCGTAATTAATTACCACGATCATCGACGAAGAAAAATATCGTGGGTCAGCCGATAACCTGGTCACTTTTTATTCGCTTTAATGACACAAGTAGTGACTCTTTCGCGCATTGTTTCACAAGCTGTAGACTCGTGGCCCGTATACTCGCGAGTAGCTGAAAACGTTTTTAGATAAGGCAGCCTCGTTTTAATGTACGTCAATGGACAATCGCGTGCTTTGCTTCTTACGCGAAGTGCACTTGCATTATTTCAATTATTTTCGATATTAAACATTGCTCCAATAATCTCCCCTACTTTCACGCCAATCCATTTAATAACTCTCCGACCACAATCCCCTTCATTTCGCTTATACCAATTTTTCTCCTAATCCCCAGTGCACCCCTTCCCCACACACGTAACATAACATCGAAGACACCGAAAAATCTATACACTCCAAACCTTCTCCAACATATCTCAAATATATATTTCCGGATGATTTCACGGTCGCAATTGCAGGATCGCAATTATTACAATTCATTTGCCACGTTCTATTGTCCATCGCGAATTCAGCCTCGCAAGTTCACCCTCTTGCAATCGATTCGATTATTTCAAACATTTCCAAGCGATATCATGTAAAAACGAATTGTCCCGTTGAATGTGAAATTGCTCGACACATTCAACCCCGTCCAACGCTTTCGTTGGCGTGCCGAAATTTCCTAGAACAGGCTAGTCGAAGCGCATTTACCTCACTGCTGCTGCCCGTCAACCGCGACGTCCAGCTGAAAATCAACCGCGACCGTGCAAACAATAGGAGAAATTTCGACGTCCCACTCGCGCGGCATCGTGGCTCGTGTCGCGGAACAAAGGGCCTTTACGTCATGTCCGCGGAGATTAAACGCGCTTACTAAATGTCGACGCGTGGGTGGCGCACTCGACACCGTGCACATTGTACGTACAATTGCATAACGATACGCGGCAATGCTCCAGAGGGGTGGGGGTGTGGGAGGGGTGTAAAGGGATACGACTTGGACAACGTGGACGACGGGTTAGTCGCTCGAGGACTGGGGACAAAGATACGCTCTGACGACGGGGTTCTGTTAACACGTGGCGCTGATTCGGCTGTAAAATAGGATTCTGTTGTGACGAACGGATTTGCCGTGAATACGCCGGAAGGAGAGCGAAGTTAAGCTGAAAATTACGCGCTTCTGTTATTCTGAACGGTAAAGGGATTTCTAGACGTTTCGATTTTTGTTTGTATTGTTTGAAACAGCGACGAATTATTTTTATTTTTTGGAGTTTAATTACGCAATGCATCGTGTCCCCTTCTGATATTCGAATGTATCAAATGTACCGTACGATGATTCGGGGATAAAGAAATTATATGAATCTTCGATCGCGAGAGATACACGCGTTCAAATGTCGAGGAACGATGAAATTTGTGTTTCGAGGAAAGCTCGCCGGCCACCGCGCCAAGACTTTCCTCGAAATCGTTCCGGAAGCGGCTTACCCTTGGAGAAACTTACCGCGTGAAAGGATGAGGGGGCTACGGCCGCGAGAAATATGCGGTCAACCAAGAAATCGAATACTTTTCTCCCGAGACGCTCGACCTTTCTTCCCGCGGCCTTCACGTCCATCCGTGAAACCGCGTTTCGTTTAAACGCCGTAAAAAAGTAATGAACCCTTTTTTCCTTTTATAGCTACGCGCATACTTTCGTCTCGGAAGCCCTCCTCGACTCGATTTATCGAACGTCGCTGCGCCGCAAAAAGAACCGTCCACAGGTGTCTGAGTCGTTGCCCGTTTAAAATCGAAACGCGACACGTTCGATCGTAAAACGAAAAAACGACGATTACCCTCCGTCGCCCTGACAGCCTTCCCGAATTCGTCGCAAGTCTAGCGAAACAAAAAGACCGTTCCCTTGCAAAGGGCTCGAGCGAATGGCGACTAGTGCGCCAAACGTAAAATCAACGTGCGCTGAAGAAAAGATGACCGCGTCGATGCGCGTTTCCCGAAGGGGCCGCGGACATATTACGTTAGAGGCATGATAAACGACAAACGTTGTCGCGAAGGCATGAAACAGGAGAGACGAGACGTTTGACGAGCGGCCAAGACGAAACGGAGTACATAGCTACGCGACGGGAGAATTATTCTAAAAGGACCTGGAGGCGGCAACGCAGAGCCACAGAAAAACGCTTACCGCGTGATAATCCGATATCCCGACACAGGATACAGGATATGGGGTGAGCGATAGACGATATATAGCTGTACGGAGTGGCGGACGGAGTCACGCGTTGTCGATCACGTGAATATAGGGAAGGTTAAGCAGTTCTCATCACTGGACACTGATAGATGCCTTGTCCGACAAAATATGATAAAAGGAAGACCAACTTCTCGGAACGTAACCAACGAGAGCGCATTCTTGCGCCCGAAGGGGATTACTTGCTGACCTCGGGGAGATAGCGAAATTTCGAACAAACGCTACCACGCGGAGAAGCGTCTTCATTCGGGCAGCGATCGACGCGATCGTTCGCATTATAATTGATTATCCTTTGCCGCGACGAACGGGAGGAGAAATTCATTTATATTCGTCCCGTGCGACGTAACAGAACGTTGTCTATTGGTTTAAAACGAGCAACTCTCGGACGTTCCCTCGAAATTGCAGGCAGAGATTCGCTTCGACGTTTCGCAATACGGTAGAAGACTTTGATCTTCCCTTGGAAACGCTACCACTTTCCTGTCTTTCACTTTTTTACAAGAAATTTTCTGGCACGAAAGCTCATATTGGCTCGTTGCAAATATATTATCAACAAGCTCGAACGTCCAGGAAACACGCGTCGAACCAAAGAGTTTCGTGTAAAATAAGCCGAACAAATTCTCATTACGGTAAAAAATACATTTCACCTTTTGTCCTAACCATTTTTTCACTTCCGTGACAATCACCCCGCGTTAAAAGGCATTGCACAAGCGCCGCGCGAAAACCGACCCCGTCGTCGGAACCGAAACACCATCGATCCATCGACCGAGTCCGATCGAGGCGTCGCGACGATCAACCGCCTCCTGTTTTACCCAAGACCACGACGTCCCGACGACGCTTGCTAATGATCGAGAGGCCCCGCGACGTCGACGACAAACGAAACGAGGCGAGGAATGCCGGTCAGAGAGGGTTTTCTGAACTGTGCCGTCTGCGTCGGGTCGCACGGCGCCAGAACGCCACGTGTCGTTGAACTGGACGACATTGTTCGACGCGTAAAACGCCGACCCTTGCACGCATTCGACTCTTCCCCCGACAGTCTTGCATAAACATTTCGTCTTTCACGGCTCGGACGAGTGCACGCCCGTGTACGTCGGTCACCCTTAGACCGCCCCCGACGCGCGGAGCGAACGGATGTTATTTCGGGGAATAAAAGTCGCGGACCGATCGCTCGTTAACGCTGTAACGATCGAACAAAGGAACCGGGGTGATCGTACCGGATGAAAGGGGAAATCGAAGCGTTACGTGCGTCGACGAAACGTGGAGAGCATGTTTCCTTGGAGAATAAAAAATATTTTACGGTCGAGCGCGAAGGGGTTTGTTTGGAAAGGTTCAATAAAGTCTTCGAGGGACACGTTCGATCCGATTGCTTGTTTGCCTCTTCCTCCGTCGAATTATTTAAACGAGAAAGAATTTAATTTCGCGATCGAATAATGGAGTGATGAAAATATTGTACTGTTGGGCGCGTCTGCCGTTCGGTTTAACGCTCCGAAACAGGTGCGATTGAAATAGCGACGTAGCAGAATACATAAAATAACTGATAATAAATGATCTAGTAAAAAGTGAAATAATAATGATCGTACTGACTAGTTATCGTGAAACTTGCACGACTGTAATCTCAATACGAAATTCATGAAAAATTCGTGATCGTACGAAAGATCGACTTCCGAGGTAATCTTTCATTCGCAAGGTTTCAGGACGACGTAGCAGACATTTAAACGAATTCTTGAAACGAATTAATCCCGTGGAAATAATTAATCTTCTTATATAAGGTGGACGATTCGTTTCGACGATATCATTAACGGTACGTAATACAGTGTTCACCCGAGGGCAATGAGAACTTCATTCTCTGAACTCTCTCTCTATCGTTGCATCAACGAGAAGCGTCGACAGCGAGACGCGGACGCGTTTTCTACAGAGCACAGCTTCCGGGCGTGACGATGTCCCCACGGTTTTATCCCAGGTCAGGATAATACGAGCGGACAGCCGGCCGAATCACGCGGTTGCAAAATAGAACGAGCAGACGAGCCGGTCGCTACGGAATTTTCACGTGTCCCGCCTTGAATTGTCCAGGCCTCTGTTCCGCCTTTAATTCTGAATCACGATGGAATTTCTCGCGACCGAATAATGCCAACCTAGTTGCGCTGCGAATGAGATACGCTCGAGGGTGGAGAACGATATATCTCGCCTATGCACACGCGCATATTGCTGCGTGGAATTGGCGATTGTCGCTACGTGCAGCGACATAAATCGTCCGCGTGTTCGAAGAATTTTAATCGCGGACAGGAACATTCTGGAGAGATTTCGTATTATTTTCGTATTATTTTCGTATTATTTTCTGTACAGAGATGTCGATGTTCTATCGAGCTTCGTCGTAATATTTTTCAAACGATCCGATTGTCGACGAGCGTGAATCGCGAATGCGACGACTCGGTTGGAGCAACGAGAACGAAAGATTTTGATACATGGGATCGTTATGCTCGATTTAGGAGTTCGCAGTTAGGCACGGCAAGTCAGGCCGCGACTATTAATATTCATTAAGCCACGTCCAATAATAGTCCTAAGTGCTTCGCTTGTGCATTACGAGATGAATAATATTCGTTTACGTTTGCCGTAAATTCGAGAATCGTTTCCAGTTGAAACGTGCCGGTGTTCTTCCTACAATCCGGCAGGACGCTCGCCGCGAAAGAAGAATGCATAGTGAACGTGCATAAACGCAATTCGATTCCATCGAGCCGTGCTAAGAATATCGAACGTATATTTAATAACGCACCGTTCGACCTGATTCTATAACACCAAATAAATCTAACGAACTGAACATCTGACCATCGAATTGTTCTCAACTAGAAGTAACCACTTTCATCGAAAGAGAAATAGAAATGAATGTCTCCTTGGTTCAATAACAATTCGATCCTTTCTTAAACAATGAAACTCCTTCGATCTTCAAAAGACGTCACTCTCTCTCTCTCTCTCTCTCTCGTTAAAAGTACATCCATCGTGTTCCATGAAATGCCGACTTCGTCCCGGTTCGTTTTTCCCAGGCGCAGTTCGAACGATTCGAGCGAAGTGTAATAAAGTAATAACACGCGCGTTACAGAGAACGCATTAGCGTAAATTTCAAGAGCATCGAACGATATCGCGCGATCCTGATAGACAGCCGGCCGTGTGCGTGTACAGCCACGCGGCTATTTTCGCCCGAACTGCCTTAGAAATAAATTACAAGCGAACGACGAATATATCCCGCTGCGAGGTGGCGATCCGCAGCCTGAAGAAAAAAAAGAAAAAAAATGTTTACGGACCAAAAGTTAAACGTCTGCCAGCAATATCTCGCCAGCAGTTTCGGCATCTTTCCCTGTAAAACGCCAAGGTCGCGGTAAAAATTCTTTCCGCGATACGGATCGCTCGTTTCCCATCGATGGCACTCGTTGGCATTGCGCACGATTTTCTGCGCTGCTTTGTGAATAGGATAAGGGATCTGCTAGGGTCGAATGTGGCAGTTAAATGATTGGGCTGCGTTGGTAATTAATTGAAGTGAAATTTAAATTTCGCTTGGATTCGTTCAGATCAGTGGCTGTATCATTGCGCGTGAAATTTATAGTGGAAGAATCGAAATGCGAGTTTGGTTGTTTATTGCAAGATCATTGTCGGGAATTTTTTATTATTAAAAGGAATTTGGGCGTTTGATACGACAGACTACTGTATTTCTATCGCGTTATATTTTATTTATTATAGTGAAGGACCTAATCGTTCTGAATTTCAATTTGTATCCGTCTTTTTGGAACACCTCCCCTGATGCATAAAGTAAACGAAAGGAAAGTGCGCGACAGTTCACTTTCGAATTAAAAGCCGAACAATGCACCGCTAGATATTTAACTATCCTTTTCGAAGATCCCCTGCCGCTTTTTACCAGAATTTTTCTAAGACAACCACGTATCACGTTAATCCTTGCAGATCGTTAATATCAATTAGAACGTCACGATAACTCAGTCGCTCGAATCCTAATGCAATGATACTTGATACTGTAGAAAACGCGAAATATTTCAACCCTGCCATAATATTTAACGCTCTACGAATTTTCGACCGGCGAGATCGCCGTATCAAAGGGTCACACGTGTCCTGGATATTTTCCTTAACGATCGCCCGTTTAGTCAGACTATCGAAACTCTGCTGTCGACCCAGCCAGAATGTCTCCAGCTGTGTGGCTCAACTTTATTGGCCTCGTGGGCCAACAGAGACGGTTTTCGAACGTACTAGAACCCGCCGGTATATTTGTAGGAAAGTTTATGGAGTCGGGACTCGAACGTGAAATTTATTGTCGTCCAGAGGAACCGTTTGTCTCTGGTTTACACAAGGTGCTTTTGTTCGACATCGAAACTGGTTCTGTTACGGGGTGATTATTGTATTTTAATTACGGGATGCGCAGGAGAAGCGCTTGAATTTTGTTTCCTTTGAAATAAGAAGGATGTATTTTCGTGCCCGACCTGTTAGGGTCGAGTAATTTGCGCTCGTACGCGGGGCACTTCTTTTCCAAGTCGAGCAATTTTTGTTTTTCCATCGAAGAAAACCGTTCGCTCCGCCGATAATCGTCGTGCGAGGCATTTCACCGCGACTTCGCGTATCTAATCGCCCCAAGGCTAAAATGCGTACAGAAATTCACGATCCCGAACACTGCCCCGAGTCATACATTATATCGGCGAGCTCTTTCAACCGCGACGAAAGGAACTGATCGACCGGCTGGTGAACGATCGATTGTCGTTTAATGAATGTTATAATTTACGAGATCGCGAGGGCCTAATTTATTGCCGGCTGAACGGACGTGTCCTCGCCGCTAATAATGGCCAGCCGAGTTTGCGTATCGGTTAATTACGGCTAACGATGGAATCCGTGTAATTACCTAAGCTGAAACGCACTCGATTGCCAGTGGCGACGCAGTTTAACGGAGAGAGAAAAAAAAAAGAAGGGAGTATAGGGAGGAATCGAAAGAAAAAGCAGAAATGATTTGGCAGGGAATCATCGCGACAGGAGAACGTGGAAATCGATATCATCCACGTGGAAGGGATACAAAAGAAATTCGTATTCAAATGTAACCCTAGTTTGTCCAGTCTAATAAAATCTTCCCAAGAATAATCATCTTGAGAAAAATACATCGCGAATATAATCTAAATTCGAATAATCGTATCTGTGCTACATCTTTATCGGACGAATTGAGTACGCGATAACACATATTACGATATAATTGTAATTTAAAAACATTATAATATTTTTCGTGCAACATGCAACAGCCATATCTCGCGACGATATTACGTATAATCAGTCTATATAACTTTAATTGTATAGACACGAATCCCAGCGATCATTAAGAAGCTGTATCTCATTCCGCAAGTCCACTCGTCATACGACAGTGACGAATGGTGTTCAGAATGACGATTCTCCGTTTAATGTTATATATCTCGGGAGGAGAAGGCGACGGTCGTGCCAGTCTTTTTACCTTCGTCGTGCATGGCTTGCCGCCGCGTTCGCGATACACTTTCGTGTATAATTGTTTTGACATACTTAGCCGGAGAAATGACAAACCGAACGGCGATACGACAGAGATAACGAAGAGGGATCGACAGCAATTTCCGCGCATCGAGCATCACGTATCGATAAATCATCCGGCGATCGTAGCGGAGCTTCTTCGTCACCGATTGTGAGCAGGAAGCCTTTTCTTGTCGGAACCGAGAAACCGCTTTTACTGTATTAATGCAGAGACACGCGCGGTAATTTCGCATGTGTACAGGTTCTGAAGAGTGTCGGTCGATTTATTTATGTGCACGCGAATTAGCGTATCAATTGTTACGCTGCCTTTCATTTTTCTGTATGGGGCAGCGTGACATTTTTTATTTTTTAAATTAATCAAAAATGCTATGCCATCGCTGGAAGCAGTGACTTTTTTTATTGAGCCTAGTTTGAGAAAGTCGTATGTGAAAGCCGTGGGAAAATTTGGGAAAGCCTGTGTGAAAAGTTTGTGAGAAATTGCGATACTTTGCTTGTACTTTTTTCATTTCTACATTATTTCTCTAATTTTCCGCAATTTTCCATTCATTTTCCTGCAGGCTTTGTTCAATTTTCTTGTAATGGTAAACGAAAAATCGCTCCTTGTCCTCCTCGCTACTGAGATGTTCGATTGATACACGTAAGAGAAAATCCTTTGGCTGCGAAATACAAGAAATCGCGCGTTAAGTAATTGGCAAACAGAGATTAATAAAGCGTTACGCAAGAGTTTGTTTAACAATCTCGAAAGATGGTGATAAAGAATCGCAACAGGGGCAGCCGTTTGCAATCATTATCTGCAGATTTGTTTGTTGAACGTGTAAACAAAAAGGGAGAATCGTTCGTCAGTTATATTTTGCAATTTATTCTTTACCGTTCCATTCTCACTGTGTCGAGATCTTAGGGCAATTGCTATTTTATATAAATAATTAATTATCTTATTAAAGGTCTACTTATGGACGTATTCCTTACGAACGTATACAGCAATGGAAGAGTAATAATTTTAACGGTTCATTAAGCCCAAGACGAATGCTCATTGAGGAGTAATAAAATACGTTTATTAACTCATTTTATTAATCGATTAAAATATTTTGTACCGAGGAATGCGCGATACGAAAATCTAATTGAATGGAAAACAAGACTGAAAATAACACCGATAGTAAAATTATTTACGAATAAAAATTGTAAAACGTCGCAATGTCAAATATCTCCTCGCAATTATTGCACTCCGATAATGCAGCTAAGAAACGAGTCCACCGCGACAATACTATTCGCACAATTAAAATATTTGTACCAATTATTACGAAAACAATCAATACCAAGTTTAATAATTCATTCTCCATTCGCCAGGCGATAAGGCTTAACCGGGAGAACCGATTTTCATTCTTCTAAACGAATTCGACAGCTTTCTCCTTCAATAATATTATCATTCTTCGCCAAGAAGAAAGCATCGCAGTCAGTGGCCTGAAATTAGCGATTCATTTGTTGGGTTAATCGCGCTTGATAAGACAGGTCAGTTATTCTCGTTGCTCGATTAGCTCTGGCATTTAAGAATTTGGATCAAACGAAAGTCCTCGGTAAACATGCGATACAAATAGACGTTGCAGCAAGCGAAGGTGCAGAAACGAACAGAGAAGAAGGTAAACCGAAGTGAAGCAGGCTTTGCGACTGTAAACTACAACTCGACTACAAATTATTTTCATTCCGTTAAACACGTATTAGCAGAATGTTAAAAATATTTCCTCTAATGCAATCTGCGAACTTAATAACCGTTTATCTATACCACCATTTATCATTCTTTGGATTATCGTTATTATTAATTCACTGTCTAAGGACGAACAAGCGAGAGAGGCTATTAAAGTCAATGGACACCGGCGAATTCTTTCCTTCAAGACAATTTCCTTCAAACGAATTATATACGATTGTTCTCGTACTTTCGCTACCCTGCGCATCTATGCGCTAATCCGAAGGCAGAAGATGAATGAAAAATCGGACAGGCATTCGCACGACGAAAATACGAATCCGATCGGGGATAGCCTCAAGGCTTGACACCTTCGTGCTCCACGGCTTACGTAAAGGTAGAGCCGACTTAATGTAATTCATTCGGACACGCTGAGTTATAAATTATAATCGTGGCCTGTCCGCGATATTGCGATATCTAAAAACGTTACACGAACGATTATGTAATTACGCGGCTGCGCGTGGATTATTTCGTGTACACGCGTACACGTTCGATTATCGCCGGCCGTTTCAGCGTGTGCCGCGCGGAATGTAGGAAATGCAAAACGACGGTAAAATGTCGGCAAATATTTGTCTCTGTCAACGGCTGCGTATTTACAAACAAATTAGGAACGAAACGAGGAAACAAGTTCGGGAGAAAAAGTTCAGGTGCGAGACGTGATTTATCAGTGGAAAGTGAAATAAGATGAGTAATGCTCTTTCTTTTCTTACTGCCTTCTTTCTTTTTTCGTAGCGAAGAATCGCTACAATACTTAGCAGTGATTACACCCGGGACCGGGATGAGGATTACATAATTAGGTTATTAAAATTATATAATATTTTATTCGATTGAAATTAAGGTTTGGCCGAGCCCTCATATTATCTTATAAGCAATTGCACGAAGGATTCACGATTGGTATTGAGAGAAGAACTGAAGAAATTTTACGAAATTACTTCCCATTTTGAGAAGCTTCGAGGAATATTGAAAGGTTCGCTTATCTTGAATGCACGAAATTATTACAATTTCGCTGTTCAGCCTATGTAATCGCAGTGATTTTTTTCGGGATGATTATTATACCTCAGTTTATTGGATTTTCCTAATGATATTGTGCAATAAATTTTATTGATACACAGCAACGAATTGCCCGTAACTCTTGGAATTTTTCTTCCATCATTCAAGGAACAGGTTCTCGCTATTCATACTTTGCGTATCCGGCTAACGACAGTGTAGCGCGCGATAAATATCATTAATATAACTAATTAAATACCGAAACCTGTTGGTTTCTGCTGACTGTAAAATGAAGTACCGAGTAGAATGGGACATTGATTAAGCAAAACCATTAAATTAACTCCATTAAGCCTGAATTTCACTGCCGTACATTTCACTAACTCCACTCTACATTCCGCTATCTCACAGAGTGCCATAAAATATGCAAAGTGCCATTACATGTCGTTCGCATCTTACGCATGGAAACAATCTAATGGGTTTATGGTTGTCTAAAATAAACTGCGACCAACAAAACGCACCACGCGCAAATTCCACGAGCTCCCGAAAATATCGGAATCATTGTTCCATCGCGACGCACACGAATCTAGCCAGGACAGAGAAATTAACTTTAAACCAGAAAATTGAATAAAATTAATTCGCCGATATAAATAAGATAGATACAAATAACGACGAACGAACAGATAATAACAGTCCTAGAATTCCGCGCACGAAATACCTGAAACATACCGATACATGTATGTATCTCATTTCCGAATCGATTCTACCGGTTCCAGCCGGCAGTGATTCACAGGAGCAATCGTGGACATGGCAGATTTCTATTTGAAAAGCGACGTCGCGGTACAGAAACGCTCGCTAATCCGAAGAGGCATGAGAGCGTGCATGTAATTTCACCGTAGTCGCACGTGCGTGCATGTCATTCCCTCGGTTGTTGGAACGCATAAAGAGATCCTATTAATAGGTCGCATGCTCGATTGACGGAGCCCCGGTGTAATTTATAAGCTGCACCGTGACAGTTATTAGGAACGGGCCCTGTGCAATAAGGAAACCGATCGAACCGATAAGCTGCCATCCACGTATACCATAGATCAAAAACAACCCCTTTGTGGACTCTTTGTACTATCCTTTTCGCGTTCCATCTTTCTTCTTGTTTCTCGTATGTTGACAAATTCATGATCTTCGCGGAGAAGCGTTCGCATTCGCGCGAAATGAATTATTCGACTTTTAAATTGAATTAATTTTTCGATGGTTCCCGTCGAGGGCGGATTCGGATGCAACGCAGACGAAATCGTGTATTCGTTATTTTATTTGTCGACACAGCGTGGATACTTTTTTTTAACGGATCGCAATTTTCTGGTTCCTCGATGCAGCCTTCGAGTGCTATTATTGGCTCGCAACAAGAGGTTCCGATTTTATTGAGAGACAGCTATGTGAGGGTGGAATATATTTAGAATGGGAAACAACGTTATAATTGTGTAACGTTTTGCAAGGTAAATAAAATATCCGGGCAACGGTGTTGAACTAACCGCACTCCCATAATAGTTTTCAAAAGGTGGGTTTTACGTTTGCGCTTTCGCATCGAGTTTACATTGAGCTTTCGAATTGCAACGAGCTTCGAGCACCGTACGTGACGGGAATCTGGTAACTTCGCGAAGCTAATTACGCCGCAGGTGGCCAGTGTTTTTCGAATGCTATACTCATGGAAGCGCGAATACGCGAAGGAATTGAATTGAAAAATATGTTTTTGCCTACAATTCAATAGCTATCAACGATAACCTTTCAATAGAATTAATTCGTTTATAATTTCGAGCACCCAGAATTTCGATTTAATAATAGTCACGCGTGCTATTCTATTTTTTTCACCTCTTTTATTACCTACTTCGATATTAATTAAATATTCCTTCTTTCATCCAACCGCAGAGTACCGTCAAATAATATTTATTAATATCGCTTCGTCCAGTGTTAATAATGAATTCGCACGCGTGCGAAAGCGTTAAGCCAATACGGATACCTAGAATCAGAAATATCTTGCTGCAAATCGTTCCTTCCACCACAGATTCCGTTCTTCATTCCATTGAGATACAGATAACATTTGCCCGGCTCGAATAAGAGCTTCGATCGGGCTTGATCGATAACGATTGATAAATGATTCGCACCGATGCATGTATCGTTTGACAGGCGATATGCACAATATATCATAGCCCATGAATCGCGTACGAATGCCGTGTGTGGTCTAATCGTGGATTCCAACGCACCTTTGTTCGTCTCGTAATTCACAATTTTTCGCGTGGTGCGCGAGAAACCAAAATCAATCGTTATCAATCTCATCCCTCGCATAATATTTCGGTCGTTCAATAATAAATGAGCGCTGTGCATTTCAGCGCGGAGGCAGTACCATGAAAAACACCAAACAAATAAACCTAATTAAGAATTCAACATTTAACGTGTTTGTCGTAAATTCTGTTAACGAAAAATAGCCCAAACGAAAATACACCCGCAACGCTCCGATTGTTTTACAATCGACACGACAACGCTTCCCCGGCGCAACGATATTAAATAACAAACGAATAGATCTACATATTCGTAAATTCATCCCGTCATTTAACGATTTCTCCCAAGTGCAACGGAATCGAACTAAAAATTCGAAATTTATACTGCACAACACGAAGTGATATCGACACCCGTAGTTGTATATACCGACTTTACCATTCGAATTCATCCACCTCGGCCCTCGTCCCATTTCACGCGACGCAACAATTCCCTTTCGTCTGTTCGCCAACTTCTCCGCCACAGCTGCCCACGCAGTCTCAACGACATCGATCCAATCACGACGATCTAATCCGAATAATTCCCGACCAGAGAACTCCCGTTCGTCCACGGTGACTCTTACATTACTACGAACAACCGTGCCACGTGGAAATGCATGCACGCGATCAAAGGTTGCGCTGCTCGAAACAGCCGCCCCGTGTCGTCGACGATATTAACGATCGTATGAATACGATTCGAATGTACACGCGACGGGGCTCGCGCAAAGAACATTCCATACGTATCGTCCACGCCGCGAGACACAAGGTGGGCATACGTGCGCTCGTATAATGGACGCGAATCGTTGCGAAAGAGATCGGGATAGATCTGACCGGGACGCCGCTGACCTTTCCGATTCCCTCCTTTGATTCGCGCTTCATTTCAAAATTGCCACGATTCTTCTATTTTCTCTTCTAGCGCGCGAATCCACGGCGTGTCGCAATCGTGTCCGTGGTGTCACTGGCGCGACAATTATACGTGCATTCGAACCCCGTCGACACCGGCTCGGTTATATTTAACGCAGGAATTGTACACGGTGGAACGCGTCGACCGTTGCTTCTTTCGCAAGCCAAGTTTTCTCGTTACGCGGTGCTTCTTACGGAGATCGTTCTCGACACGCAGCTGTCGCGAGACTTTTCTCTTCGCGCATTGATCGTTTATCGTGCGAAGAAGACGAAACGAATGATCGAAAGCTCTGGAAAATATTTCGTGCATAATATTCTTCAAATATTACAAATTTCTCCGCGGCGGAATAATAAAGAATGTCCGGAAAATAAACTGCACCTCCACTGTTCTAAATATGTGAAACAGAACGCTCCAGTTTAGAGAAGTAAAAACAATTTGCTCGATAAACGGGCAACCCCTTCGTCCTTCTCATTCGTCGGACAAGACCTACATCAATAGACTTGAATTTTTCCAAAGATATTCATCTTTCGACGTGCAGGCATCACGTCCAACTATGCAGAACGATTCGATCCAGCTGGAAGAGGAGAACGAGTTTCGTCTCGATCGACTTTTCATCGACATCGAGTCACCTGTCTATCAGGGGCGCCTCCGAACGGCACCTGGCGTATCGTCCGCGACGACACACACGGAAACACAGGCACGTCGTTCAATTGAATTTAATGTCGCCTCGTTCGACAACCCGTGCCATGATCGCGACACTTTCCCTCTCGTTGTATCGTTTAATCCGCTCGTTATTCGCGTCCGTACATACGTGTGGGCTTGGAATCCATTACGAGGCCCTCTTCTTTATGCGCCGCCACGCGATATTCCCCATTTAGTATCTAGGAAACTCGTTAGACTACTTAGAGAATATCTAACCGCGTTCTATGGTCGTGTAGTTGGTGGAAATGATGATTCTCGGAGTTTTTAACGCGCGACAGGGACCGGTGTACGCGATTAGGCGAATGTCCGAGGGCGTGCGCAGGAATTAGTAACCTTGAGGACGGACGAAATTTATTATTGGCAGAGGATGCTAAAATATAGTATGGATTTACTTAGGTAGATCGCAATGTACCGCGTTTGGATGTGAATTTATAACAGGCGTATCGAGAGTGGCGGTGGTAGAACGGGAGGTGCAACTCATTGATGGCAATTAATCGAATTTTAAGTAATACGAATAAATAAACGCAGAGTAGTATTAACAGATATATGATTCAGTTTAACTAGCGAATGTTTCATTATCGAAATAAACCCTCGTACCTTTCACCCGTGCGACATTTAAATTCGTGAATGGTAACAACGTGGACGTTCGTGTCTGAACAATCGAGTTGCCCCGTCTGCTATTATAAAAGATATTATTCGAATCGTCGCATCGCCAAGACTACAATTGGAGGGGCCGCGTGTGTGTAAAACGACGAACGATACATTATTAATTCTGGTGCGCCGATAAGGGCAGCCGGTGTCGTGTGCAGCCTCGAATGAGTCAATGTATGACAAGGAATGACAATCGAGGCACCCGAGACTACTAGTTACAGGACCCTAGTCCAAGACGAGCCCACGAATGGAACTCTGCTCGATCCCGTGGACTACCCAAGTGGAAACGAATAATTGCCACGTTGATTGCGAACTCGTGTCTTAAACAAGGCAACCATGCGGCAACCTGGTTCAGGATAATCGCGACTTTCCTCTCGCACCGGACGATGGTTAAGCGCATTAGAATTTCAAAAACTGACCTGCCTTCGCCGACGGTGGGTTAAGTGGCCATCGAAACGGGGACAGTCCTCGAGCAATCGAAATCGAAGGTTCCCCGTCTGGTAAGGGTTGTCGATAATTATTCGAAGTCGGTGAACGTTCGACAATCACAATTGGCGGATATTCTTTTTTCCCTTCTCGATTTGGAGAGAGCGATTCCTTCTTGTTTCGGAGTGTGCAATATGATTCATTCGTAAGAAGAACTCGAAGTCCACCGTTACTCCTTATTTCGGCAATTTTCTATTTTTAACCGGGTTGTTAATATTATACTGAAACACTTTCGACACCTCGTTCCTGACATTTGCGGTCCCCGCAATCCTAAATTGTTCACGCAAGGATCCTCGAAAAAGATGCATAAATTTCACCGGACCGAAAGGTAGGGACGACACCTTCTCGCTCTCCGGATAATCTACTAATCGTCTTCGATGTAATTAAAATACAACGTAACGTCCAGGGTTCTTTCGAAATGTCTTTAGGACCGACGATTTTATGGAAACGCATCGGTTGGAAGCGCGTGTGGACGTCTGTTCATAAAAATGCGTATTCCACGGCAGATCGGCCGGTTTTGTTGGAGGTCGCCGCCAGGCAGTCTACCTGCCGTCCACCATCATTCAGATATCACGAACGATTTGCATTTACTTCGCTTTTGCAGGACGTTTATTCCCCCGTCCTTTTATCTATACTCGTTTGCGGAAACGCGTGCCCGAGGACAGGTGTTGCCTCGATGGATTGTTGCAGAAGACCAAGTACGATTCCAACGATTCCACGTAGAGGACAATTTCATGGAACTTGTAGAACGAATTTTTCCGTAAGACATAATGAATAAGTTCATGGGGAAATTAATTTTCGAATGTAACCATTTCCCCGGCATGCATACAAAAATATTACTCGAATAAAAAAAAATGAGTTACAAGACACTGTAAAGAAAAAATAATAAACTGGACAAAAAAAAATTTGTTTTTAAAAATAAAATATCATTTCTTAATTTACATACGATTTGAAATAAGCAGCCGCTATGCGACTATAGCCAGTTAAGTTTAAAACCAATTCAGTATCAAATACCTTCAATTATTGTAAATTCGAGGATCAAATGTAACAAATTTCCTTCGTTACAATTATCGTGGTAAATTAATTAATAGGTTCGTAAATTATATTGAAATTGGACTCATTTAAACGAAGGATCGCGTGCTTCGTATTTGCATTTCTGAGCACGAATCGAGTTGACAGCGAGCTGTCGATACGTAATTGAAAGAAGAAAAGGAAAAAAAAGATGTGAACGAAAGGGTTTTGTGCTCAGACGTGGCGGCGTGTTTTGTTAAACACGTGATATCCGTATCTGCTGGGCTTTGCAGAAATACGAACCATCGCGTCGTACGCACTTTTCGCATCGTTCACCATCGACCGGAACATCGTCGACGGTGCAGAACGATTAGAAACGTCCGTGACGATCGTGCGCGTCGTTTTTCCGATTAACTTTTGTAATCTGGTATAAAATGGAGAATAGAAAAAAAAAACCGAGAATGAAACATTCGATCGACCTCACCGTTAACGCTGTTATTGAATTTGCAAAATTCGCGATCCTCCTTATCTCGAAATTCGGATAAATTTGTGTCACCATTAATTCAGCGAACAGACTTTTTTAATTAAATCTTGTCGAAGTTAATTTCGTATTTCGCGTGCAACTCTATAGAAATATATTAAAGTATATAAATGTTCCTTTCGTACATGACATACTGTAAACGGAAAAGATTAGGAATAAGAATAATGGGTTCAGAAAAATTCCATCGTATTTTTCAAGCGACTGATTGTTTCACGTCGGTCATGCACTATTTTGCAAATGCACGGCAACGATAATTGCTTGGAATATTTTTGCCATTTGAATACAAATGTACGTCGTTGCGCAAGCGAACCAAGTGCTTGCGTTGCGATTGCAATTAATATTAATTAAGAAACCGCAGGAATCATTGTTGCGCGATGCAGATTATTTGAGCGATCTCCTTAAGCCCCCATTTATAAACGAGAAGGCACTTCCGTTTGACGAAACCGTCGAATTAGAATGGAGCAAATTAGAAATATTGCCCGGTCGTTCGTTCGTGAAACACCCTCCTGTTATTCGTTTGATAAATTCAATTGGAATGCCGGCATGCAAATCGAGGAATTAATTTGCTAATCGAATCACGAGAGAAGCGACGCCGGATTCCCTAGCCGTTCCAAAGAGAGGACAACACGAACCAAGAGGACGCCGCTATTATGCAGCGAGGGAACCTATTTAAGTATTTCGTAATCGAGGTTCCGTTTAAATTAACCACCTTCGGTCCACCTCATTTGCGTATCGATCGAAGTTACTCTGAAGTGTCCGGATGGCAGAATATTTTGGGTATCGTTCCGAGCCATCGGCTTCGGAACCATAGGTACCCGAGCAAATTATTAACGGGATAGAATTTCCATTTCCAATTTAGAGATTCGAAGAGGTCGAACGCGATTGAAATATGCTGACCATTCAACGTTCAATATTGAAAGTAGCCAGCACAGAAATGTATAATATATCTGAATGTTCTAACAGTGAATCTCGTTAGTTAAATACTGAATGTCCTCTCGATGAAATATAAATGACGAACCAAATGCACTATGTACGAGTAATGATCAAATTTTAACAGAAATTAAAATTCATTTCTTCTCGTTCAATTGTAATATTTCAATTACGCTGCTGTTTGAGAAGAATTATTTCATTCCGACCCCTTGCAATTTCATTTCGTTATCGAATACATTCACGCTGCGCTTCCTCATCGAAATGCGTTCGATCTGACGTACGATCGAGTTACCGCATCCTTGCCATACAAAAGTTAATCCAACACGCTGAATATGCACGCGTGCCTACGTGCACACTCGCACAACGTTACACGCCTTCGTGGCAGACGTGCTTACACGCGGCTATGCGCGAGGCATTATGCACGAAAGCTCGCATAAAACAGCCAAGATAAGTCTAGAGTTAGAGACACGAACGGCCGCGGTTTGATAAAAGCACCTATCCCCGTCAGCATTATTAGAATGGAGTCACCGAGTGCATATCTTCGTTGAAACGTCCAAGTGACGTGTATATTTCTCTCGCGCAGGATTTAGAATGGCAGGAACGGTGAATTACGCGAACAAAAAAATAGTGCGAATAAATTGACACAACAGATAAAACGAAGATAGAAAAATGTTTCTGCTACATGCACAAAGTGTTCAGGTGTACAGATGTTTGGTGTACTCCGAAAAAAAATTGAGAAAAATAAAAAAAAGACCCGTAGAAACAAATAAATTCGCGAACCGAATATGCAAATGCGAATATCGATAAGTCAACGCACGGCTTTGCGATCGTGCCGGGAAGATATCGCACCAGTGTACCGCTATCTATAATCATTAAACTCTTATCTGACGAATTAAAAGCGACACGTTTGCAAGATTAAGAGCGTCGAGTCAGACAAACGAAAATCAAACCAAAACCAATAACCCCGGCCAATTACGTCCAAAATTAGAATCCGTCGAATAATTGTCCCCCCGTTCTTTAAATTACGTAACTCTATGCAAATGTCTTCCTTTTAAACGTGTTCGATACACGTGCGAACGATATCGTCGAGATGAAATCGTTCGATTATCGGGCCGTAATGGATGTAGTTGCCGCCAGACGACAAATGTAGGAAGCGACACACGTATACTTGGCGTACATCGTAAACATTCGAACAGCCATTGCTCTTATCTCGCCGAGTTATCGCTACGATTGCAAGTTCGTCTATTCTGTGACGTCAAGCCACGTTACACGAGCTACCTATAGGATCCAATTTATCTGGCGCTCGACCGTTTCTTGCCACCTTTGCGGGAAAAATAACGATCGAACTGGCGTGCAGCTGGCCCATAGAATTCAATATTTCGCAAATAAAGAACGAAAATAATATTTTCCCCATTTTCCTGTTAGAATATTCGAGGTACACGAACGACCGAGACGGGCCATGTGCATTTCGCAGATGCACGCTGTCTTCGTCTAGCGTAGCTTTACTAAAATGGTTAAAAAGGGCCATGGTGACGTACGCTTTTGCCAAAGGAAGGCATCCTTGTATAGACTACGGTCGAGAGAGCGCAGTATTAATAACGCCTACGCGATTATTCTAACACCTAATGGAGACTTCGATTCGAGTATTAGTGATTTCTCTTACATTCCCTTCACCTTTTTGCTAAAAGAAATGCGCAGAATCTTTCGGTCTTCACCGAAATCGAACCGGACGGCCCCCGAGGTGCTACGTTTTCGTCAAACGAAAATCTATCGGCCAACGGGGACGCGAATTACATTCGGCAAACGAATAGGCCAGCTATAAATTTTTAATATCCACCGTTGAAACGTTCCTCGGTGTCCAATGACGGGACACTCGCCGTCTATCAAATCCCGTAACGCGTCCCGGCCATCCAGCTTATCGAATTAACGCACTGGCTTTCGTTACTCACTCGACGGGACAATTTCACGCGTTGGTCGCGCGGCCACAAGCGAAAGACGCGTCCGGCAATTTCCTCCGGGGCAGGGGGGGAGATCGTTTCGCGGTCGGGCATTAATTTCCGTTTCAATTAAACGCGATACCGATCGCCCAGCGTAAATAACGATTCCCCTTATCGATCGTGATCGAGAACCGGGGACGCGACACGTCGTTTCCCATCGAAGCAAAGAAACGGCAAGGAAAAAGCGGAGGGAAGAAGAATACGAAGGGAAACAAAGCGAATAAAAATCGCGTCGAGCCGAGAGAACGTCGCGCACGAATCAAAGACAACGACAGAGGGGGAAGATTCAGCGAAATAATCGACGAGTGCGGCAATTAGCGCTCGTTTAATGATCGACGAAGGAATCGGCGCGGATCGAGAGGCGGCGCGGAAGATGCGGCGAGATAACAGACATCAGAGAAACTAATAAACCTCGCGAAATTAGTGTTACGCGCGAGGATCGGACCCCGGGATCGGGAATGAAGGTGTAGGTGAACGTTACGGCGGACGGTGCTATCTGTGAACCCGCGGGAATAATTATGCGTTTATACACGAAGATAGAGTCGTTTGGGTACGTGTACATTCATTATGGGACTGGTCGGTGGATTCTGCGTTGCTTCACCTTGGGACGGTGAGCACGGAGCATGGGGTTATATCGCGATGGGTTTTCGTCGCGGGATCGAACGAGATTGTTGAGATTCGCAGCCGGCCTCGGGACAACAATAATTTCCGCGCTGTTGTATTTTCTGGCTAAGGAAACTGTCATCGGAAATGTTTCATTGCTGAATTCGATGAACTTTAATAAAACGAAATAGGGTTGCTACTTTCTTTCCCTTTGGATCTAAATAAAATGTATTCGATCGAATAGAAAGTTCTTGTTGTTTTTGAAAGTTCTTGCCAGTGAAACGAACGTTCACTGCTCAACCGTGTATTTCCACCAACGTTGGGAATAAAAACGCGGAAAATAATCTGGCCACTCTTGCCGCTCTGAAAATTATTCGAGACGTCGTCACTGCGCTAAATTAACAGTATCATTCGGACATTGACTATGGAAACAGGCTCTTGAAGTACACGGGCCATTAAAATAACGATTAAATTATTCGAAACGAATAGAGGGTCGCTACTGTGTATACAATTAAAACGTTACAGCACACGCGGAACAGACAACTCCCCAATCGAAACTGTTGCACAGGTAGGCGCAAATATCAAATTTTACCATAATTCGAATACCGCGGAAACGAAGCCACGAACCAGTACCAGTGACTAATTCGAATGCCGAGATACTCCGAACCTACGATACCGAAATGAATTATTTCTCCGCGTCGTAACCAGGAACCGTGACTTTCGACTTCATTCCGAATTCCTATCGTCGAGCAATTCCGCGGATAAAGATCTCTCGCCAAGACCAACGTCGCGCCTCCCCGAAAAAATTCTTGCCAAAACGCGAGGGCTGGCAACGAAAATGTATAAGAGGCACCGTTTACATCCGTTCGTGATTCCTCGGCTACGTCAGAAGAATTCCGTGCACGATTCGTCGAAGCACCGTCAGGTGCACGACGATGCGAAACGAGCGATCCGCCGGTCGACGAGTACTTAGGACGTTGCCACAGGTAAGGCAGGAATATGAGTACAGTCGGTTCCGTGAATAAAGGTTTCATGCACGCTACATGAACCGCGCATCCGTGTGGGTGTAAGTGCGGGTGTGGGTGTGCTTTGGAGCAGCGGCCTTACAAGGACGTCTGGACGTTCTAGCTTTCCCTGAGAGCTGTTGCACACCTTGGCCGCGAGACTAAATGCGTTAACGGATCTTTCGCAACGTCGCCGATTTCCACGCGACGATGCGCGAATTAATTCGACCAGCAGTGACGTGTACGTTTGACATCACGTGGACGAACAATTCGGACGGCACCAGGTGCGATCGAATTGTCGCTGACAGTAACGGCGATCAATTCGTCGCCACTTTCATCGGGACGATAATTCTTTGCGGGCGCTTAACGATAATGCCCATAAATTAGGGCAAGATATATTTTGACGAAAATGAGCCTGCTCTGTGGAATGCCTGCGCGATCTTCAGTTTCTAATATAATATCTGACGTTTGTAATATCAATTGAATCCTATTGTCACTTCGATCAATTATCGACACTCGTCGAACCCTTTCCCCCTTAAGATTAAAGGGCCCGCAGAAATTCCTTTCGATAATCCTTCGCTGACGTTCGTCGCAGCATAATGCAGTATGCGCGAACCACCGCTTGGTTATCAAGCAACGAAATAATTAATCCGCTGAACGAGCAAGAATGAGAGTTCCTTACCTTCGTTCGAGAAGCCGCCCTCGTCGAACACGATCCTGTCGGTGGTGGACGTCCGATTGCCTCGTACCTCCGGGTACCCGTTCGATCTGTTCGCATCAGGGTCGATCCTTCCGCCCACCACTTTCTCGATTACCTCCTGTTTCGCGGTGCGCACACCAGTCCATAATATCACGAGGAATATCACTAGCAGCACGATACTGAGGGCCGCGGCGATAGTCGAGGCGCGATTCGAGATTCGCGTCATGTCTGGCCAGGTACAGTCACTTCCTCTGTTGTCCAATAGTCCTCGGCTCGTCAGCCCATAAAACTGTTCGCCGAACGATCCTCTGTACGGCCCCTATCCAAGCGTCGACCACTCCTGTCGGCCGATCACTCGATCATTTTCGCCCCTTCGAGCCGCGAAGGGAGACGAGGTCGATTATCGCGAGGCACCAGGTCGTTCGCCGCACTCTGCCACCCTCCAGCGCCCATAGAGCCCTCGCGCAGTTCGAGATCCCAAGGTTCCTCCTTCTTCGCGTGCCCCCTCGTGAGTCCTGTTTTTCATTCGCGAACGACCGGCCGGTTAAATCCAACGGGGATACGCGGAATGCCCATCAAGAGGCTCCACGGAGGATCTTCGGGTAGGTTTTTCACCGCCAGCCGCACGCCGGGATATTATTTTTCGTCGCTCGATCGGGATAATTGACAATTGTGGCGAGCCGTTTGCCGTGGAGGGGGACGGTCTGTTAAGAGTAGGGCATTTTGAAACCGCGACGATGTACAGAGCAGAGCGTTTCGCGTGGGCTACGAGAAGAATCGTGGTAGTGATTGATGACGTTCGATGGTACAACGCCGTGATCACCGGAGGCTGCTGACGAGATCCATTTCGGCACCGACCTGGAAGCAAAAGGTGCGAATATTTTAACGCTGGTGGTAACGGTTAGCTCGTGTCGTACATTTTCTGGGGGCGTGCATTTGGGGGGATAGAAATGAATCGAGATGTCGGGTGGAGAATAATTATTTAATTATCACCGATTGCTTTTTGCTGTGCCACCGGGGTGACTAGACGAATGCGTGCACGCGTCTCTCGGACGTTAATCGAAAGTAAATTAGTAACCGTTCGAAGGAGACGGACGTCTTCGTCTCGCGCTGACAGCAAGTAGCCATTAAGGAACCGACGGAGAGGAGTGGACAAAGGAGAGGATCGATGGAGAAAATTTGCGGGATCGTGTTTGACGCGAGGGAATGATTTCCATGATGAGATCGCGTCTCCGACAGGACGATTCCACCCTGTCGAGCAATTTAACCGTGCGAATCGCCGTGAAACCGATTCGTGACGCGTTAAACATTTACGACGCGGAGTGTCGTTTTCTTATCGGGCGACACGGGAACCGGCGAGCAAATAAATTCGCGACGGTATCTGCAGAGGGAAGAGGAGCGATGGAAGGCTCGCGATTAATCGACTCGTCGCTGATTGGATCGAACAGCCGCGTTAATTCGGAAATAATTGACCGAACCCCGTGTGATAAACCCGACGATATCGCTGGCAAGGGTAAAACGACGATAGAAGGTTGGCGGAATGTTTTGTACATTTTTTACACGTGCGCTCGTTAAGAGAACAAATATACACGAAGTCGCGAACGATGAGTAACCGTGGAGGAAAAAGCGGAGGAGAAATTTAAGGTACAGAAATTGCAAGATCGAGCTCGATGCAGATCGAATGAAATCAATTATGCAAAATCTGATTCCCATTCGATGTCTTTTTAAGATCGTCTCTATTCAACGCTTTGTCACAATATTTTTACAATAATCATCAATCATCCCTGGTTTAGTCTACGCTAGTTATTTTATACTGTCAGTCATCTAGTACTCAATATACCTGTCGCAACCATCATCCTTTTAACGAAATCGAGAACAGACGATTCGCGTGCAAGTGGAGAAACCGCGAAGACGAAACAGACATTCGATAAAAAATAACGTCGAAATTGTTTCCTCGCTCGCAGCACAAACGTGTTGCGTATCGTTGAATCGCGATTCGCGATGCGGTTTCAGACGTGCATACACGTGTATCAGCCCTCGAAGATTTATTTACGACGAATAGCCAGGAGGATCCCGGAGGCGAGACGGGAGAAGAAGAATCGCGCGGAGGAAAACACGGATCGTGTGCTGGAAAAATTCGTTAACCATTGAACCAACCACGTTCATAGAATTGGGATTTCTCGATGGTACCAGTGGATATGGCCGGTTTTAGTAGCGCGTCGGCTACCAGCGTCGGGAATCGGTAATTAGATCAAGTCGGACGGCTTATAAATAGCGTCTCAACGATTTCTTTCATGCGTTTCATCGAACGGTTCCTCGAACTTGTCGACCGACTGCGTCCCTTTAATTACGCGAAAATAGTTTCGCACTTATTGTTCGTCTTCTAGATTGAAGACGATTTTTACGCGACGAACGTTTCGATCGAAACGATTGATCCGTGGTGTACGTGGATCCGAGGGATTATTGTAACGAACGGTGGTGGAATTTTGGAAAATTGTCCACTGATTTGATGGTTGTGTGGATTTGATTGGATTCACGTAAACGAAGGAGAATAACGCGAAGTTTCAATTGAAATTAGATGAAGAGATAAATGGGCACAATTTCTGGGGGATAAATTATGGAACACGATCGTTGCAAATTACGACGATAGATTTCTTCGTGCGAAGGAAAATAATGAAAGTTTGTACACAGATGGTCGTGTTACGATCTCCTTCGGCAAGTAAAGCTCGTCTGTCTCTAAATTAGTGGGACGCGACAAGTACATGTATAAGGAAGCTATAAAATTCTAGAAGTGGACATTAATAACGTCATCGGCAACTCGAAACTGTGACGAATAATGTTTGCACCGTTCGGGGGACACGAGCTGGCAAAATTTTAATGCCCAGCGTCGCACGAAGAACAATTACGATTAAACTATCCAATAAATCAAACGGAGTCAATCAACGAGATTGTAAAATAATTCTCAATTGAAATGGGAATGAATTAAGGAGCTCGCGATGTAAACGATATTATCAAGAATTATTGTATGTAACTATTTCTAATAGAAGAATAGAAAGTTGAATAATTATTTTTTAACAAAGCAACGCAACCAACCAGTTAACAGAATATGAAAATAGATCGGGGTACCAATCGGAGCCAATTCTTTGCATATCCGGTGTGCACGGCGAGCATCAATAACTCTTGGCCAGCGTTCATTAACATTTATCGATGAAAGAAAACACCATCAATCAAGAATCCAAGAGCGGATTATTCAAGGAGCAACGTTACCCATGAACAGACCTAACAATCGCCAACATAGAGCTTCGAGAACCTGCATCGTACAATCCAGACTGATTCTACATCGTTCAATCATCCCAACCATTTTGCTATTCAACGAAATTATTGTAAATGATTTGAAAAAATTCCCGTTTCTTCGCCGTTGCAATTAAACGTTGCTTATAATAAATTATAACAAAAAGTGCTCATTGATTTCATTCGTTGTTCTATTACCGACTAGATTTTGCGAAACAATTTTCTTCTGCTATCAAGAGGAACAGTTTCATTTGTTACTAGGAACATCTCCGCAGTAATTGTACAGAAATATCACACGTAAAATTATAAATAAATTCCGAAATTGAAAAAAACGCAAAAATATGCCTTCCCCTCTTTTCTAAACAACAACAACCAAATATAATCAACGATTGCGAAATTAATTAGCCCGCAATAAGGAGAATCCTTAATTCCACACGCACCGGTATTCAATCTCAATGCCGCCAGACTAAATAACATCGTTCGCACGTTCCGCAAACTAACGACATACAGGGCGGCCCGTTTCCCCTCGTCCTAACTTCTCGTTTGCTGGCCGCGTTGAAAAATCGACTAAAGCAACGGCACGCGGGGAAATAAGAGCGGCTGAAACAAGTATACGTACTGTACCTCTGCGGTTTGCCCGCAACATAGTGGCCACTATATTCGCCGCGAAGGTATCGCCGAGCGCATAACAAGTAACATAAGCGCGTCTGGTAATGAAAGTTCGAGGGAAACATTACAGAGGCGTGCGGCGTTCGCGAGCCCGCGGCCACGAGACGTTCGTCGTCGACGTCGCGTCGCCGAGTGAAATATAAAAGCGGCGCTCGACGTCGCTCGGCTGCTGACCTCACCAGTCACTTAAGGTCTGGGTCAAACTATTCTCGTCGCGTACCTTGCCTAGCCCGATCCACCGTCGATCGATCAATCGTTGTCTGCGAGCCTCTGTCTGTCGCCTCGACGTGCTGACACACGATTCCGTGGCCACACGTGTCATTTCGAATTGTCGAGGATCCCCCCGACCGAACGAGGCACTGGGTATGGTGTAAGTACGTACACGGTTTGCTGATTCGTAATACGCCTGCTTGTTCGTCGTTGTTCAAATTGTGCTCGGACACGGTTCCGTCGCGATTGTTAACGCGGCAAGCAGAATGGACGAATTGAATTACGCGCACGCGCGACAAATATTTTCGGCGAATTTCTTAACAACAATAACGAAACGCGCTGGAACGTTTTAGTAACCGGGCCGTGGAATTCCTTTGCGGGAATCAATTTGACGAAACCACGTTCGATTTCGTTCTTAACGGGATCGGCAGATTAGTCTGACTTCGAGGAGCCTCGTCGTCGCGATTAATTTGTCCTGCGGGCGAGTCGCTTCGAATAATTCGCGAACGTGTTCGAACGTAACACGACACAGGCGTGCGCTCACTGCGCGCAATAAACTTTCTCTGTCGTTAGAAAAGATCGACCACTCTCGATATTCATAGGACGCATTCCCGTGGACGCGATTTGCATAGGGAAATGTTGGCTGGAGAATTTACGGGGATATACGCGAGGCCCGCTGGTGTCTTCCGTCAATCACTCGTCCGTTCACGAAGAAACGAAGCTGCGATTCGCACCGACTTCTATCGCGTCGTTGCACCTTCGATATTGCGTTCCCCCAAAGTTCCGCGCGACAAGCTCGCGTTACTCCTTCTACAAGCTCGGGTGTCAGCGACGCTTACAGAATGTGTACTGTTTAATCGTCCACGCACGATCGGTCATTAATATTCAATTAACAACATTGATTTATAACTGTGATTCGATCTGTCGACTGCGTTCAATCATATCCGATGGGCCGGCTACAATTATCAATTACAATAATCGATTTGAACGATCCGTATCGTTAGACCTGCGTTAGCCGCGCCGTACAGTAACGAATTGTTCCCACATCGAGAATCGACATGAAGCGAATAACAAATCCTTCTCTGTGTCACCAAGTTGTCACGATCGAAACGAAATCTCTGTCCAACAATTCTAGCGTGCGTTTACCTGCTTGCGCGAAACACCGACCGAAAACGTTCCCGATTTGTACACCGCGTGTACGAATCGCTTCATTTTTTCAGGATTAAAGCGTATTTATAGACGCGATAAGGCATTGGAATTTATTCAAAAGTCTACGAGAATCCGCGCAACGGGCGCGCAGTTTATTCAGTTGCATCGGGTACGAAATTTTCCATGGATCAAGAGATCACTCTCGACTGAAAGAAGCGGCCATCCGCCCGGCCTCGATGAAATTCTGTATCGTCGTCGTTCAAGATTTTCATCATGATTGTTGTACAAAAACGCGACGATACGACCTCAAGTTCTGCCAGGGAATAAAGTATCCTGCAGTTGCAGTGAAGAAAAACGAATAACGTACAACACGATCGATCGCCTGTCCGAATTGCGTCAGCTACTCTCCCCTTTTTGTTTCAATTTGGTATTTGGTATTGGTTTCGTATTTAGTCGCTCGAGAAATATTTCCGAATTCTTCGATCGCAACATGCGTCGTAACGTTGTTACGCAAAGGACCGTGTACTTGTCCGGGGTGATTATCAAGAATGGGAAATATTTTGGAGCGATATTGACAATTAACATTATCACGATTATCCTCCATTTCGTACGTTCGTTGCGCAATTTGATTAAAAATAGTATCGAGTTTGTATATTTATTTGCAGCAGGGCACGAAGTTTGAGACTCCGATCGGGCTAACAATAAGTTCCTTAGTAATTTCTTCAAAGTGTTTTTCAAGGAAAAAGTTGCTCCTATCGTGTTTCATCTTTTATGGGGACAAGATATCAAGATCTTACATAGGAGAGAAGATATGACGAAATCTGTTGCGATCATTTTAAATGACAACTCAGTTCTTTTTAACACAAGGAGAGGGGAAGAGAAAGAGAGAGGGAGGCTGATAAGCAATGCGATCCGTTCAATCGTATCACACATCGTACGACACTCACGGAAAACTTTAAAAATAACGCGAAGACATTCATCTGGGCCTTAGCATAAAAGCTCTCGCAGATAGCGCACTGTCCCCTTATCGTGCGTTAACCCTGACATCGGATTAAATTGTCACTAGAGATCTCCCAATTTCGGTTCAACTTCAATCTCAATTTCACGAAAGATCTCCCTGCTCCCTCGAGCAACGTCTATGCGCCCGTGCGCGCATACGAACAATGCGAAAGCTTTGAATGAAAATTATTATAAATCTGAGACCTATCGGACACCCAAAGCTATACTGAAAGGAGACAAATAAATAATCGCCAGTAATAAAAGTTCCTGCAATCCTGATGTTCGTTCATCGTAATTATTACCGATTCCAATGTGTCTCAATGTTCTCTGCCAATCAAACGTTAAATATAAATATGATTTCACGAACGATTTCAATTCGCACGGAGAAGAATAGAGAGGACGGATGGTCTGGGCGATATTAACGAATTCAAAACGGACACGTTCGGGTCTAAGATCGGCAAACGAGTGTCACGTTACTTCGCAATGCCACGGAATGCAAAATCGACGACGAACGCGGTTCGTCTCGTTGCTTACGAAGGCCTCTCTTCCGTCGTCAATGTCGAAACGTCGAGATCTGAGCCGAGGAACCGGAGAACCGACACGGTGCACGGATTCAAATTCGCACGCCATCACCTTTTCATTTCTTTCTGTTACTTTTTTTTTCATTTTTTTCAAGATTTTGCACGATTCCTCTGCGCATCGCGATCTGGCATATGCCTAATATAATTTCTTTGAGAAATATTCCGTCAATTTCGTGGAAGTGAAATTATGATTGCACTACGAAGAGGAAAATTATTCTCGTCATCCGGTACTTCAATTATATTCACCGGTTCTTTCAGGTAAATCAGGTTTACCCTTCGAGCCAACAGGAAGAAATATAATCGATTCGGGCGATATTTCGTGACTCAATTTCACAAGGAAACGAGAAATACTTGCTATCCTTCGTTTTAGGAAAAACTGTTACAAAGTGCGAGGGCGTTTATAAAATAAAAATCCAGACAAATTGAGTAAATTCGTCTGTCTTAAACCGATGTATCATCGTCGTCAATTTCTGACAGAATTTTCTGTCACGAATTGTCAATCTATTTCGTCGAATTTCTCTATTTATCAGAGTCGCGACAATTTTTCGATTGAAAATCCGACAGTCCGTACACCGTCTAAGAAGTAATGAAAATATCTCCGAATATCGCGCAAGATTTACCTACGAATTACTATTAAAGATGTTGCACGCGTGAGTCAACTAAAATAGCAAGGAAATCGCGTATTTCGAGGACCGTCAAACTCAAACAGGAGTGTTTTCAGAAATACAAGCACCGCTCATTGATAACTTGTTTGCCGAGTGTCAGAAAAAAAAGCAAACAAAAGCGAAGATACAAGAGAAGAAAAAACTAGAGTGCAACGTTAAGTGACACGTGATTTCTCGCTTGAAACCGTGCCGCCCAATTTCTTTTTACCGGCTATTATCGATTTTTAATTAAGTTTCCAACTGTTGCCTACGAGAAGCCGCGAAGCTCGTTTAACCTTTATTGGCGGCCTTCGGTGTTAATGTATGTGAATCCGAATAATTTAAAGACCGTGCTGGCCGAAACCAAATGAAGAAAAAACGAATGAAAGCGTATACGCGACAGCAAGATGAAGAGAGGAGTAAATAATTTTTTGGGAATCCAGCTACGAGTTTTGTCTCCTTTGGCGACAAGTTTTTTTGCTCCTCGAAACGACTTCGTGTGATTCTAAATAAATAATGTTGCGTTCCTCGAAGTGACGACAAAGAGGCACGAAACAAATATTTGCATACATATTTGTGTGAAATGGAAAATTTCGTTTTAATTTCTTCGTTCTCAGGCATTCAGCGAATAATCCATACAGTACGATATTCGTTAACAAAATTCTGTATTTATATGACGCACTGTGGTTAACTAATGTACCAAATCGAAACATGTATAATTTCGTTCTACCTTTTTTCCACGATGCGATAGAAAGAGAAGCAAGAGAACTGTTATATCCTTCCGTGTAACGCAACCGTTTTTTAAAGTATACACATGCCCACAAACTACCTTACGACACAGTAAAACCGTGTACCAATGTTGGCACATTCTGTGACACCATAATCTTATCTCGCACAATAAAATTGTTCTAAACGCTGGAAAAGCAACGGGGACACCAATCTCGTTACAACTATGCTACAAAGTAGATTAAACAGTAGAACAGTAGGGAATCGAGAGAAATTGCAAGAAGAAAAATTGTTGTCACGTAACGTCCAATACTTTTTCTTCTTCTAATCTCGCTACGAAAGTACAGTATTAATAGAAGATCTTTACAAGATGTGTACAGAACGTTCCGTAAAGTTTTACTCAATGAGCGATAAATAATTATCTGGCTTTCGCGTGGCGTATCATCGCTGACCTTTCATTTAACGCGCCAGGCGACTCGTGGCGATGGTAAAATTTAGAAGAAATATACGAAGAAAAAGTGAGAGAAAAAAAGGAGAAATAGGAGAGTTTACAGAGATGTGGTTCGAACGAGGAATACCAGAACGAAAATAACACCAACGAAAACAGACTTAACTCAACCGTTCTATCGAATATCTCCCTTATTTTTCAGCACGCCGCGAAATGTCTAAATAAAACAGAAAATCCCTCGATTCGCGGGTAATCTTGGTTTTCAATGTTACGAGGCTGATCTTCCAATAAAATTGACACATGTATACGTATACGATTCGTGGGGTTCGAATGTTGGGAAACTGGAACATCGCGAATCGATAATCAAATTATCTCAAACGGGGCATATTTTAAATGAAAGAAATTCAATTCTAAATTGTTCTATTCTAATTAAACCTTTGGTTACGGAGTAGTGTATATTGGTAATATTAAGGTCCTCAGATGCCCAACAAGTCGTCAGTCAAAAATCTAATATATAAACATCCTCTGCAACGATTTATCACTATCATATCACGAATTCCGAATAAAGTGTATCCAAGATGATTAAACGTATCATCTAAGTGTTTCAAGTGTTCAACCCTTTAACTGCTTCGATAAAATTTCTTTTCAATTGTTTCCTCTCAGACTCCAATTTATTTGAACCGTCTGCGCCTCGGTTAAGCCGGCTCATCGAGGTCCTACCGTGGTGAACAAGTTGCTTGTTTAATGAACATTTTCGTTTTCGATTCGCAGCTTACTGAGTACACAGGAAATTGAGCTGAAGTTCCAAGAAACGGCGTATGTACTAGATCTTTGTTTTGGAGTATCGTGAATGGAGGCAAGATTAGAATTAGACTTGGAATGTTTTCGTTATTCCCTGGGTGGAGTGCTAGCGTTTTTCAGAATAACTTCGTTGAACTGAGCAATGTAAACACGAGCGGGGCAGTTTTTGTACATAGAGTCATGATTACGTGCTATACCCATCCAAAGCACGTAGGAGCCAGTGTGTGAACGATTCATTCGAGTTTGATGGAAATTCGTGATTTCGATTAAAAATCTCCTGTTAACCCCTCGACGATATTTTAAGCGTTAATGAACAAGTCGATAAGACGTCCACGTTGTACAAATTGAAAACCTCGCCCGCCCCAAAAATATGTTAATTATATTTGTAGCATTTTGCAGAAATTCTGGTAGCTTTGATCAATTATTCTACGTTATAAAAAATGTATCTATTCGTTCAAAAACACGAGGATCGCTCTGCGATTTCCGCCACGGATTAATGGAGCACGTATCTACGGCCCTCGCAAGAGACATATCGATATTTCGTAATGGTCATAATGTCAAGCAACGCATAGTAATACATAAATAATGTAAAATATATCCAATTATATTGCATAAGATATATACAGAAAAAAAACACAATAAAATGTCAAACGGAGTGGGCAGAAAATTCGACGCTTGAAGCATTCAAATGCTATTCGCGGTTTAACATAAATAATATTAATGCAAATGTGCTCGTCCTAGCTGGACGCGGCGTACTAAAAATAAAATTAAAACATAAATATTACATAAGGCCTCCGCATATAACGAAGCGTCGAATCTAACCGCGTTCACGGTTCGATTTCTCCCGCAATCGATCCGCGAAATTTTTCCGGCGATCGCACGCCCAATTTCGAACAGCGTAGGGTGTACGGTAAACCCTGTCCTCTACCCTTTCCTACATCGAACTCAATTAGTTCTTCGAGAACGAACGCTTTCGAAACTCTCTTCCACCGGTGTCTACCTTCTATTCCCTCAAACTAAAGCCGCGAATAATTACGAAAATCCCGCTAAACTAATCCCCCGTGAAATGTGAAAAATGTGTATCCAAAACGAGTAACAAACTTTCCTGCGCATTGTACTTTTCTGTGACCAATATATAATGTTCACTCTAATTCTCGCGAACTCGCAACTAACAGAAATATTAAAAAAATATCCGAAGAAAACGGGTCACCATTCGTTTCAAATATCGCGTTAACCAACGATCAATCGAACAACTGTTCTTTAAAAAAATCAGGGTTAATTCTATGGTAAAGGGTGGCTGGTGCACCCCCTCAACATCGACGACGACAAATCTACATTGAATTCTCTCGATAACGCATAAATCCGTATCAAGTTGACTTTGGAACGAACAATATATGTTATAAATATTTCAAGCTTTTCAAAATTGTTATACACTTAAAAAAAAAAAAACAAAAAAAGACGGAAGCCACTGTCATAACGTAACACATAGTCGTATGGCCCCACGTGTTCCTCCAACTAGCGTGCCACCTGCTGTACTTAATTAAACCTACCTATTCAACGATCCCGGGATAGATAACCAGTGTCCAGAATCGTACTTTCCTCCCTGACACTTGTTGTCGCACAGTGCTCGCCCGGCCAGGAACTCGTGGATTACATAAAGCGAGACGAATCGTGCAAAGAAACGCACGTGAAAACGAAACGAAACGGAACGAAACGAAACGAAACGAAACGAAACGAAACGAAGCGGCGGAACGTGCGTCGGGGACGACGGCGACGAGAGAAATGAGGCAAAGACACGCGACACGAGCCGCTACCACGCACCGACTGAACGCGAGAACGCGAACAGACCTCTGGTATCGGCCACGAGCAACGGCGATCTCCCTAACATCGTCCCCACCATGGCGGGCCACGGTGTTGCGTGCTGTGTAATTCAGATGAATTTTTATCTAAGCCGTTGTTCGAATTGAATTACGCTTGTGTGTACAGAAAATACCGGGGCGAGATTCTAGCGTTCGCATGGATCTCCTCATGTTTTTCCTTTGCCTTTGCGCGACCCGTGCGGCTATCATTTCTTTTTATTTTTGGAGCTACGGTTGAACGTATCCGCGCGGAATGGATCGGATGCTTCTTTCGGAGCAGTTCGATGGGGATACTTGATGGGAAAGTGGAGATTTGTTTTTCTTTTTTTTTTTTCATGGAAAACGACGTGGGTTTTGATGGAGTGGATTATCGGTGGTATCGGTGTTGGGTGAGTTGTATTCTGTGTTGCGATTCACGTATCGTTGTTGGCATTACCGTGCTCTGTTTCAGCGAAACGCGTAATTGTATGGAATTTGTGTATTAATTAAAAGATTTCGAGGGCGGAGAATTAGTAAAGGACTTACTGTTGAGGCGAGACACCTGCCGCTTGTGTACTTCCTAGATTACCTGTATGCAATAGAACGATGTCTTTGTTCGTTGTATGATAAACGTATAGGAAACACCTGTCTTTTTTATCCGTGAACAATTAATTGTTCAGCAGGCGTGTGATTAAGAAGAACGAGACTGAAGTTTATATTTCGTGTGATCGGAGGTTCAATAAATCTGCTTTCGAGTGGTCAGAATAGATTTTTATAACGATGCTGAATTTATAAATAAAATATTGCTTAGATAAATATCGATTCTATCTATTTCTGCGAATATTTGTTGCATAAAATCTGTTTCCAAACGTTCGTCGATTCACGATGATAGAATAAGGCGGTCTATAATCTAGCCCATTCGATTGTAATTATATTTATTCCATTTTCTACCGTTATTTTTTTAATTTACTTATCATTTGGGCGAAATGATTGTCGAAAGCAATTCAAATCGAGCAGTGTGCGGAAAGAAGAATGATTGTGGAGCCATCTAGTAACGAATACGAAAAGTATACTTCGCCTGCTGTGGTAAAACAGTTTTTATTATTATGATTGTTAAAATAATTAGACTCCACTGTTGTGAAACTAATTAAAAAAGAACAGGAGATTTCGTGCGAAAATTTTCAAATATTAAAATTTAACTTGCATCCACGCGATTCTATTTTTAAATGTTCGCGGGTTTATCGCGACGTGAGAAATCGATACTCGAAGAACGAGTTAACGACCAATCGACATAGTGGACGCGATACGACTGATCGCGAGAGTAATTAGGTATATCGAGTGCCGGGGGTAACGAATGGAGAGGGAAATTGCGTACGAATCGGCGCAAAAGTATGAATGGAAGTGTTGCGACTCAAACTATGCAACTTTGCTACTACATTTAATGATTTTATGGTTGATAGGAATTTTTCAATTTTTTAAACAACTGGATTACATTGATTCAAAAGAAAGTGATAATTATCACACATCGGCAAGATTATATTAATCTGCTCCTCTAAACGATGGATTGAAAGAAACAATTCCTAATATCTATATTCAAAGAAGAGAAATGTTTTCTGAGAAATGCAAGTAACGTAGCAACGCTTGACAAACAATACAAATGAAATCGTATTCGCTAATAAATAAAGCCTGCGCCCAAACCTACTTGAACAAACGATTTTATTTTAGAACACAATCAATCTTTCATGTATCGATAACAGCCTTTTCATGTCTATTCAAAATATATTGACATATAATTAACAAAAACTTATACTTATCCTCCAATTGACGTCTATGCCCCTACGGAACAATGTTCCATTGACGTTCCAAATCGGGCTCTTCGATCTGCAATACAAACCATCTCAATGTTAACACCTGTCGCACATATTATTCATAAAATCGTTCAAACCTTCGACGTTAGTTCATCAACGCAAGCCAATCGTATACGAGCAGCAGTTGCGGGCGCGTCCAAACGGAAGTATCCTTTAATTCCAAAATCTTCTCGGGCCGATTTAATAGCCTCCCTTATCGCAAAGAAAATGGACGACGCCAAAAACAGCGGTGGCTCTCCAACGGCCTGAAATGTTTACAAGAAATATAAATACTTCAATACAACTACGTTTCTTTCCACCTCGGGAATGATGTACCTTGGACGAGTAAACAGCTCTGGGATTCGGGGCGCCTTTCAATAACGACACGTTGAATTCTACAGGTATGTCTGCGAAACCGGGTAACTTATACGCACCCGGGCCTTTACTACAAATAGCCCCGTTTCTCAAATAAATCATTTCCTCCAGCGTGAACAAGCCGTATCCTTGTATGAAACCACCCTCGACTTGTCCTATATCGATCGCGGGATTAAGACTTTCGCCTAGATCCATAACGATATCAGTTCGCAGTACCTGCAGGTGAATATACTCTTTATAGAAATAATCAGCGAGAAGGGATTCATTTATTGTCGGATGAAATAATTCGGCGAGTAATAACGAATTATATTCGTACGCGTTTACTGAGAAATGCCTTACTTGATGATCACCAGTTAGGCAATCGATTTCCACTTCTGAGCACGCTACGCCATATGTGAAATAATTAAATGCAGTCCCCGTGTTGGTTTCGAAATTGTATCCTATACCAGGTGTCTTGTAAAAACCGGCTGAAGAAAGGCTGATTCTCTCGTTGTAAGCGTCCGCTATCCAGTCTTCCCACGTTCCATTTGGCTTTTTGTCTATCACCGGCTTCAAACGTTTCATAATTTCGTTGCAGGCGTTCTGAAAATTTCCATTCAAGTTATTCCATGAATAATTATGCGACGATCATTCGTGGTTGACATTGGACAGAAGCTAAGTGGACATTTATTACGCACCATAACCGCCATGCCGTTCAAATCTGAACCGGAACTGGCTGCTGTCGCAGATGTGTTCGGCACTTTGTCCGTAGACGTTTCCATTATGTGTATTTTATCCGGTCTTATTTTTAATACCCTACTTGCCACCTAAACGTGAGAAAAAGGGACAAAATGTAGAACGGTTTTAGGGGAAAGCGAAGACTAAATAGAATTAAGTAACTCCGATTTGTATACAATGAATGAGAGTTGTTAGTGAAATGATCGGCAATGTTAATGCTATGTTATAAATGACTTCCAATGATCAGAACATTGATAAAATTTCATGTTAAATTTCTAACAATAGCTTTCTTGACAGAACATGCATTCCGGATGATAATTTCCGAATATTTTTTGAATCTTTCGAAATTGCAATAAAATAAAATAATTACATGTGATTGTATTAAATTCTATTAAACGAAGAGAACGTAAATGAGATATGAATATGTTAATCGACTGGTCATTGCAATAGGAAAGTGTATAAATATTACTTGTATCATTTTTGTATGTAAACCTTGTCCCATTTCAACACCACCGTGACTAATTAAGACAGAACCGTCCGTATAGACGTGTACAAGTGCTCCCGATTGATTCAAATAGAGTATGGTGTAGGCTATACCGAATTTCGTCGGGACTATTGCCAACCCCCTTTTCTTGTATCTATTTTCTCTATTGAAATATTATTTATTAAAATCAAGCGGTATAAAGATTCATTATAATGTTCCCTATTCTTCAAACTATCATATCTTTTCTATATGAACATTTTAAACACGGTGTATATATGTATAATCTTGTAATATCCGCGACAAATTAATCGCTTCTATTTGTGAAAATAAAATAAGCAGTAACATACCATAAAAGCAAAAAAATCATGAGACCCATTGAATTTAATTTTGTACAGATCGTAAAAGAAAAAAAGTGCAGAACAATTATAGAAATCTAGATAATATGTAGAAAGAAAAGAGTGAAATACTTGAAACGCAACCTGTTATATCGTTGAACCTGTGCAAGTCGGTCATTGTAATTCGACGATGAAACACACTCGTCCCAGCAACGTTGCACTGTGCAATTAGTTAATGTCTGATTGTAATGAGTAGAATCCCCTTCTTGGTACAGATTCAAGTTCGACACCTGCGCACAATAGACATTTCTCTTATTATCTCGAAGTTCGTTCAGGGATTTATAAGCATTATTTTCTTCTAATTTGAAAGCACGGGATATACATTGCTGGCTTCTATATTCAGATACTCCGCAATGTGTCTGATCATTGTTTCGCCTAGGAACATTCCCTGCGGCCCTCCAAATCCACGAAACGCCGTGTTCGATGGTATATTTGTTTTACATACGTGACCGTACACGTCACACGCTGGTACGTTATACGAATTTTCATAATGGAACATTGCACGTTCTAAAACCTACAACAATTAACGCATATAAATATATTTATATTCAAATGCAAGTTTTCCAACTATTCGAAATTTAGGCAATCGAAATATTAAGAAGTTGAGCTTTTCAAATATTTCACGTTTGGGTTTATCAAATTGTATAAAATAGGAGCTATTCAAATATTTCAAAGTTAGGCTGTGCAAAGATTCAAAATTCAAGCTTCTCAAATATTTACTGTTCAACCCTTTGATATATTAAAAATATTAATATATTAAAATATTTAATTATATTATATATATATATCTAATTTGTGAGGTATAAAGCTTTAAAATTTAATGGACGAACTAGTAAATATAATTCAAAACGTACCGCGAGAGAAAGATCATGAGAAAAGCCACCGTTGATATACATGAAAACTTTCGCTGATTTAATTAAACCACTGTCATCGAAACCAACTTTATATTTCATCAGAAATGGATGCCTCGTTCCAGTTACCATTATATCCTCGTCTCTGTCCAGCATACAACGTATTGGTTTCTTTAATCTGCGGAAAAAAACATTAGGAGTGAACCGTTCAATACTATTGTTATACTTTGTACTATGGTGCATTAAAACAGCAACAATTTTTTACTTATGCGCTGCGAAGGCAACTGGCAATGCGAGCAACGAAGCACGAGACTCCTTTCCACCGAAACCGCCCCCCAATCTTTTTACCCTCACCACAATTTTATGTGCGTGAAGGTTCAATACGTGTGCAATCAGTTTTTGAACTTCCGACGGATGTTGGGTGGAGCAGAATATTTCTATTTCGTCCTCCTCTTTCGGGACGGCTATGGTAGTATTCGTTTCCAAGTAGAAATGTTCCTGCGCCCCTGTTCGAACTTCACCCTCCAAGATGTGTGCCGATTCTTCGAAACCTTTCTCTGCGTCCCCTCTGCTTATACGTTGCGGGGTTTCGTTGAAATAGGAACGATGTCTAATAGCATCCTGAAGTCGTTGAGAAACGTGGACGATTAAATTGAAATGCTCCATGGCCCGTATTATTCAATGACGTTACTTTGAACAAACCTCTATCGTAATTAATACCGGCTCCAAGTCTTCGTACTCGATTTCAACCATCCTGGACGCGTTCTGCGCGATGGTCTGATTAATAGCCACGACTGCTCCAATTATTTGACCGTGGCTAGTCACCTAGCAGAATAACACGCACAGTGTTATAAGTGCAATCGAATAAGCACCCGCTCCGAATTCGTCAGCGCCCCCCACATTTTATTCAAACGGTTCATACCTTTTCCGACACGAACACTTCCTCGTCGTGCAGCACAGGGCCGTGGTACCGATGCTTGTCCGGTATATCTTTGGCGCTGTAAAATGCTACCACACCCTCCGCGGACAACGCTTTGGTCGCGTCGATTTTCAAAATTTTCGCGTGTGCTCTGGTGGACAGAACCAAAGCTAAATAATACTCCTCGACGAACTTCGGCATGTCGTCGCAATAAATTGCTTCACCTGTCGCCTGTTTGTACGCGCTCGTGTGAACAATGGTCCGGCCGATTAGATCGTTCACCTTCTGCCCCTTCGGAACCTAATTAGTACGGGGAAGAAAAATGCATCAGATCAGGTAGCACAATTTCGGCGGTATCTAGAAAGTATCGCTTAAGCGTTAGGTACCACTTGATAATATTGCGAGCTGTTCGGTTCCCTCGAATGAAATCCATCTGCCGCGCTATCGATTTCTTTCGGCAACGATTGACCGTCCGACGACGCTTGAAGTTTCTTCGATATGTGCAGAAATCCTTTGAGAAACAAACTGCAAAGGCGAACGAAATAAGCATCGACGGGGAAACGGTTGTCTCTTTTCAAGCGACTCCCTATTTTCTTTGGAATTAATGCGCAAATTTTTTACCTTAAAGTTAACGATTTACGGTACTTGACCATACCACCCGGCACGCTGTCCGGCAATGGTAATTCGCCCAACAGCGAATCGTATACATTTTCCAGAAGATGTTTGTCCCATTTTCTGAAGCAATTTTAAGCGAGCATATAATTAATATCAATTAATAGAGAAACGTTAGGAAGAGCAGAGTTTTATTTAAACACCTTCCAATCATATTTTCACACGTTCTTCTGACCAGAACAGTTGTCGGGGCCATACCACCGAAAGCCAGATACGCTCTCTCGACAGTGGTGGTTTCCGGTTTGAAAAATACATTCAACGCCATGTTAACAATGGCGATATCGTCGTCCCGCCTTCTGGCTTGTTTATAGGCAATGAAATGTTGATTCTGGAAGAAATTAAACGAAGATATACAGGCTGTATATTGTTATGAAAAAATTGTAATAATTGTGGTCGATATTTCCTGACGGATGTTTTTAAATGAATATTTTTACTTTTTCCGTGAAGGGTATTTGAATCGAAAGTAGAATTTCCTCCGGCGAGACAACGTTTTGTCGATATCCCTTGAAGAATGTGTGATCCATTGGGATAAGCCTGGTTCCGTTTTTCAAGCTGCAAACATTCAACTTCACTCCCGCTGCCATTAGAATCGGATTCAGATCTGATATGGGACTTCCGGTCATTACGTTTCCGCCAATCGCCTGCGAACGAAATAAAAACATTGATAATAGTTATTAGAAATTAGAAATTAGAGGTAAATTGGAGACAAGAACTTACGGCGACGTTTCTTATTTGTTTCCCAGCGAACCAATGCAGCATGTTAATTATTTCACTGAAGATTCTTGTTCTGTATTCTAAGATGTTAATGAAATGATTAGTACGCGATGCGAACGAAATTTTACTCTCGAAATGTAATAAATATTTCACCAGGCTTCTCGTCGATTTGACTTTTCAACGATTTCTCTAATTCCATGAGCGTCGCGCTAGCGCCCACGTTCAATACATCCGGATATTCCTCGATGTTACGCATTTCCTTAATTAAAGTCGGCTGTATGAGAACTGGATAGGATAGATGTTTGAACTTAACTTCAACCCCTAGAAGCGTATGAAAGAAATGTAATTCACTTCCCCGCGGTTATTTGTATTCATGGACAATTCTTTGATTGTTAAAACAAATTTTACCTATCTCCGTATTTCCTACCACAATTTTTGCGTTTGGGTACTGATGTTTTAGACGAAGTAATTCGTCGAGAGACTTTGGTCTGTGCCAAGTAACGTTCTTGCCTTCTATTATTAAATATTCTTCGTCTAAATGCGAAGAAAGCTGAAACAAAAGCAGAAAGGAACGTTATTTAAACGATTAAGCTTGTTGATTTTATGGTAGAAGATTAACTAGTTTCGAATAAGTAACATACATGCAGTTTGGGTGGAAATATAACTTCTTGGCTAGGGTCGTAGGGGCGGAATTCATTCGAATCGAACACTTCTTCGGGCTCCGCTATGCGTATCTTTTTACAACAATTTTCACCCATGGGACATTCGCCGTTGGGCAAAGATTTCTCTTTACTTTTTGACATTAGCTGCAAAGTCTCCCATTCCTCCGTGAAAGTTTTATAAGCTTCTATAATTGGACGGTACCCTGTACACCGACATAGGTTACCTAAAAATAAATCGTCAATCAAATAACTGTGCAAACAGAAAGAACGTTAGAAAAATTGAAGTTCAACATTTTTCAAGTATAGTTGGTTGACGCGTAAAACTGTTCAAAGAAGGCGGTTACCGAAAGTTCTTTTCACGGGGACCTTAAAAACGCAAAATTATTGCAAGAATAGCTCAAGAAACAATCTAGCCTAATTATTTCGTGTCTGCATTTTTATTCTCATCAAATGTATCGTAGAAAGGGTAGAAATTATCAATTTTGTACAAACAATTTCGCTATTTATTATAATGTACAAGCACAAAATGTATTCGCGTCGTTATAGTTATAACGTAAACGTCTTTCTAATACCGTCTTCAGTTTTCTTGAAATATTTCTACCTTTAGAATGTTTCTGAGATCTTTGGTTTCAATCTTCTTTTTCAATTTTTAATACTTTAAGCATTTTATAGGAAGACTTTTCTATTTCAATACCAGATAAATTTAATGCAATATTACAAATTATATTGTTCCTCGAGAAGATTAATCTGTTTCATCGGTGTGTGTACGATTTAATCGAAATAGTATCATGTGTGCAAAATTAATCGATTTTCATTAACCCTTTCAATTTCTAACAATTACGTTCATACGAAATCGGACACTCTTTTTTTAATTATCAGCATTTCCGTTTCTCCATTGATCCCATACAAAATTCTAAAAATACACTTAAGATTTTCAAATAAAAAAAAAAATCTGCAAAGCAATATCGCAGCGTTAAGAAAGTATTGCTTGAATTGCGAATGAATTTCGTATGTAAAATTTATAAAAAGGTACAACACCGAGTGTAATAATATTGATAATAAAATTATCACCTGTTAAACAAAAATTGGCAAGAATAGGTAAAAGATACAGAGTGAAGTTAAAGTGTTCTATCACCAACTTCGTGGTTATCACCGCCAACAAGAATAATTCTTTCTTCCCTAATTTTTCCGCAGCGTTCTATATCTTTACCTTGAAACGCAATTTCAAGATCCTTCATGCTTGGCTTCGGACTTGTTCTCAGCAATGCATACATGGACATCACGATTCCAGGTGTGCAAAAACCGCATTGCGATCCGTGTGCTTTTGCTATACGCTCCTGCGTCGGATGTAGTTTCGTTTTAACACTGCCGATACCTTCCACTGTAGTTACTGCTAAACCATGCACGGCACAGACTGGTGTTAAACACGCGTTTACCGCTAAATGTCTGATATTGGTTTTTTAATATTTAATCAAGGAAAAGTCTTCGATACAAAACGTATATACTGAGCATTTTCTATTAAAAAGAAACACGCGTGTAGCTCTTTCCCACGCTAGCCCATTTATCTCTTTTCTGATCTTTATTATAAAATCTAAGAATTTTCGAAAGAATTAAAATTCTAAATGAATTTTAATAAATAATGTATAATTTGTAACTAGATAACGAGGTTCTTAGTAAACACAATGCCACTGGTCGTATTGTGATTTCGAAAGTTTTGGAAACTTTTATTTCGATGTGGCTAGAGAAAATTGTTAGTGGCGTCCACTGACTTCGATCAATTGAAAAGGATACGTTACTGTTCCTGTTGCACGGTCCAATTTTGATAGCATTACAGTACAAGCTCCGCAACCACCTTCTGCACAGCCCAGTTTGGTGCCAGTCAAGTGTACTACAATTACTCCGGTTAAGGATCGTAACTCACAATAATATTTTATTCAACCACGTACAAATTTGTCAGCCTAACATTTTCTATAGTATCATATTGTTTTTATATTTAAAGCATTATATTTTTCAACGCGTTGAAACAACGAGTCACCTCCTAAACAGACTAACTGAACGACAAACACGGTTGCATGGAACAGTAGCTATCGATGATACGTTCTAATTTATTCAAGGCTTTAGAATACGAGTATGGTTTATAGTTATACAATTCTAATCCTACAATCATGTTGCTGTATCTTCTTTACATCTGGCTTTAAGAGAGTGTTCATATGCACATAAGCCTGTAGTTTGATAAATCGAAGACAAATGAAGCTTTAATAATTAGTATACATATTTTTAAATATTTCTCCTATGACGATAGTTGACAATAGTTTGCCTTCGTGGTTGTAATATAAACATTACGATGGATTGTAAAATGTGCAACGACCATACATACGTATATTAGTTAGAAACATTTTCCATTTTTTCTTTGTAATATATACGAAAATATTTTATTTAAAAATATTTCATCAGTACATACCTATCTGTACAGTTCTTAGAACAGTAAAAGGATACGTTTATTTCTTAAATACCATAGTAAAGTCCATTCAGGATCGACTTCGTCGTCTACTACCTGCAATATTAAATGCCGAATTACGAAATGAAAATTACGATATCGATTTATTTATTCGACTTCGAAAATATTTGCGACTCGTAAACGTGCTCCGTGCACAATATTTATTCAACAAACGCTACTGTATTTGCGAACAATTTATTCCGTACGGGATTCTTGCACGCCAAAATTTGATATTAGATATCAAAGTCCAACAATAAATAGCGTACGATAAAAATTTAATTATTTAACATAAAATCCACAATATTTACGTACCTCCTTGCCATTCACATAAAACGCTAATGTATGTGATATATTATTATGTTCTACATGTTCTATGTTATTCGACATCGCAGGTTCAGCTGGAACAGTAGTTCCTTCCCTTCGAACCATCTTGCAATTTTACGCTACCTATAAGAACGAAAATAATAATATTCCAGTTTTTTTTTCTGTTACCACGTAACAACACTTTTTAAATTGAGATATAATATAAACAAATTTGTTTTATTCAATTTTGATAAATAATTGTAAGTAACAAATATCCATTAGATTAATTTCCGTTCCTCGTCATCACGAAATTTTGAAGTTGAAAATTAACTTGATTGCGGTCCATCGTCGACAATAGAGGGGAATTTATTCGGAGAAATATAGTCCAAATGTATTACATGATGCAATTTAGGGCATTGTAAAGTGAATATCTACTATAATTCTTTTGCAATATATGTATTGCTTAAGTGAATAATGATAAGACTGACCTATGCCTCCCATGGAGCCTGCAGTAAATAACAACAGATAGACGGAGCACAAGAATTAAGTGATATAATATTATTTCGAGTAAATATAACGTTCATAAGACGCCTTAAAAATTAAATATGGTCGCGTTAAACTATGTCTATATAGCAACTATATAATTGTTTGTTAAAAACGATTTCATTGCACTTCATTTTGGAGCAGTCTATTACTGAATGAATTGATCAAACTAATTGCATTGCAATTTATAATAATATAACTATATCAAAGTATCAATTACACCCGAGTTCAATGAAAAAAGAAAAGAGTTAGCATTTCAACTTACAAACAGACTGTAATAACAATCTCTGACGCCATTTTCCATCAGAAATAAGATATTCTACCATTAATTACGCCTTTCTTATGGCAAAGAAAGTAATGTTTGTAATATGAAAATTTGCTCCAGTCAAATTTTTTGATCAAACGAAGTAGATTACGTTCCGAGGCCCGATGGGCCCAACAAGTGCATAAATATAGTTCGACTTACCACACTACTATCGCAAAATTAACTCTGTGCAACGAGGAATAATTGATATCTTATATAAGGCCAATATAGAACTTATTATACAACTCACTTCTTTTCGTTAGATCTATGAAGCACTCGCGTGAAACTGGATCAAATAACAACGAACGACTGACCACTAGGTTATCAAACGGTATATGTTTCCTCTATGACGTTTTATTCCGAAGTCGTATTAACGCGACTGGAGTAATTTGTCCCTACCACATCTCATTCCTGAAGTCCCTTCTCTAAACATAAATATCGTGTGTACATTTCCACCAATAAATTCTACCACATTTGCTTACAGTGGAGGGGGTGAGGATCGATAAGTCGATCGAAAATTATTAATATTTAAAACGTACACTTTTCTCTCGCACACTTAACACTTTTCAATTCACTTTTACCACTTGATCTTTCCGAGATGTAACGATTCTGAATAATATTTGGCGTCTGAATATTTGTGGAAATATTGACGAAGAATGTGAATAAAGGAATAAGCATATATTTATCACTTTGTATAGTAGTAATTATTTAAACGATACGAATGAATGAATATTTGAGGCACGACTGCAGTCAAATACGCTCCTTTCGTAAATGTTTGGAATTCTAGCTGATTGAGAAAATTTATTCATCGACGCATTTATCTGGGAATACATTCCTTTCTGGTAAATCTTTATCGCGACTCTTGTTAGATAAGATGGTAATCTATACAGTTTCGAGTGAACCACCGTGTACGTATGAAATGCAGTAAACGGTCACGGTTATTTTTATTTCTCGTTTTCTTGTTAGATGTATTATTGTGGAATTTTGATTATTTCCTTTCCGCCACTCGGATTAATACGAGATTACACAAATCCTATCCATTGCAGTGTTATAGTAATCGTAACGGAATTTTTGTTCAAGACGTTCCGAGCGAACTAAAAATCTTCTCGTCGATTTTTATTATTCGATCATTTTTTTTCATTTGCCGAAGGACACGTATTGTCTTGCAGCAATATCGTGAAAGGATATTTTGCAAGATATCCAACGAACGATACATATCTTGTTTCACCTGAAATATTTAACTCGATAGTACCGTGATGTAACTGTGAGCATAATGAAAGAGATATGTATTAATGAAAGGAGTAACTTAATGCAGCAGAGAGACACGATATTTTCCAATGCAATAGTTAATTGGCGTAAGTCAATTGTTTATATAAGATTGCAAAAATTGTCGCGATATGTAACAACATAGCTGTTACAGGTGTGTCAGTCAAGGTGTGTTCAATCAGTAGATAATATTCTTATGAAATACAACAATGACTTCTATATATTCTTATCTTATATTTTATTGGCAATATAACTTAATCAGTTAAATGTTTTATTTCGTGCAAAACAGAAATATATGTATATTATTAATTATTTATACTGCGTATACGATTAGTATTAAGAGAATTATTGCACCATTTTAATTTGAAAAATCATACGGCTACTATCAATTGCGCTGTTACTATTATTATTATTACTGTTATTATTACTGAAAGTTTTTATATCGACAGAAAGATATGTCGCAATGATAACTGCGCTATATTGACTTAATTGACTAGATGACGATAAGAATATTTTTAATTCGCATAAGTTTTGTACAATCTCCTTTTTTAGCAATATATGAATAATATATTTGAAATAGAACATCCAGATCGTTCTGTGGCGTATTCGAACAAAGAAATTGGTTTGCGAATTTTATGTCAGAGGTTGCTGATATCGCAGGTATCACCTATCTATAGAAATGCGTATCTATTTTCCATTAGTTCATGCAATCAGCTGTATTCCACGTTGAATTGTATTTCGTAAATTGACGGCACCTTTAATGTTCATTGCGTACAGTGACAATGACTTTTCTCAAAGAAACTAACAGCGTCCTCGTCCTTCTGGACAGCGAGATCTCGAATAACGATGTCCTTGGTTTTTCTGACGCGATCAAAAAACAACTTAACAACGCCGAGCAATTGACAATAATATCCACCAAGGAATTAGAAAGATGTAAGTACATAAGAAGTACATGTAACTACATATCGTAAAGGATTTCCAGAAAATCTACGTTCAACCAGCTAATTCTCCAATCGATGTCGTTTGCGAAATATTGTTTCGTCTTCGTCTAATGGTACCACTGTTTCGAACCCATTCAGGTACTAACTCAACTGCACACGATACAATTATTTCTATTTTTAAACGATCGTGCCCGAACCCAGAGATACTTCTCGATGAATGCCTGCGATTGTTGAAACCGGCAGGCACATTAATTATTTACGAGTCGTTTCAAGCCAAGGAAAATGTGCGCTCCGTTTACGATAAGAGGGTGTCCAATTTGAAATTGGCTGGCTTTAAAACGAAATCGCAGGACGATCTGAACACGAAACAGTTCAAAGATCTTCTGCTCAACGTCTACGACGATGTGAATAATATCTGCGAGGTGGTAGCAGAGAAACCATCTTTCGACGTAAGTTAATTGCTCCATACTCGGTGTTGAACAGGCCCAGTTACGAGAGTAGTCATTCAAACTACGAATGTTATAGATCGGCTCCAGTGTGGTACTTAATTTTGGAGAAAAGAAGTCATCCAACGTGTGGAAGCTGGATAGTGCTATGGACGAGGAATTAATCGATGAAGACGATCTTTTAGATGAGAACGATATTGTTAAGCCTAACGCCAATTTAAGGGGTACAATTGAACCTTCTATTTTCTATAATAATTGGTCGAATAATTTCAATTTAATTCGCAAAATTAATTTCTGCTGCTTTTTACTTCAGTATGCAGCACAACCGGCAAGCGAAAAGCATGCAAAGATTGTTCCTGCGGCTTGGCTGAAGAATTGAGTGGGAAAGCTGCACCAGAAACGGCGGTGAAATCCTCCTGCGGAAGTGTATGCAATTTATTAATTCTTCACAATTATTTGTTCCGGTCGAAAGAATTAAAATGAAATACAATTACATTTGATCTGTTTACAGTGCTACCTTGGTGACGCCTTTCGATGCGCCAGCTGCCCGTATCTTGGAATGCCTGCGTTTAAACCTGGCGAAAAGATAGTCTTACCTGAAAATCAATTAAAGGCAGACTAGCAAAATATTTGTGAGTGATAAATATATTCTATTTTTACGGTTCATATTTTACATGTAATTATTTGGATAATGATTTCACGATAGTTAAATGCGACGATTTACACCTTGATACTTTTATTTAATACGAAGGGACATCTTCGTTTTATTTTATCCGTAGTATTATATAAAGGATCACATTGTTTAATTGGAAAGCTTGGGGGTTGTACTTTGATGAAACATACAATAAAAGTATAAATAATGTATACTGGTGCTTGATTATCTTTATTTATATACTATAGCGATCAACATGTTAATCGTAATAGAATGATACAAAATATTCAATGTCTACGTACGCGCGTTCGTTAAAGAAAAGGCAAAAATCGAGACAGCAAAATTTTTTATCAAGGCGTTCAAAATAATTTAAGTACCGGTAAATTATGATTTAAAACAAAAGAGGAAAAGAAACTGCCGCATTCAGTGATATAACACCGAAGTGCATATTTAAATAATATTGACACAGCAAAATGCTTCAAATGCCAATCGCATTATGTACGAATACATACAAGAACAAAAAGAAACTAAAAATTGCAACTTGGTTCTATTTAGAAATGAATGAAAGCTCACTCCCGAGGGAATGTAAGCCTTTCACTATAAATCCACTATCCCTCCTCTGGGGATGAGTGCCCGCGAAAGGACTACATTCCTAATATGATATTTAATACACACATCACTCGTATCATTCTATTTTAACATATTCTTGGAATTCAACAAATGATGTAAATATCTTTATATAAAATAACCTACTAAATTCTACAAGAAATGATCGCGACTCCGCAAGGGGTTGATGATATTTAAGTTATTCGCCTCGTATACAGGAACAAAATAAATCGTCATGTTCTTAATTCGTCTTATTTAGAAGACACGAGGAACATTATTCCGTAGTGTGAAAAGTAGAAGTATACATGAGAAACAAAAGGTAACGAACGTTTCTTGAATCATTACTTGTGACTTTTTTTTTCCTTGTTCTTTCCTCTCTTTCCATCAAATAACAAATATTTAAGTTTGTACCGTGACAACGAATGGTACTTTGTGTCTATATGTATTAACCATACATGTACAGTTAAATTCATGACAGTATAGTGTAGCTGCAATTACGCCTTTGCGCCATAATTACCACCGCGTTACAAATTGCTTTCCTGCTGCACTTATTGGGTTTTATTACAATCTTGGCGCGAATGAGGCGTATTCTTAATCACCAGAACCATCATCATCGGACATGCGACGTTCTCGAAACTTAATAATTACACAGGGGGCTCGATTAACCGGCTGTTATAACTATAAGGGACGCTGAGTAAAAAATTCAGTTGCGACAAGAAATTAATTGTTCCCTAAATAAGGAGAATTAATTTCGCTGAAAGAAAAATTGTTGATCCATTTCTTTATATAATAATTAATATTATAATTAATAAAATACGATTACCGCTATGACGTTAAATAAATTCGAGGCCACGAATAATTACAAATCACCGGTTAATCTATGTTCCGCCGTATTGTTGTTTCGCAATCATTTTTGAAAAGAAATTACACTACTATACTCATTGTTGATTATGTTACATATGCCTTTGGTATAAATTTAAGTTTCTATTCTAACGTAAAAGGTAGCTACCATTTGCCGTGTGAACAATTGTATAGTTCGAGTTATAAAGAGAGCGATAGAAAGTACAATTCGATATATGTATAACTGGAAGCCAGCGGAAACAAAAAGAACAAAATAATGATGATGCGCATACAGTGCGACAATTTCAAGCAATTATCTCTCTCTCTCCCTCTCTTTCGCGTTTCATTGTAAAGTTACATTTTCACTTAAATGTATATTTAGTCATTTGTACTCTATTTGAAATATTAAGAGATTACGAGGAATCCTCCAGTCTGCGTTGGATTTTTTTCAATGGGTTCTGTACGTTGTACTTTCTATATGCATTAAAACGTTCATAACTTAATTGTTTTTAAAATTCATATAACTTTGCTTATGTCCGACCGATGTAAATATATCGTTTACTCTCGGCGAAAAGTATCGATTGCACATACTTTGCACAAATATACAAAATCGGCGTTACACGATCTTCGTTATAAATATCTGTAATTGTTTAAACAACAGAACCACTCACGCCAATTTTGAGGTAACGAGTAATTATTCTCTTTCTTTCTTTCTTTCTTTCTTTCTTTCTTCCTTCCTTTCTTAAATTTGGCAGAGTAACATGTTTATATATTGTAAAATATATAAAACAGTCAAGAAGTCCCATTTTCTACTGAAACGATATGTGAAGACATAAACATGGCAGAAATGAAACGGAAAAAAATGATTCTTTTAATAATTTAATGCTTAAGAATTCTTAGAATATGAATTATTAAGCTCGATGATGATTTCGATTAGAAACGTTCCAATTATTTCCTCCCCCGAAAAAGACAACAACAAAAACAAAATATATATATAATTTATTACGATAATCTTGTATTTTATTATTTCTTTTAGAAATATACTCGCCGGTAATTTGAGCAATCATTAAGCCTAGCAATTTAAGGCAAGTTTCATGTACACCTCAATTGCAATCGGAATAAGCCCGCGGTGCTACTTCTTTCGAAACGTATTCCACCGCCATTGAAACAGCCACGAAATATGGATAAAAATGAACGAGGTATAAACGAGAGAACTAAGAAAATTACTTAGAGAAAAAAAAATATATATAAAATTTCTGTATGTTAATCTGTATATATGCATGTATATAAATATATATACATACATATATATGTCTCTTTCTCTGTATTATTATTATATATACATCCAGACATCAGAATAATGTCATGGAACTTAAGATTTCCTGCCCTCTTATGAAAAAATATATAACTGTATATCTTTTAAAAAAGACTGATAACCCCTTTAACAGCTAGACGAAATAATTTTTCTCTACGCGAACACAGCCCTACACATCATATGACGTAATAAAAATTAAGAGTCCACGAGAAGACCTTTGGCTTTTCTTACTTTTGACTGTATCATCGTCACGGTGTTTCCGTACATTTTGCAAGCGCCGTTACTAAATATAACAATAATACTACAGCATTCTGTGGTATTTACAGACGTGCAGCCACGCGAGGCTAAAGTTTCCACGGACTTCGCGTCAGCTCCACAAACCCTTCGCCAATCGACATGTCGAATTATTAGTCTATGCTACCACGAATTCTCCTCCATGTTATCGAGCAAAGAATTCTTCTCTTCTTTCTTAATGCCGTTTGTACCCGGTGCCGTGGTACGCAATTTTGGTTCGAAACATGGCTGTAAAAGATAAAATTGTTTAAAAATAATTGCGAGCTCCGTTCGATTGACTTTCTTTCATTTAAGGATTTTTTGAATGATGCAAAAGCACGATGAATGGCGATGAAGTATGAACATTTTTTCGTTTAGATTCGATAACTGCCCAGTTGGTAGCACATCGTTGAAGTAGGAGTATTTTCTGCGAAGGCAAATTTTTTAATCGAAGAAAAGTCGTCCGTTGGGAATAAATGTTTTTCTTTTTAAGAATAATTATTGTTTAAGTACAAAGTCTTTATTATACACGGTCCGTTTTATATGCGTGAGTAAATTGTACACAACGCTTGTATAAAATACGACCGAAGAAATAATAAGAAGCGCTGCGATAATTAGCACGTCAGTGTTGTTACAATATTGGCAGTGAACATTCTCTTTCTCGTTTTATTATTTGATCAATACTAATCTGCAGAAGGGTCACTACCAATTCTAAATAACTTTGTTATGGTTGAAAACTCGTCTTTATTTATCATTATAAATTTTATTCGTTTCGATTGCAGTTGTCGTAATACAAATATCACTTCTGAACTTATAGTCAGCGAATGATTTAGAAAAATGTATATTTATAAAGCTGCCCCTACACACGATTAGCTATCACATGACGATCACAATTTAAAGAAAAATATTCTGTTCAAAATAACAATGGGATGATACGTGTACAATAGCAACTCGTACACCGTGAAATCATGCATAACAGCATATGAAACAGGATCACAACTAAACAGCAAAATTATTTATTAAAGCTGCGTTAATGTTAATAGAATGAATACGTAATTCTTTCAATTATACTTAAATATTAATTATACCAAGTATAATGAAGCATCCTTATTCAGAATTAAGTCAAAAGCGTTATTTCTAAAAACAAAACGTTATTCGCCTCGATTAAAACAGTAAGAAAAATCTGAGAATTATGATCAATTTATATCGATCAAAAAAAAAAACAAAAGAAGAAGCCCAGTTTTACACAGTGAAAATGAAATTGGTTCGTTCAACTGAAATTCAAAATTATATTCTTTTCAACTTTACACACCTCGATATTCGTATTGCCCAAAAACATAAATATACTCTCACTAGTATATTCCCAATTCATTGCACAGATAATTATCAATCGTACTCGGCATGCACGCGAATGATTCTTAAATTTTATATGTTGGTTCACTCACAGTTTCACAGATATTCATGTTGCAGCAATTCTCTATGGTTATTTCACACTGACTGTCCGGCAGTTGCGGCCGAGCTGTTAGTGGTGTCACGCCACCTTTGCTGACAACGAAACGCTTTCTAATTCGCGGCCGTCTTCGGAATTTATTCACATAGTAACTAAGTACAGCTATCACGATTACGAGTACAGCGATGAATGCACCAAGAATTGGTATAAATAATCTGTACTCGCTGTTCTCTTTGGACATCACCATTTGGGCAGTTCTTTTATTTTCCTCGGTGCACCTGTTAAACGAAAAAGAATAATTAAGAATGAATTCAATCGATCTTCTTATGCTGTGACCGGAGAGTTCAATTAACGGGTAAAAAATTCGCGATACTTAGAGACATTACAGATGATAATGTACCTGCAGTTAACAGTGGCGTCATTGATAGGAACTGATTCGTTCTCTGCACAAAATATTTCACAAAGTTCAGTAATGTTGCTTAGAGTCTCGCAACGAGTGCCCTCTGAATATTTACATTTACAAATAGGCGCTTCGTTTTGGACGGAGCACTGACCATCGTGCAAACAATAGTCTTTGCACAAATCTGTTTCACATCTTGGTCCAACAAATGCTTCGTTACACTTACACGTGGCCAGTCCATCGCTGTCTACACTGCAGCTTCCTTGGAAGCAATAATTGCGACAGAGATCCGTCTCGCAATAAGTACCATTAAACCTGAAACAATTCGAATCATTCTTACTCTGTCCCCGACATAACTCATCAATTACATTCCTCTATCTATCATTCGTCGACATTTATTCAACAAAGACAGATCAACCGATTCAAAAGTTGGAGAACATTTTACTCAGAATTATTTCTTCGACGCAAAAGAATTTTACATAAGTATTTTCCTCTTTACATACACCCCGTTTCGAATTTAAGAACCACTCAGATCTAGGCTCAATCGAGACGAACTTTCATCGCGAAAAATGAATCTCAACCCCCCATTTCAAGCACCATACGGAGTACTAAAAAGACTGACTAACCCAGGCTTGCATCGGCACCTATTCTCCTTGTCATCCACGACTCCTCCGTTCAGGCAGTACTTGGACGTCTCGGTGGTCAGTTCCGATTCCTCCGTGCTGGTTGTCAAATTATTATATGACTCTACGGTCTGGACTAACGTCACGTTACCCAAACTAGTTTTCTGTCTGTTCTTTGCAATAGCCGCGCAATCTATCCGGCCCACGTTATCACGCGCGACGATACCAGCAGGATCGGCGTCGTCGTTCGTCGTATGATACGAATAGAACATAGTCGGCGTAGCGTCGGGTTTCGGGTCTTTCGGCACCGTCCAAACAGCCCTGTACACCACATCGGACCAATATATGGAGTTATCGTCAACAGCAAGATAAACCGGCTGATGGTGTTTGGGATATATCAAGGGTTTACGTTCGGTACCATCGAGATTACTCCTTTCGATTCTAATTCGTAATCCTTCAACGTCGTCGATCCAATAGAGCTTCTCCTGAGTGTGATCTACAGCCACTGCCAGTGGCATGTATAAATTGTCTTTAATTATAACTGTCCGATCGCTTCCATCCAAATTTGATCGTTCGATACTTGGATTTGTATTGTTACTATTTACCCAGTATATGTGGCTGAAAGTAATTCATTTCGATTATTATATTTATTCGAATTAACTCTGTATATCGGGGCGGGGTGTTACGAGGTTCCTCAGGTTCAATGGAGGTCAATGAACGCTCAGATTCGTACGGAGCGGAAAATATTTGGGAAAGTAGAATATCTGAGATTTCGCCTCGGCAGTAAAGGATTTAAAAATGAAACGGGATGATCGAATGATATATGGGCGTTTTATGGGCGGGATTTAAATTGGCTCACCTGTTACACACGTCCAGGGCGATACCACGTGGACTTCTATTAGTCAAATTATGTAGCATCGTTGGCGTTTCCGGTGGTCCATCCAGTGGCACGTGCATCTTCATGATCACACCTTGCAGAGGGTCGCTCCAGAATAGGGTTCGAGTGTTCGTGTCGAAGGCGAGCCCTACGATGTGACTTTTCCTTTGCCCTGGAGATAGTGAAATGATAAGTGATAAGTGACTGATAGGAATCTAGTATTTGGCGGATATACATATAAAATTGAATCGAAGAGTGCGCGTTATCAATGGAACGATCAGGAGGTTGAAGATGGTTACCTGGTGTGCATAGTTACGCGATTTATTAATATTATCTTCTTGTTTGTGTAACTTTTTTTGTGACCGTTTACGTTTGTTGTTGTTTGTAAGTTTGAGTTTGGGAAACTAATGATTAAATTTTGGCAAATTTTGATTAACATAGTTTCAGATTTTCTTGGAAGATTTTATTGAAGTATAATATATGAATTATTATATGAAAATGTATTACACGTTTTCGGTATTCGTTTTCGTTAAATTAAGTGGACAGCTATCTACAGCTATTCTCATCTGATCATGAGAAATCAGAGTAAAACGAAAGTCTACGAAAATTTGTAAAGGCTTTCACCTTCGTTCGAAGGTTGAAAAAAAACCAGTTCAACGATCTGTATAGATTTTTGCCCGCGTTGAAATTTTTGTATTTCATCAGCCGTGAAATCTATTTCAAGGCACCTTCTTTAGGAACCACAATGATTAATTGAAACGTGCAAACTTCAATGGCGACATTTGAGGAACCTTGTTTCGTTAAAACCTTCAATACTGTTTTAAATAATTTTTCCCGATAAGCAGAACGGGTTTAGCTATACCCATACAAGAAGAATAAATAAATGCAAGTAGCGCTGAAGTTTATAAGAAAAATTTCCACTAATTAAATGGGTCGTTAATATTGAGATTCAATAAGGTGCGCGAATTATCAGGGAATTATTGATTATGCGATTATATAACATACACTTTGAAAATAAGAAACCATACGTCTGTGACGTTACGTTAGTGCGGAAATTTCATTTCACACAAATTAGCGCAATGGAGCAGGGTACATGTTTTTTATTACCAATTCAAACTCGTTTCGTTTACTCAAAGCGTAGCAATGAATACTTTATCATCGTAAATGACGCGTTTACTTAAATCAAGATACGTCAATTACGAGGCAAAAAGCATGTTATACTCCTTCTCACGAGTACAAATCCGATAAATGAAAAATCTTCGCACCATATCTTCACCACGCCTAATCTAATCATTTATTTTTCTAATTCCAGAGCCATGTACTTAGATTAAAGCAAAACAAGGAAAGAGGAAGTAATCATTGTAATTGATTGTACTTACCTTGAAACAATGGTTTCGAAGTGAAATTTTTATCAGTCAGGTCACTACTAAATATGGACATGTTTTTGTTACTTGGGTCGCTGAAATACATCGTTCGAGTAATATCATCATAAGCCACCCCCCATAGGGCCACAGCATCCGCCAATTTTGCTTGCCCGATCAACGTTCGATTTTGGGCGAAAAATTCGACTTCACGCCCTATCACTACTGCCAAATCTGCAAAGAAAAACGAGCATATTTAAATGCACACAGAAAACAGCATCCGCGACGCCTTCGTCATTATCTTTCAAATGAGGCCAATGCATAGAAATTCTCCATTCAAATCCTAAATAAAAAGTTGATTTTCAACATTCATTCCTATCGCGTATAGAGTAATTGCTACTTTGCTCGCTCTTTTTTCTCGAAGTTCACGAAGTAAATTTATTTCTCTCAGGACATACGAATAGCATTCGACACGATCTCGCGAACCAAAGATAGTTTGGCACATTGCATTAACGCGTCGCGTATTTACAGTAAGATATGGTTTAATTAAGGCCGATTAACTTGCACTCGTCTGTCGGCGTACAACTTGTTGTTGGCGAACTATTTTTCATAAATATAGAATGGTCATTTTTAACGAAGAAGAAAACTCAAACAGAGATAGAGACAGAACAAATGGTATATAGAAATGAAAGAAGATCGGCAAACCTCGTGGTTTTGTAATCGAAATTCAAGCAATCAGCAAGATTTATACGGGAGCCTGGCTCACGAACGCGAAAACGTCGAGCAAGACGATTCGAAGTTTACATTATCTTAGGTTGTCGAGTTCACTTTGATATCGCCTACTAAAATTAAAAACCGTATTATTAACTGCGTTGGGATTATATTTGATAAAAGGTTTATTGCTTAAAGTGTGCATATAATGTATAACAAATTAAAATGTATCCTCTTCGCGCGACGGTTCGCCACATACATTTTGCGTCGCCTGTGAACCCACACACACTCTCCTCCATGTCCAAGAACAGCGATGGTACAAGAATATTGACATTACAATTGTACTCATTTTTTAATTACATTTTCCGTATATTCTCCTTAAAGTAACAAGTTAAATATCTCTGAAACTGCCTTTTCAAATTCCTACATATGTATACAAATTGTAAACGGAAGAGCTTCTTAAAGTTACAATAAAAAGAAGCTTCGACATTTTTATCCTTGAATAAATTTCATAAATATTTTATTATGATTGGAAAATGCGTACTTTGTTAATCCCCTTTGCTTTACTACAATATTATATTTCTTTCGCTGAAGAAATTATGAGTCATTGTGAACGCACTTGTTTCCGAATTACGCGTGTTTTACCATGCGCGCGCAAACGCTATTTAAAAAGTGCGCATCGAAAGTTGGCGCCAGATAAGATAATCCTAATACAATGTATTTCGAAAATTAGCCTTGTAATCAAAGTATTTTATCAAGCGTTCTGCTTCCCTTTATCATAAGCGATATCTATCCATTGATTATCCTTATATCCTTTTTACTATTACCATTTATTTACACTATTTTATTACTACTCGGTGCTTAAACGAATTTCGCAGTTTTGGTATGTCGACACATAAATGGTCAATCGAAATAAAAAAAAAAAAACAATATCTATCGAACAGTGATTAATACCTGTAAGACAAGATCGATTATATCATTACTAGCATCTGTAATTTTTGGCAATGTCATAAGAGTACGAGTGCTGATATGTACGGATGGAAAAAAAATGATACGTACCCAATCTAGATATAACGCGAAACAATCGCTATTACATGAAATGAAATGTTAACCGAAAATAATACACGATATGAATTTTCGCTTATTCGATAACAATTGCAAGATCATCGAAATAAACTGTACAGAAGATCGTCAATTAAATATTATTCCCCGTCTTTTCTTGAACCGAAATGTTATCATTCAATATTTTTCGTATTTTGTCACGGACATTTCCAACGCGTCGTTAAATCGCGATCGACCGAATAAATAAATTATAAATAATACCGTAACACGCCAAAATATCCGGGAAATAAGGCGATCGATTAAGAGTTATCTAATAAGAGTCAACGACGATAAATCGGATCGAATGTCGAAGATCACCGAATTTTTTTCCCTATTTCTTTTTTATCCAACGATTGACCTGGCCAGGAGGAAATGGAAATACGCAATGAGTTCGTGTACAGTGGAATAAATTGCTGATGTTTTCGCAACATGTACGTGTGTGCTCGTGTGCACGTATCCAGGAATATGTTAAGTAACGCATGTTCATTGAAATAGTGTTCCGCTGACGGAATCGTAGGCTCAAGAAAGGAGACTTTGTTTATGCAAAATCGTCAATATTGATAGTAGACGGTAGATATGTATGTTTTTGTCCAGTGTTCTTTTCATTTTTAACTGTTTACAGGATATTATAAAATTTGCTGTACTAAAAGCAGTCGAACATGTTTGTTGAAGATTTCGTTTTGTTTCCTTTCAACGTGTTCCGCATGAATGGTAATCATTATTTTTTTTTTACGTTTGAAATACATGGGTGAATGAATATTCAATGGTATAATAAAATCGGTAATTACAATGGCTACAGAGTCTGTACAATAAGAATCGTATTAATGTGGGCATTGTAGTGGATATTGAAGGAAATTAAAAAAATAATTTTAACAAGCAACTCGATTATTTAATAAGTATCCAACGGATCCACGATTAACTTTTAGTACACGTTTAATTAATTTATCTTTAAATAATCTATTGATATACCATTCTACTTAACTTCAGTGTTAAATACGACGATTAACTTATTATTAACGGTGCTGGCAATACCATTTTTTTATTTCCGCATGTATCCCGAATGTGGGATAACCGTTATTCTCTACCAAAAACCTTATTCCTTTCGAATGACAGGATGAAACGGATACGCGAGTATTGCTTTCTTCATTCCTCAAATATTCCCCAACTATTGTAATAACTTCGTTAACCTTTATTTGAATATAATTACTCCGACGTTGTATGCAATTAAAAATTCTTATCAGTATCATATTTTTCTTCTGAGTGGCCTCGTTGTTCCATTGTATATCGTGCGTGTAATTAACACCAATACAAATAAAACATTCATCGTAATTTTTCTTATCGGGCTGCACGTTACTCGAGACCGATCCGATTGAACCGCGTCTCGCTGCGGAAAGAAGTACAGAAACGAAAACGAGCAACATAAAATTACAATAGATAGCGAAAAATGATATACAAAGCTGACTCATCTTCCGCGATTATTATTCCAGGTTTCAAATTTTCCTGGAGAACTATCAACAGCTGGTCTTGCATTACGCTGTGTCGCCCACTTTGCCGTCTTGAATTTCCCGCTCTTAACGAACGCAACGCAAGAAAATTATCTATTCTTTTCTTCGCGCGTCGAAACGCTCTTGTCATGCTTATTTGCAATAAGAAATTTCGCGTGCGAAACTGATTAACCAAATGGAAATTCATAGATTGAAAAATCGCGACGATTTATTATCGCCCTCGTGCAAGTCGTCGAAGATCAACATCGACACGCTTTATGTAATCGTTACTAAATATACGTGCGATGTAGTTTAATGCAACGCGAATATCTTTGAAAGGCCCGAATGGTTCTCCACATTTCTTTAGTAGATCAAACGAAACGATTAAGTATTAATTTCGCTTGTTACGTAATCCGTAATTTTGCTCTTGCTATCTCTAGCCGCGTAATTAAAACGTTCAGCGCATAATTGGTCGCGGTATTGAGTCCAGCGGTATTAATAGTACGGTGGTTATAATTTCTCCGCACGTGTCCCCGTGGAAAGCGTGTGGCGATTTGGAAGAAAACCGATTGACGATCGTCTGCCGCACGGACATTCGTGTGACATGATTTTGCGAGACCGGTCGTTATTTTTACACTCCCGTGCCACGCGGGTTTCTTCCGATGCATGGCAAGTCGGCACGACGGGCTCATATACATATACACGCGTGTATGTGTCACACATGGATAGGTCACGAGGGACTATGCAAAGAAATCCCGGTGTATAATCCCCCTTTCTACCTCTCTATGATGAACGCGTGATTTACGATTTCACGGGTAACGTGTTGTGCGTCAAAGAGCATTATCGTACTCGACTAATTGACACGCGAATCACGCGTGCATTGACTGGTCGTATTTTTTGGTGAAAACGTTGACCATTCGGTTACACGCTGATTCCCGTGTACGTGCACGCATATGCAAACGCGACGTGCACGATTTGACATTCATTACGTAAAACAGGTATAAGGGCAAGCCGCTGCACGGGCTCGTTACTGTATCGTTAAGAATCGCGAGGGTGCTGGGCAACGTGTCAATCGAAAGAAAAGATCGGTTTCATTCAGCTTTGCGTCGTGTTTCAACTATTCTGTATGGTAAAACAGTCCGAGAGAAGTGGCGTACGTGACCAGCGAGACCGCGTGAATGGAGACAGCGCTCGCGCGACCCGCAACGCGGTAGTACCAATACCTCGTGTATTTGGTTAGATCGCTGTTACTACGGTGTTTCGTCACATAAAAGAGGATGTACATGGGTTACTGTACTCACCCCAGGATCTGGCGTGCGTGTTAACCGCGAGAATTCCTAGTATTATCGTGAATGCGAGGGCCAAACATTTACGGGATGTCATGGTGTCCGTTCATTTGTCAGCCGCTGTATCAGCTTGAAATATACTCTTGATACACAGGCGACGACGTATAAAGACGTATTGATACACGACGGGCCTAATTTCTTTCGGTTTCTTTCACTGAGACAAGGGACGAGCGTTATAAACCATCCTTACGCTATGGCGGCTCTGCGCGAACTGAGAGCTCGTGACTTTCGATAGGAAGGTAAAGAAGGGAGAGGGCAATGGCGTAGCAACGGGAGTTGCACCTAAGGTGCGGGTAGTCCATTTGAACGTCGCGATGAATGTTCTTCGTGTTATTGTGTCAACGTTGAAGAAAATGTTTATACGAATATGCTTATTGATAAGGTTGTATATGTTCTTTTATATTATTTGGCTTGTAAATTAGAATGTAGTCATATTTCGGGTTTTCCCGAAATTTCTAAAGACCTAAGGACCCGCACTTGCTTTAAAACGTTTTATATTCGTTTCATTTAATAGCGGTTGCGTAGCATTTAAGGCTTCTCGTTTTTGCGAAATAAATGGATATCTTAGGACAATTGTTAAATTGTGTTTCAGCGACAGCGCTTAGATAATTTGTAGTTTTAATTTGAAAATAGAAATGTTATTTGAATTTAATCTACAAGTATTATTAATTATGTTACATTGTAGCAAATGAAAAAGCATTAAGATAATTTAACAATCAAGAATAACGAATCATAATTTTAACTGAACACAAATTAATTACAAAACAATTCATACGATTTTCGAAAGGGAGGTTCATTTTTACCGCGAACACTTACTCTGCCATCTATAGATAGCGAGATGGAACTAAAGGTGCACATAATTCAGAGTACAAACCTGTCTTGCCTACATTTTCTTTATGCCACACTATAAATGTTTCCGGGACATTTGTACTTGTTTTTCCGTTTTCATAAAAATAATGCAAAATTAATAATCTCAAGGCAACTCTATATCATTACATATTTTCTATCTCTAATTCTATGTTACTTTGCAATAATGATCGAAGAAACAATGAAGCAAACAATTTTTTTATACTCTCATTATACGTTGAACCAACAACTTTGAACCATATGGCAATCAAAATGCAATACCCATTAATTCAATTACAAAGAAATCATTCCTTATTACACGTCTCATTCCTTACTTTTCTCGCAATAATAAGAACGCAGCCGTGAGTGCATAAGCGACACCAATTTTGATATTATAGTCTTAATTACACCACCCTGACGGGGTGTGCGATGGAAAATGAAAATGCCCGTTGTCCATACGTCGAATACAGCCGTGCAATAAAAACCAGCACGGGCCCCATAAAATTCTACCTCCTTGCGGTAGAAAAGAAAAAAACGCCGCAATAAAGCTTCCAGTCTTCGACTGTCGAAATCAGCATGGGTGCAGTATCCATAGAAAATCCCAGAACTAACGGAAAAGCGCGCGCGAAACGGGAAAAGTTCTCCGTGGCCCCGGAGCGACGACGCCACGTACTAGATGGCTGGACGGTATATTATTGATCAATAAGAGAGGCTAACATGGGTGATCCGTGCCGGCACAGGCAGCTGTTACTTCCTTCGTATTTTTACTGTACGCGCGTGTATCGCGGCAAGCCGATTTCGATAAAGTGCCCACACGGTCTCGGTTTTCCTTCGGCCGACTTGGACAAAGTGAGTGCGTGCCGCGGGACAAGAGGAAGTTGTACCGACCGTACGTGAAACGCACCAATCTAATACTTCCGTGGAAATACGCGAATCAAGGGAGACAGAGGGAGTAACGGAAAAGTGACGGCCAGCCAGGATAGCCAAAGTGGCACGAGTCGGGCTGCGGGGGCAAAAGGGGACAAGAGTGGGAGAATAAGGACAGCGATAGAGTGTAGAAGTGTGAAAAAGAGAGGAAGGGAGAGGTGTAGAGTCGAACGAGTGGATGGGTAAAGGAGAGAACGTGGCGGAAAGGGGAATCGCAGAAACAGAGGGAGGAAGAGACGTGTAATCGGCATGTGTCTGTGTTGAGAATTTTATCCACGATAGTGCGGCGGCCGAGGCGAGGGTGCGCCGAGAGAGAAGATCGGTAACACTCTCTTCTCCTATATCCGATACTCTCTCGTTGCCTACACGGGACTATCGATGCAGACCTTACGGAAGAAAAACAGTCCGTGCAAGTGTAAGTAAAAAAATAAAAAGAAAAAAGAAAAGATAAAGAACTACCCCCGTAACGAAGTCGCATGATATTTGAGTGGATATCATTTAAATGGTGCGGTACCGATGCTGTCTTGTGTATGTACGGTGTGTGTACGTTGTGTGGTACGTATCGAAGAGTTAATACGTGACTGTGAGGGAGAGGTCTGGAATGTTTCGTGGTACGTTTGACATTATTGGAGGAATTGCGTTGCGATATCACCCTGCAGATCGGTCAGAGGGTGATTCGGAATATGGCTTCCCCTCCTTAAGTTATAGTTCGATTCGAGCTACGCAGATTAATTTAATACGTGACTGTTCCACGGTATATGACATTAGTGCGTGTCGCCCATTGTTCTGAGGAAACTGTTAAGGAAAATCGGCTCTATGTTGGCAACGGAAATGTTAATATCGTAATTTTCGCGCGAGCTTTTGTTGCAGTTTTATATTATCGACTGGGTTAATCCAGTTTGTTGACGGTCTTGGTAGTACACGTTATGGCTGGTAGGTGGAAGCATAGTCTACTTTGTGGAGCTTATATTAAAGCCATACTACTTAATCTGTAGAACTTTTACTATCCACTATGATTTACTTGTATATATATATTAATAATTGCAAAATGGGCTTTATTTATTTATTTACTGGAGCCTTCAGTTTTAATGTAAACGAGTCTGTGGCCTCAGCTCTTGAAAGAAAATGTGTTAATTAATACCCTAAAATAATGAACAAACACTGAATCCATATTAGAATGCCAAGTGCGGCACAACAGTTTTCCATTTCTGAAATTTAACAAAACGTCGTACAACATTGCTACTATTCTGTTGCATATATGTATAATAAATTATACAGCTTTTACAGTCAGTTTTGCACGTACTCCGTGCGTAACAATGAAAGTATATAAGTAGTATAGGTCTATAAACTACTGTTCCTCGAAGTAAAGCGGCTCTTGTTTGGCTGCGCCTAACAATAGGCAACCGTAAACGAGGAATTTTGCAGATGACAATAAAAGCGAAACACTGCTACGTAAATTAATAATTGTGCCATTCGAAAAGTAATATTACAGGCTTAAATAAACACCGAACTAATGGAACACATAACGAACTAATACTTTTAAATAAATATCCGAAGACTATAATGCAATATTTTTTTTATCTATTATTTACATTTCAATATATTAAATATATATGTAAACATTACAACCTTCATGTTCTATGCACTCGTTGCATACTCGTCACGCCCAAATCTATCCAATCAGAAGAAATAAGAATCGCCCCGACCAAATTTCGTCTCTTCACGCCACTTTCACTACTTTACTACATCTTATCGATCCTTTGTTTCCTCGTTTCCGATACACCCTACGTACAATACGTATTTATAGTTGTGACAATGTTAGGCGAACGCGGGCACCGTTTGACAACGAGGAGAACGAGGAGAACGAGGTCGTAAAAAGGTGACCGTGAAAAAAAGAATGGAGGGAAGGGCATGAATTGGTTATCCGGATAGAGTCTCGAGTATCGACAGTTGGCGTTCTCCACTTGAGGCGCACGAGTACGTTCAAACAAATGCACCGGTGTTCTCGTGGCCATTAAAATCGCGAGGGGTTGTCGGAAGTGTGCGTTAAAGAAGCTCGTGCCGAGGGGTTGCAGGGTGATTTCGATAAATTGTCTGTGGAAAGGCAAAACGCGAAGTTACGAGTACCAGAGATTAAGACTCGCCGAGGGGTGTGTGTGCACGAGCTTCTGATGATTTGTGCAGAGAATTTTCGTTGGGGGTGGGGAAGGGTTGCAAGGTGGATACTGACGGTGCAAGTGTGCAGGGGGTTGCAAAATTTAGTTAACCTGTTCGATAGAGCGATGAAATGGACGGAGGACAGAAAAAGTAGCATGGGAGCAAAGAATAATTAAATTTGGAGAGATAGTATTAAATAAATATTGTTCGAGAACGAAAATTATTTCTCGTCTGATTCAATATGCCGCAATATTCAATACCACAAGATGCCTTGTCTGGTATTTAAATTAATTCCGATTCGTTTACGAATTCGTCGCAACTAATATACATCTCGGTCTTTACAAGATCAATTTTCCACGAGATAGACAACGAACTTGGCGGTGACTAACAAAGTGACGCGAAATCTGTCGCTGTGGGTGCTCGGTTTAATGCCCCCGCATGAGGTCTTATTCAAACCGGGACCGTGTCGCGGCTCGTTCCACGTGAAGATATCGAATTATCGAATTCGACGCTGCAGGGGTTCGAAACGATCCGTCGACGACGGTTTCAAACCTCTTGAATCTCGTATCGGTCGATTGTGCGATCACATTCGCCTCGCGAAAGCGTAGAACGAGAATTCTTTCAAGGGTACTTCGCATAAGCAATTTATTTCTCTTTCCTGTTGCCCCGTTCCCTATTTCTACGCGAAACAATCCAATCTCATCCCTCCCTTTTTTCGTTTAGTTCACTTCTTTCACACGGGGACGCAAATAATAGAAATCTCATTCTATTATTAATAGTTCCTTGCGTGGAACTGTGATTCAACGTGTGATACAGTCTTTCATTTAATTAATTGCCGTATTTAATAATTATTTGTTTTGCAGTCAAGAACGAACCAACCCGATTTCTTGGGGAGGGTGTATCGTTCAAGGCGAAGCTGATTGGCATATTGGAAGTGTCGGAAGCACGAGGGGACCGGATGTGCCAAGCAGCTTTGGCGGATCTGAAAATGGCGATTCGTGCTGCCGGTGAACATAAACAACGAATCGCCGTTCAGGTCAGCATCGATGGATTACGCTTGCGGGACGAAAAGACTGGGGTAATGATAACAATAAATTCAAGCTATTCTACATTTTGTAATACGGCGTTTCAAATATTAATTGTATGCGGGAAGAAAATTATAATTTATTAGATATCGGAATTATGAGAAAACAATGTTCTTTGCCTTATACTCGTCTCGATGAATTGAAGAAAAATTGATCATTATTCCAATTGAAATTTATTATGGATCATTATTTTGGAATGTTTCAGGACTGTCTGCATCACCATCCTGTACATAAAATATCGTTTATCGCGCAGGATATGAGCGATTCGAGAGCTTTCGGCTATATTTTTGGCTCGCCAGACAGTGGACATCGCTTCTTTGGCATCAAAACCGACAAAGCAGCGAGCCAAGTAAGATTTGTACAGTTCTCCAATTCGTTTCCAATAGCATATATTAATTGTCTCAATTATAAATATAATATTTTTTGCTTTTCACATTTCCATAATAAATGGATAACTTGAATTACACTCGTCTTATAATTTCTATTTGAACGACAATACCTAAATTATTTATCGTCAACGAAATAAAATTATCAAACAATTTCCCGCAATCCTCGCATAAAATTCTACAATGAAGAATCTCGATCAAGAACCATAGAAACTGCCACGAACGAACTACTCTCACAATTTTTCCTACCAGGTGCGTCAATTTAAACATTGAAATGAAACACAATTAATAGAAGATACCAATAATTAGATGCCACGCCGTATATCGGATCAAAATAAAAGATTCGTTTTCTCTCGAATCGATTGAACGCGAGTGGCGGTAAACGCGCGAACAGAAGGGCATTACGTATCGTCGGCAGTGCGGATATTGCTTTTGAGAAACAACAAAAGAACAAGCTTGTGCACGATGATTCGATAGAAGAGCCGTTCGTGTGCGGGTAGGATCCTTAAACGTGGCCAGAGTTCGGTCATTTATCGAATCGCTTTGCCGAGGCAGGGGGGTCTAAAATGATATTTGTCCAATCCGGAGGAGCAATATCGAAACCCGGTAGCTCGGTAATTCCGCAGGGGTATGCAAATAATTGCATTACACGATTCAGCCTACCACCCCATCGATACGCCACGGGAGATTGTTGTTCGATTATACGCCGTTCCCTTTGTACTCGTTCAAAGAGATTTTCTTCGTTTTCGTCTCCCTTTTGCTTCTCATTGTTCTTTTATTTACTTTTTCAAATTTCCTTTTTATCGCGACATCACGTGGCTTCGGGAAAGTGTGCACATGGTGCTCCGTTTAACCGGGGACGGTTGAATATCTCGCGAGAAATTGAAGCTAACAAGAAAATGTTCTTAACGCGAAATAGAGGATTGAGATAAATTGTCCCTGATTAAAATGTATGAACTGCATTATCTAACTGGGCGGCTTTGATTTTGATTTCATTGCAGGTGGTAATCGCGATGCGAGACCTGTTCCAAGTGGTGTTCGAATTGAAAAAGAAGGAGATCGAGCTGACGAAGCAGCACTGGGAGCAGAATGCCATAAATGTTGTTAAATATCATACCAGTGGCATTTTCGTTGAGCCGACCCCCGATACTAAAGTAATGATAAATCACGCCCCCGGTTTTCATTCATATCGCATTGTAGCCGTTTCTCGAAACGAAATATTAAAAATATTTGATTTTCTGTTCGCAACAGGGCGCAGCAGAATCAGAAACCTCTCTTCACCGCGTAAGAAACACGAATTCAGAAGTAGACAAAGCAGTTGATAAACGAAACGAGTCCCAAAGTGGCGTAATCGCGGATCTGTTAGATTTACAATTCGAATTAAACTCTTTGCAGCAAGGAATCCATCATATGGACAAAATTACCCCCGAAAATCCGGCGTCCTCCACTGACGATATTTTTGAAGCCGATCCATTCGGAGATTCATTTGCAAATATGAAGGTGCAGTCAAATTAAATAATTTTAATATTTAAAAATTCATTGATTGTATATCCGTAGTACATCCATTAACAGTATATATAATATTGATAATATGAAACGACAGTAACTAAATCTGTGCGTGTATTATATATTATATGTATATTACAAATCGTCATTATTTACCTTTATTATTACAATTCACGTCATTCCGTCGTATTATTTGTTCATATGGAAATATAATCACAGCTGGAGGACACAGTCCGACCAATTCTACCACCACCCCCATCATCTTCCAAAAGGGGCCACCTAGAGCGACAGCAAACCGTTCCAGGCTCCCAAGCATCGATCACATCGAGCCCAGCTACCACTTTAACAAGTAAAACACCACCGCTTCAAGATTCCATTCAGTGGTTCGACAAGGAAACCGAAAACCTCTTCAGCGACAGCGAGCTCTCGAGCTCCGCCAAAAATACGCCGGTCAAAAAGGAAACGGAAGAGGTGAATATTAATATCTATGTTACATTACGAGTAAACTGTATTAATTCGAATTAAATGTTATGTCCTGGGTGAATATTATGGTGACGATTAGTTTTCAATGACGTCCAACAAAATGAAGTTGAAACATTAACATTTAAAGTCTCAAGACGTTACGAACTTTCATCACATTCATCGCTGGGCCATTCAATTTTAAATGAAAACAATGATCCCAGCTTGAATTGACCAAATACTAAAACAACTCGATGTACTTTACTGTCTAATTGTCAATGTTATTTCGTCATTATTGCAGCCACAAATAGACGTCTTCACAGAGCTGGATCCCCTAGGAACCGGTCTGATCAAACCATACATAGACAAGAAGGACTTCTTCCAACACCTGAAGAACCCACCTAAGAAAGTTCTAAAGGACTTGGTATCCACCAGCACCGCCGACAATTTCCCGACGAACTTCACGACCCTCTCGGAATCCATTGAATCCCCAGCGAAAACTCGCAACGATCTAATCACGAAGGACAATAACTTTGACGATAATAATTTCGCAAATTTCGACCGATTCGACGAGGACGAGGTCGTTCAGTCAATGTACACGCATTCTGACTCGTCCAAAAGAACGGAAGGAACTCCTAGATCGGCTCACCATCAACCGCTCTCCGTTTCCCTGCCCCCGGAAGATTCTGCAGCTGCAAAAGTTCCACCTTCGGCAGCTGCCACCGCCTCCGCGACCGCTTCGATACTGAACCGAATGGAAAAGGATTCCGCAGAGCCTACCCACGGTCTGATTAAACTTCCCAGTCCCATCAAGTCCACGCGAAAGAAGGAATTCGATATAGACGTATCATCCAGCAAAACTCAATCCATGGACAAACAGTTTCCGGTGGATTTCTCCACGTCGAACGACTCGCCGGCCTCTCCGCTCAAATCCTGTTCTTCTGACGCGAATTCCAGATTATCCAGTTCGTCAGCCGAGTTGGAATTCGCCCCCGAGCCACCTCCGCGAGGTGTTTCCAATATATTAATCAATCCACCACCTCTGCCTCCAAAGAAGCAAGGGGTTAGAGGCGCAGCGAAGCCACCTCCAAGGCCGCCGCACAATGACAACTACTTCCACTACGATTTCCCTGAACGAGAGCCGACCGTGGCCAAAGACAGAAGCAAGAGTCCCTCGAAGGAAGTGAAGAGCCAGTTCGACGACAACTTCAGCCCGCCGCTCCAGTTGAACAGTAAAACCGACTTAATTGGCTCGATGACCACGTCGACTTTCGAGGATTCGTTTAGTTCCATGGTGCCTACTACAAACTTGTCCACGTTTTTCACGTCCACGAGCACTTCTGCCGGGCCTAAGAAGGCCAAGCCCTCGCTGGACATCACTTTGAGCCAATTAACGTCTGCGAATTTAGATGAACTCGCTAACAGTTTGGGCATGACTGTTCAAGAGTTGACCAGTCTAACGCTTCAACAATTAACCGAATGCCTAGCTACGTTGTCCACTAGAGAAATCGCCGCTAATGATACGGATGAAACGGTTACCGTTGGACAGGAACAGGTTGGCGTTGGACAATTGCAGACTGCATCGAGTGTGGCTACAGCGAAGACTTTCAACGAGTCTCATGCTTTCGTTAATTCCGGTACCGAATTGGAGGCCAAGCAGGACAGCACGTACGATAAATACGCAGTGTTCAGGGAACTGTTGGAGCTAGAGCTGATTGAGAGGAACGAAGAAAACGCAATGAAGGATGTCGTTGAGGAGGAGACTTCTTCTGTGGGTAAAGAGGAGTTCGAGATAATTGGGCAACAGCAGGAGAACAGCGACGATAGTAGATCAGAGACTCTGGCTTCTTTAGTAAATTTGACTGTGAAACTGCCGCCCAGTAACGAGGACTTGACCAAAGAGGAACCAGCGAATGATATTCTCGACGATACGATTGGAAGCTCTTCAAACTTGACGTTCGAAAGTGGTCAGACAATAGAACCAGAAATGGCAATGGAGTCGACGATAGAATGTGAAGGAACAACTGACTCCTCGACGAAACAGGTTATCGCGGGAACTGAAGAAGACATGGACAGATCGAAGTTCATAGCGGAGGTGGACGAAAAAATTGAAGAGATGGAAGCTCGCGAAAAGCTCAGCGATTTCAACGAAGAGCCCGAGAAGAAGCAAACGGAACCGATCACAGAGGAGACGAACAGTTCCCTAGCCGTCGATAAAGTCGACGTGAAGTCTTCGATATCGACGTCTAGCGACAAGTACGCTGCTCTTCGTGAAATTATAGGCGAACCGGTGCCACCGGTGAAGCAGCCCGACGAGGAAACCTCAAGCTCCGCTAGAATGTCCCCGAATATTCTCCAATCAAAGATATCCACAGAAGTGGAACTGTTGAATCTATTCTCCGACACTCCTCCCTCATCTAGCCCCAAGAACCAACGAGAAGAAGAAAACAAGTCAATGGGTATGGATATTTTCGAGAAGATCGAGATGTTAAGCACCGGCAATCATGCTGCAAGAAAGATCAAGTCTCTAATTCCGGAAGACGTCCTCTACCCGTTCACAGAATTAAAACAAGAGAGAGAAGAAAGCAAAGACGATGGGAACTGGGCGAAATTCGACTCCAGCCTTTTCGTACCAGACAGGCCGCCCTGCGACGTTCCACATTCGAGCAGCGGCACATCACCTTGGTCTCCGGATGGCAAGGAGTTCCACAAAGAAGCTTCCTTCAAAGGCAGCGTCTACAGGCAGTCGGGGGACAGCGACAACGAATGGAAGGACGAGGAAGAAAGCGAGGACAGCAACGGAAGAATACGTGATGGTAGATTCTGGTGCACCCGTCATCCCAGATTCGACGTTCCATTTGAAGCGAACAGCTTCTACGAAGAAACAAATGGAGGTCCAGCCAATAAAAGGGACAGAAGCTTTCGTGACAGAATCCCGGAGAAGTCCAGAGAGGCCGCCTGGTTTAAGAACTCCGGCCACAGACCTAGGGATCCATCTCCGTGGCACGACGAAGGCCAATGGAAGAAGGAGGCCAAGAGGTATCCCCACAGGAAAATGACGTACAAAGACGAAGAGGAACAGTACGAAGGTCATTGGAAGTGCAGGCCGAAGCCACAGCGTTGGAACTGGCCACACGAGCAGGGCCCGTTCTACGACGAAGAAAGGAAACGGAAAATGATGCTGTGGAAGGAGGGAAGGTTCGGTAGCCAGGAGAGCATGGGCTACGACGACGAAGACAGATGGTCTAGGAGGAAGTACGAGAGAAGAAGATGGGAGGAAGATGCTAGATTTTGGAACAGAAGGACGGCTGGTCCACCGGAGTCCGATTATCCCAGTAGAGAGAATTATTATTATTATAGAGAAGGTAGGGAACGTCCGCACGATTATCCTTCGGGCTGGGACGAGGAGTACGGGCCGGACAGACCTGGCGACGATTCTCCAAGGTACAACCAGTCCGGCAGAAAGAGACACTGGCCAAAAAGGCCAAACAGTGCTAACGAAGGACGCAACGCTGATATGGCTTACACAGAGTCCAGGGGAAACTTCGGGACGTCCAGGTCGGAGTGCAGCGACAACGACTCCGACCCGTACACGAGAACCTCGCAGAGGTCTAGGAGTCGTGAAAACTACTGGGGCAGCGATCAGGAGTACGACAGCTGGGCAGAAAGACCGTACTGGTCAGAGGGGCCGGACGCTAAGAGCGAAAGTCTGCACAGGAAGAGAATACCCAGGCACAAACCTAGAACAACTCACGCGAAGACACAGAGTCCGTTCGAGGACGATTTCGCACAGAGTGTGGAGGACGTTGATCCTTCTGCGGCTGAATCAATGGCCCCGGTGGACTCCCGCATTAGATCCGACACGAACGAACAGAAACCTGCACCACTTAGCCCCTCTTTTAATAATAGATACGTTAAGACACCGAGACGGGGTATGCAGATGGAGGACATTTATAGTAAAAGGTCTAGCTACTTCGAGGATGACTTAACACCTACTGCTAGCGGGATGAGCGACACCTCCGATAGACAACGTTTGTCTTCAGAATTGAAAACGACACCGGAGGAGATGCCTTGCGACGTTAAGGAACCCTCTCTGACTCATCAGACGGGCGACGCGTTCGTTTCTGAAGACAGCGGACGCGATTCGTTTTTCAACGGAGATCTGAGATACGACGACGACGCGTTCGCATTTAAATCGGAGTTGGAGGACAACGTCGGCGAGCATAGAGCTACGACCTTGCCCCTGAAGAATCACGGTAGACAGGGGAAATACGCTGGCGGGAGTAATAATAATAATAACAAATCTAGGAACGACCAGTATATCAGGAAGTCTGAGTCGGTGAATATATTCGCCAGGGAGAACGATCCTTTCGATGATGATGATTTCTTTAATTGATACAGTATCCAGGGTATGCGTTGCCAGGGTGAAAATGGTGCTGGACATTTTCAGCGTGTTTCAGGTGAAAGTTTTTTTGGAGACTGATGGTGGTAGGGGGGTGGAGGATTCGAAGAGGTGCGTCTCCTTTTTCTGTCCATGAACGTACCAGGCGTTGGTGCCCTCATTGATCGACCGGGAGCCTTTATTTTAGGGTAGTCCTCTAGATAGGATGGACGAATATTTTCTTCCTTTTTTCTTTAATCGGGTCTGAGGTGGGATAATAAGTATTGGCTGATGAAGACGACTGGGGGATAAATTTTATTATTATTTCGTGAAGAAGGGAAACACGTTTACTGGTTGTAAATGCGAATAATATTAACTGTAGGTTATAGGCGAAGATGGATTTCAATGTGCAGGCGCGGTTGAATTTAAAACAAATTTTAATATTGAATAATTCGAAGGTTGATTTGGTATTTTTCTTTTTCTTTTTACGAGATAGAAATTTAGGGAGAGTAAAAGAGTGGTATATTTAAGAACTCCGTGAATATTCGGTGGGGTTTGATTACAGTATATCGTTCCGACTGAAAATTTTCTACGCAAAGAGTAATTATAAAGGATATCTCTTTTTAATTCCCTTGGATTACAATAGCAGTTCTATACAAACATATTAAATAGAGAAATTTTATTATATTTATCCTGTAAAAATATTTCCATTGAGTGCGATTAGATAATAGCACTCGAGAATGCAGAGTTTCATTTGAAAATTATTAATTTAATTAATTATCAATTATCCTCGGGCAGCTGATACTTATGGACATTGTTTTATAGTTATGTTATTTAATTGAATGCGTTAATATCCTTCGCAGAAGTGAATTAAAATAAGAATGAACAATAGGGTCGTTTATGGTTATCCACGATGATGTCCATTAGTGAAGAGAAGGATTCGTCTTTATGCATCGACAGCGAGATATCGATGAGGTACGATTGCTGGAGGTACCGACTGCTAGTCATTGTTTTAATAAATTTGTACATAATGTTATATCGGTGTTAGCGTGAAATTGATTCGTCAATTGGGATATGTGCGTGCAGTTTGTATGGCCAATTGTTTAACGTGATATCGGCGCATACTTTTAATTTCTGGTCAGCGTTCCGTCAAGTGTCATTATTAATTATACATTGGTTCAGAAGAAAGTGAAATGTTTGACGAATCTTATGTAAAATAGTAAACACCTGTTCGGATTTTTTTCAGACATTTAAAATAATCTATTGTCGGTAATTATAACTTGGTTTGTCAATGCATAATAGTAGCGAATTTATATTCCACTTGTATAGGATATTCCATTTAATTTCCATCACTCGAAAGAAATATTTTGACTATTATTAAGACAATATTCGAATAAATATTGTATCCTTCGTTTTGTATTAAGTGTTCGTGTAATTTTATTGTGAGAAATAGACTGTGCTTTATCATAAAATCGATAATTAAAAATAATAAGAGTGGAGAAAATATTTCATGAGAGAAATTTACGTGGAATATTCTGTATATCGAACTTGTTCTTGAACATTTCACTTCTTTTGCACGCGGATTAACCATGTTCACGTTTTCTTCGTTTAATATTATACTTTCACGATGCTAGTCATGCTCGACGAGTTAGGGTATTAGAAAACACAGACTTTGGATAGTGGTTACTGCAATTTAAATTATAAGAAATATTCGGATGTCCTATTCATTCCAATGTGACATGGGAAAATAAAATTTCGAATAGTTTCGACTGCAATAGCCTGGATTGTTTAAGCCTGACAAGATTTTATTTGATATTTGCAATTATTTAAATGATCGGTGAAACAAAATGTAAATGTGTATGCGTTTTTGAGTGGATCGGTTTTTCATTCGTATATGAAATTGATGATATATTGAAAACAAAATAGATTCTATTGTCGATGGAAAACTAAAAGCGAAACGAGACGAAGATATGGAAAACTTCGTCAGTCTAGATAGTTTATAATTATAGTTTATTTATTACCAGTAGAACGAATGTTATGCAATATGGTTTTCGTATTCCATTTTATTTGCCAGCTATTTCTTAGCTTGTATATTTACTTACCTTTCCTGTGCGTAGATAGATGTTGATATTTTGTGATGAATGTATTATTTATTATTTAACGAATTGTTTCATAGCAACAAATTAGTCAGAGTTGTACTGACAATAATAGAATTTCAATGCAGAGACACTCACCGACTGTGAAGTTCTGTTTAATCACTTGCGCATCTTGTAAAGAACTGAATTGTAAACAGAAACGAACGGTTTGAATTAATTAGACGAGTTTATTATATACGCCAGCTGTGAATTTATAGTTAAATGTGTAATGAATATCGTAATTAACTGGCCCGAAAGATTTTTTCCGTTGCTTCCGTAATATTGTTGGTTAATTAAACGGGGTAACGACAACGTTTAATGGCAACAATTGCGTTTAACGCCTAGATTACGAAATTTATTTTTAACGAAATTGTTGGGCGCTTATCATGCTGTTAAAAACACAACTAGCGTAAAATACAAGGACTAAACACGACACGAGGAAAAAAAATAAAAACTGCGAATATATCTCTAATGTCTTCTATTGCACTCAATTAGTCGAAACACCATTTCAGCCACAAGAAAAAAAAAAAAGAAAGGAATATCCGCATTCAGGGAAGCAACCATTCGTACTGAATTTGTTTAACAATAATCGCAGCTGTGCAATCGTGACCATTGAACAATACATTCAGGGATTACAATTAACGAATTACTAATTAACGAATTGAACCTTTTCACACAGTGAAAAAGGTATGACAGATCTTCCGCGGAAGAAAAGAACCGTGCAGTTTTACAATGAATGTAGCTAATACGTACGTAATACGTAATATAACAAAACGATGTTATAAGAAAAAAAATACGATAAGGAATTATTTCAAAATTGCAATGGAGTGTAATATTTCTGGCCACCATTTGTAAGTGATTAGCGGAAACGAAAGTCTACGGGGAGAACGGAGCACACGCCATTGAAAAGAACACAGTAATCGTGAAACGATAAGAAATAAAAAAACGATATTTGGACAAAGTGCTATTGCATTTGCTGTATTACGATAATACGTTGGCGATTTATGTGCGTGCCCTATTATAATCGCGAGAATTGTCATTTTTACTACGATCATATTGCAATACGATCTATTCCGTGCATTATTGTCAGCCTCCCGGTGAACATGAGTCACAGTACCACAGTAAAAACGAAACCGTACGAATAAATTTTCACTTTAAAAATGTTGGAACAGAATTACTTTCTTTTGACAGAAACCTCCTTTATGCTTTTGATCGTTTGCCATCCCACTTCTGTTCCATTTTCGTATTACCGTGGCAGTAAGTACGGTACAGTTTTATTTTATTATTCTTTTTCGTTAGTATTACGTCATCTTTATAGATAACATAAAATATATATTTCTTTTGCGATTCAATAAGACAAGATATTGTTTGCATTTACTCACGTTTTATATCGAATCAAGTTCTGATACCTTTATTTAATTAGAAAAGATATTGTGTGCTGATCCTGATCTTAATTCTATTTTATTACAATACGCAATCCCCTACGCTTTTCAACGTTAAACGAAACTTGACGCCTCGTTGAAACTAATAACTAATTTCACTAATTAATTCAAGCGACAGAAAAATAATTCATTGAATCAGCCAATGGTCGAAAATTGATGAGTTGAGCAAATTATTCTCCATCAATTCCTAAATCTAAAACTCCTATAACAAACAAAGATTAATAAAAACAAAGAAATCATACACCGCGTTAAACAAAAATCGTCCGACGGAGACAAGCCGCGATCCTGCAACCCATTCATAAAAACGAAAACACCTAAATTGCACGATCGAAAATAAAACGAAACAAAAAGAAAAAACTCATGCATACGAAAAAGCAAAAGATAAGAACAGAAGAAGGGAATAACAAGAGGAAGGAAACACACGCTATACTAAAGAACAACGTTCCACCCGCGAACTGAATCGATCCCAGCAACGGGAACAGCGTAAACACTGGAAAAACGTGCACGATCGCGAAGACCTCCTCGACGGCGGGGTGCGGGGGTGGTGGGTTCTCTTTGTTGCGATCGTCGGTGGTGGCTGTAGAGGCGCCTCCTCACCCCTATCGCATCGAAACGGGTGGAGATCCCTCGGTTAGCGGTGTTCCCCGTTCCTTGATTTGGCCGAGCACAATGCACAATAAAAGAGCATTAGATCGTTGGCTTTGTCGAGCGGTTGCACGACTTCTTGTAACAATGGCGTGGCCCCCACTCGGCCGGAGCACTCGAAACACCTGGCAAACAAGGAAACAATGCGCACGAGCCGCACTTCGACGGGATTTCGCGCATTTGGGGTGCGCGCATGCTAACAAATTATCACCCCCTCTGCCGTCACTTTTCTCTGGTTTTTTTCCCCACCGTCCTTCTACGCCACCTTCCGCTGTGTGGAAATACCTTTCCTTGAGGCTCGCGATTACGCAGCGAACCCGTGTCAGCTAGGTTTAACGACCGCCAACCACGAACGTGATAGAGGCATGGAGCTCTTATTTCCGTCAATGTTTCTACGCGCATCGAGACGGACGGCGAACGAGACGACGGATCTTTCCGGCGGACGACGATGGTCGTTCCGGGGGCTGTCTCGTTATTGTTATTAGTGCCGTTGTCGGAGGCGAATTGTTGGTTACAGCAGATGGGGATCGGAGCGAAGGAGTGGTATCGATTTGAATTTTTACTGAGTTCGGGGGCATCAACGGTGACGTTGGGGCGGTTTCAAGGGGGTTTTAGGTGTACTTATCTGGGCGCAACTGCTGATTCAATTTTCAAATCGTTCAATCGTCGGCGATATTTTATCTGGCAATTTTATTTTTCGTATATCAGAATCGAACAATCATTAGAGTTTTATCTGTTTCGGTTAACTTACGGTTGGACGCGGCCAGTAAATATTAGTATTCAATTTCGCGCATTACCTCGGCCGTGCTTATTAATAATATTTCAATTCCGTCTTCGTTATTCGTTTATTCGCCCACCCGCCTGTTTTCATTTTTAATACGCAAACGCCGTTACGGTGTTACGTTCGTTAAACGTAATTGTTCCTTTTGATTTAATAACGCGCGTCGTTCGGATGCACGAGGCGCGTTCGCAAGAAATTTGTCGCATAGAAAATGGGGAAACGCGGGGAAGTAAACCTTTGACGCAATACTAGCCGCTGACCTATCGCTCTGGAACAGTGGTAGGCGACGCAACGAGGGCGAGAAAAAAATGGGGGAAGAAGGAAGAAAATCAACCCGCATGTGCTCGGACGCACTCGAAAACGAAAAGTACTTTCGGACCAAGAGCGATATGGAGGCGGTATACGTCGGAGAACGTGAAGAGTGTACCGAGGGTGCGTGAACTATGAAATGCACCAGGGCTGTACACGGTCCCTCTTTCGACGAATGTAGCTCTGAAAAGCCACGAGAAATGTTTATAATTGGGATCGTTGGCCCGTTGCGCTCTCTTTCCTCGATACTAACACTTGCACAATCGCGGACACACGAGCAACGCACCTGTTCGTGCCTCGCGTAAATCTGTTCGCGTGTCACGAGCTTTAATATCTGCAGAATATGCAGGACGTAGGGAATAATTATTTTAATTATGTATTGGACTTTTTGTTTTACGATATATATCCAATGCTTGGCTTTGCCAATTGCGCGTATTTAGTTATAACGCATTGTAGGTATTGCGTTAATGTACGTTCCTTTATTTTGTTGGTCTCAGCAGGATATCGGTGACATCTGATATTTCGAAACGTTCGACTTCAAACACTGTAATGATTGTTTCCGCATTTCAAAGTTGATCGAGCTTAAAATTGCTCGATGGATTCTGTGTATCACATGCGAACAATTGTTACTAACTAGCGGTACCGAACTAATCATTCTAAGCAAAGGAAATATAACTAATACTTGTACTATGATCGTTACACCGATGATGATATTTTAAAGACAAAAATGGCAATTGTTCAGGCACAGTTCTTGCAACGATCTACCTTCGAATGAAAAATAACCACCACAAATTTCGTACAATCACGATTATCAACATTCGTATATAGATTCAACAATCTAGAATCTACAATCTAGAATATAATACTCCCGAAATATATTCAAAATACCCGAGCTTACAACAGGAAATTAAATGCCTGATAATCCCGTCATTCCAAATAAAACATAATACCTCCAATTTGCTACACTTCACTCGTATCTTTGCATTCCGTAAAAGGTTTAACCTAAAGCAAGGCGGTCCTCGCCTTGAAATATTCCGTTTTGCCGCGGCGTGTACCGCCGTGTCGTTTTTAGTCTCAAGCGACGACATCGTTAGCATCATCGAGGTGAAGCTCGTTTCGCGCGCGCGTGCACACCGAATGGAGGCCTATCAATATTTCATAAGCCTGGTAAAAAAGGGACGAGTGTTTACAGCACGCTAAGCGACGAATCCTCGATCTTGTTCGCCGGTTAGCCGTAAGTATCTTCCCCGTCGGGGGATTTGCATACGATTGAATTTCAAATTTCGCCGCTATTCTCGTAACCGAAGTCTCGAGTATCTTCTGGCCAGCCCTCGTGCTTTCGATTCCGCGTGAAATGAAATTGTTATTAATATAGCGCCGCGTTACTTCCACGCGAACGCGCGGTGTTTCGTTTCGGGACTGCGACAGTTGGAAATATTTCGAGCGAGATGGAAACGGCGAACGGTACATTAATATCTATGTCGACTTCAATGGCGCGAGCGGAAATAAAGAAAAGTAACCGTCGAGTTCAGTGCGGAAGGAGCAACGGTTATTGCGAAAATAACATTGCAAGATACAAAACTCTCGCGTCCAATGAATTCCACGACGATAAACCATCTGGAGAATATAAAATACGTCAAATTCGTCGGACGATTCGCGCGATCAAACGGTCGCTCGAGTGTCGCGAAAAATCGCGACGTCGTTCAATCCTCGCATCATAGAAACGCGTTCCCGTCTGGAACGTTCTTAACGACCGTCCGAGGAAATTGTATACGAAACACGTGCACTTCCATCTGTGCAGAAAAGGACCGTCACAGGGTACGCTCCGCGATTACAGTGACACTTACGGGTGGAGAAAACCAGCGGTTCTTTTCGCTGAAAGGAAGCTTCGGTTTGCCGTCTGTGAATCGCGTAGGTAAATGGCCGTTCTCTTTAGGCCGCACACGCGAGCACGTTGCGACCAAAAAGATCTGAAAGATCGAGAAAGACGAGAGAAAGAGGAGGAACGAGGCGGGGAAAAGGGTGTAGGGGTAAAAGATGCCAGAAGAACGAACGAAGGAACGAGTGTGGCGAGGAGAAGCTTCTGGAAGGTTATGCAATAGAAAAGGGGCAAGGGGAACGAATGCAGAGGGGGGAAAGAAAGAACGAAGGAGGCTTGTCGCGAAACAGAGAGAGGATCAGAGGCTCGAAAGAGTGGAGTTCTCGAGGTGGTAAGCACGACGAGGTAAAAAGGAACAAGGGGTGGAGAAAAAGGCAGAGAGTTACTGGCGGGAAAAACGGTGTCTTGGAAAAGGTGCAAAGCCGACAGTATTCTTTGTAGCGGGGATATTCGCCTTCTGTACCCAAGACCTCTCGCACTTCTTTACCTTCTCCATCCCCCTGCTTCCCTACCCCTATCACTACCACCAGTAAAACCAGCCTTCTTCCCTACCTTTCTCTTCCTCGCCTTTTTTTCTCCCCCCTTTCTCGTTTTCTTCTCGCGTTTCGCCATAGCTCTTACTTCTCTATTCTCCTTCTTCTTGAATCGCTATATGCCTGTTACTTCTTTCCACGTTTTACCATATTCCTCTTTCCTTCGCACTTCCCCTTACGCTGCAACGCATCCCTTACTTTTTGTCTCCACGCTTTCCCATACTCACGTTTCTTCTTGTTACGCTGCGGCGTATTTCTCACTTCTGCCCGCGATCGCTGATATTCTTCATTTTCTTTATTTTCGCCCCTTCCTCCCGATCGCGTTTCCCGGTTTCTTTGCTCGCTCGCCTCCTTCGTCTTCCCTGTAACGATCACAGCGCAGCTACTGTAGCGCGGATGGCTGGGTTCTAGTGGTGGTGGCGGCTTACTTCTCCGTCCATGCTGCTGGATCCCTTACTCGACAGCCTCTTCTGCCACGAGATATTTACCAACATCCAAGATGGCGGCATAATCTTGCCGGCTTTTCGTTGAAAGTCGACGAGTCATCCAAAGCGGACCGGTCCCTTTTATGCCCATAAACACTTTCGTCGTGCTCCTTTCACCGGCTCCGCCCCCGATGTTCACCCCCTCGGTCCCTTTCTTCTCCGTCGTCCCTTCTTATTAGTCTCGCAGCCTTCCGACAGCTCCTTCGACTCCTACGACGGTGGTTCTTTTCCACGGGATCGATCACGACGCGGTTTCTACCGCGCGAATCCTTGCGACATCTGCGCGGTGTAATCCCAGGAATTTTATCGGGATTCGATGTTTCCGGGGTGATAGTAGCTCGTCGATTAAGTCTCGCTCTGTTGTCTCGGGCGGAATTATCTTCCTTTTATTATTAATTCGTTTGGGATTTGTTATTAAGCATTGAATTCGATAATTGAAATTGAATATTTCGGGCTGCCGTGCTCGCAATTTGGATAAATCTCCGTGACGCTTTTCCAATATCTTTTATATAAAACCTGCGGGACATCGATTTCGAAAAATGCACGATTACTTCAATCTCTAAAATTCCTTCGATTGAACCTGAAAAATGCGTAAAACTTTTTAAGTCTGTACACTCTATTTAATTCTACTTCGTCTCGTCGAATTTGATCCTCGAGCCATGCAAATAATTAAACGTACAAGTTCCCTGTTCACAAAATCGACACTTACGCGCAGACAAATATTAGAATCCGTGCGCAACGAAACAATTTCGCAAAATACCCTCGCCACTCCGTCGTGGCGAAGAAGTAAAATGAATTCGGCCGACTTACTGCTCCCGTCGCCGTCGTATGAATTGTACAAGCAAGAAGGTCAGAGACGAGGGTTGAGAACGTGCAATAAATCGAAGGGACCGGCCCCGACAGATTTAACGGAAGGAGATCGAGAGGGAAGAAATCAGGAGAGGTAAATACGTGTGGTGAGAGAGATAGCCCATGGATAAGAAGCAATCGAATCGAATAGCGGAACTCGTGGAATCCGCAATCCGTCGCGAAGTGAATGGCGAACGCCTAAGGGTTTCTATGGCATGGTATACCGTCGCCTGTTCCTCTGTCCAACGACCTAACTCAAACCTATCCGGAACTTCAGATTAATGTGGTAATCGCTGAATCAGCAAAAGACACGGCAGGCGACGGTGAATGGGAAGGGGGTGGCCCCACTTCGTACCTTCCGAGGCATTACTTCTTCGACGAGCGGCCAGGGGAATCTTGCGAAGACCGACGATAAACAACGGAGGTGGGCAAGAAATGGTGGCGAAGTATCCGTTATCAGGTACATTGCGCTTCCTGTAGGTATTCATGGCTGTAGTCGATCGATTTGCAAATTTCTCGATCGATTTCTCAATCGTTTTCGAATTGAAATTTCCACCCCTTGGACGTCATCGATTGACCGACGTTCCCTGCTTACGCATTCTCGAACGACACCGTCGTCTTCCGATCGTCGCGGCGAAACGACGAATCCGCGCGTCGCAACCCTATGAAACGCGCGACACGGACGTCCAGCTTTCCTCGTCGAAGCTGCAATTGGAAGAAAAAAGCGGCAATAACAGGATCGTTTCCCGATGCGACGAGGCCTGCGCGTAAATGTACGCGCCGTATGTGTGTCGTGCAAATAAATACTACGCCGTGGGAGGAGGGAAGGAAAGAAGGGTTGATGCCGGCGCTAGTCACGGAAGAACCTCGCTTGGTACGCGGAGTAAGTGCAATAATACCAGATTATTTGCATCGCAAAGCCGTGCGTATGGGTAAACACAATATTCGCTCTCTGCTCGGCTCTGTGAACCGATAGTGCGCTCAGGTAGATACGCATCCGCCTATGCTACTCTTCCCTCCCCTCTGTATCTCTGTCGCTATCTACTCAACCCTTTCATCCCCTCTGTTTCACTTGCCGAACGTTGATAGTACTGTCCTTCCTTCGCCCACTGTACCACCCTTTATTGTGTTCTGTCTATCATTATATCCTCTGCACCCCCCTCTCTCTCTCTCCCTCTCTCTCGTCACCACCCCCAACCTCTCCCTCCCCCTCTCTCTCTCTCTCTCTCTCTCTATCCACCTGATCTTCTGTTTCTCTATCTCCTGTGACTCTGTCTTCATTGCACGCGCTGTGTACCACCGCGGCGTAATACAGATTCTATTTGAGCTGCCTGAGGGAAGTTAACTCGTGATGCGTGGAGCTCGGCTCGCTCTGTTGGCGATACTACGGATCCCATCGTTCCCCATTTCGAGGCTGCGAATCCAAGGATCCGACTGGATCTCGCGAAACATCCATCTTGGTCGCAGATCCCTGTCGATTTACGACGACGGTCCCCTCTTTTTCTTTCACCGATTTCCAATCACTCGACTCGTCATTCATTTGTTCCGACGGGAATATACCTTCGGCCGTCTACTATCTGTTCAATGGTAGTAACCATTGAATAATACGATCGCCGTGTATCCCGCGACGAACGAAATACCGCCAGCATTAAACGAATTAGCAGAAACGAGAGGCATGTCTTCCTACCGCGAAGTGACGCGAAACAGTTGATCGAACGCGTATCCCACGATCCACCCATATCCAAGGTGTAACGCAAACGGCAACGTAAGAGGAAGCCGCCGTCAGGTGAGCCCGGAACATTCGCAAACGAGTATCGATATCCAGAGTCAGGGATGTAGGTTCTATTAGTACGTAACGCCTAGTCCTTTTGTCGCGCCGCTCAAAGCAAAGCAGCCCCCGGAGTGTTACAATTTCGCCCTTCCCTTCAACCCCCCCACGGCCCGCCCCGAAAGTCCCTTTATCTATCCCGCTATTTTCCTAACTCCGGCGTCCCCTCCGGGGGCTTTCTCCTCGTTTCGCGGTGACGACAACGATTCCTCTTCTCTCCCGAATGAGAGAGAGAGAGAGAGAGAGAGAGAGAGAGAGGACATGGAGGGAGCGCGACCGGATCCAGCGTGGTGGGATACAGCCACCCCTTCGCAAGGGGTTGAAACGCCCGCCCATTGGTCCGCCCATGTTGGACGAAAAGCAGTCACTTCGAATCAATTCGACCCACGATTTCGCCCCGTAGACGGTCCACCGCTGTGCCTGGCACACTCGCAATCGCGCCTCATAAGCCTCGACCGCATTTCGTACGTCTAACCACGTCGGCAGTGATACATCCGTGGGCTGTGGTCGCGTAGCCAAAGTGTTCAAACTGTGGCGGCCCATCTCCTTCTCCTCCCCCTCCTCACGCGCCTTTCGCGGAATAGATTGCCGTTTGATCTTTGCGCGTCATTTTATTGCACGTGATCCCGTGTGAAAGTGTGTTCTGGTTGTTATTCGTTGGGTCGGTCGTTTCCCTAATTTTTATTTTACACGCGCCTCCACTTCGACACCGGGAGAACAATCCGTTGACGATCGACGAAGATGCCAAGATGACTGTTGATGATAAAATCGAGCGCGTCACCGTGAGACGATATCCTTGAGCCACGGGGAACGGGTAACGGGAGAAAGAGACAGAGAGGGAAAAAAAAGCTCACGTTATCGTTGTGGAAACAAACTATTAGCGTCTAAGATAGCATTTCGTCGTAGATCGCGTGTGTGACAGTTGCATCGGGAGAAATAATGTCGGAGGAGGAACGCTCGTGGCATATCGCACAGTGATATATTACGGATGTGCATGTACTCGCTTTAGTAGAGCTCAATTGAATTTCGGGCGAACAGAATTTTTTCCCCCTGTACGTACGACCGTGAGTGAAACAGCACGGTCATATTCCGAGAGAAGTCCGGAAAGGCAATGAAACGTGAGCAACTTTGTCGTGTCGCGCGTGCATCACATTAAATTGCCAGTGAAACGGGAAGAAAGGCAACCATAAACAGTACAGTATAAAGGGAACGCTCGTAAAACGCGAAGCGATCGAGGGTTACCGTACCAACGATCACACGTGCGTACAGAGTTCGCACATATCGATGGTATCGTCGTCAGTGGAACAAGAGAAATACCGATAAACCAGAAAAATAATACAACGAGACGCGTGTGTTGAAATATTCACCGACGAAAAGACAACTCAATAATGCCACCGTCCAATGGTCGCACCTGTGCATAATTTCATACCTGTCCGCGCAACACCGTCGCCAAACGACATATAGAAACAACGAAATTGAGGCGACGATACGCGAAACGTACACGCGTGACAAATGAATCCTCTCCGGTGAAGATCGGAAGGCCGCGGTCGAATAAAACAGTCCGCCATGAGGGATACAGAGTTGAATGAAACAAACCTCCCGGCGAATTGAGGTTCCCCAATAAGCAACAAAACTCGACGAATGTGCCGATGAAGGGATCACGATGGAACCGCACGGGATGATGATGTCGAATCTGTCTTGCGACGGCTGCGCGGACAGCGACCGCGATTCCGACAGCAGCAGCATGATCGTGGACCCGGTGAGCCTCGACAAGAACGACCTGTCCCCGTCGCAATCGTCGTCGAGCCCCATAATCCCCAGTTCGCCAGTACCTCCATCCACCGCGTCGAGGAACCGCGGAGGGAGTCGCAGCAAGAAGAACTACTCCATGATGTCGGCCAACGGCCAGCAGAAGAACAATACGTCGGGCCAGGCGTCCACCTACGGCAACGACAAGATGTCCTCGTCCCTGATCAAACCGCCGTACTCCTACATCGCTCTGATCACGATGGCGATCCTCCAATCACCTCAGAAGAAGCTCACCCTGAGCGGAATCTGCGAATTCATCATGTCGCGATTCCCTTACTACCACGACAAATTCCCCGCCTGGCAGAACTCCATCAGACACAATCTGTCGTTGAACGATTGCTTCATAAAGATACCCAGGGAACCGGGGAACCCCGGCAAGGGGAACTACTGGACCCTGGACCCGCTTGCCGAGGACATGTTCGACAACGGAAGTTTCCTGAGACGCAGGAAGAGGTACAAGAGGCCCCCGCCGCACTACGTTCTCCGGGATCGAGCGATCATGGCGACCTTCGCTATCTGCGGTGATCGGGGACCCTGTCCAGGCGGAGGCGGCGGACATCCGGGCACGCTGACGTACCCAAGCGCGGCGTATCTGTCACCGCCGCCCGGTTTGCCGTTGCTCGACTTCTCTCCGTCTACGTTGGAGGCCCTGAAGCTCGGCGGCTTCCTGGAACCGCCGCCGCCGTTGTACAAACCGGTGCCGATCACCGCGCCGCCGATCAGACAAATCGACCCCGCGCCAACGAGGACCACCGCGTTGCCCAGCAGCCATCCGCCGATTGACAAGAAGAGGAACTTCAGTATCGACGCGCTGATAGGGAAACAGGCGGCCAGCGATCAGAATTGCGGCGGTCTGTTGGACCTTAGCCCGTCGGAGCACAGGGAGATCAGGAGTCAGGCGTCCGCCTTCTCGCCCTTGGTTTAGAGGATCTTTGTTTGGGGGGTCCTGGTACGTTCGGATCGCGGTACGCCGCGGGGGGAAATTTGTAATTGTGCCCAACGGACGATGGACTTCGAGGAAGGGCGGACTGTTTTTGTCGTTCCTCCGGAAGGATATCTGGTGTCGCGACTGCGGGCATCCCCTTATGTATTCGAGACAACGACGGATCGGAGGGAACGAACGGAGACTGTTAATGTGAAGATCGTCATTGGTAAACGGTGACGAGGGAGTTCAGAGGTAAAGGGTGAAACGACGAACGTTCGGATGACGAGGATGGTACCAAAGAAGAGGAAACTCGCCGGAAGCCAAAGATTAAAACTACATTATACTTGTGTAAAAAGGGAGTAGCACGTGGAGAGAACGGAGGGGAATTTGAGTAATTTGTAAAAAGGTGTAGTGCAATAGTGTAGTGCTCGGTTTAAGGACTAAAGAATATCCCTTTGCCGCGTTGGACGATTTTGAAGGGGCTCCGTCAGACTTTTGATATTTATTCGAGTAACTTTAGTGTCGCCCATATTGAATGTATAGATAGCGGAGGATTGGATGGGATTGCCGAAATTATTTATTTGATCGTTTCGTTGTTATTTTCAATGCTATCAATTGCGCATATGTCTGCGCGTTTAATAATATCATACAATTCTATGACATTCTATAATATCGCAAAGTCTATTTTTCCGGTGCGACAGCTAGTCGAAATTACCGATCGACAAAATTATTGAAATATGCGTACGCGTTGATCGTATTGGAAATTCTAAATTATCGATGATAAATAAATATCGACGCTCTGAGGAGCAGATCTATCGACGGAACGTCCTATGAACGATCGAGCTTGATTACTTCATCCCCCAATTTTCATTTTTCCTGCGTTCTGTTCGTAGCTAGACTGAAGTAGCTTGCGCGTGTTGGCTCGTTTGTAAACGATCGATTAATATCGCCATTGTAAATACACACACCCCGAACAAATCTTTGCTCAGCTTTCTATTGTTTGCAAGGGAGATAGAGAGAGAGAGAGAGAGAGAGAGAGAGAGAGAGAGAGAGAGAGAGAGAGAGAGAGAGAGAGAGAGAAAGGGAAGAAGAACGAATGCGCGAGTGAAAGGGACGGAGAGGATGACGGAGAGCGACAGAGATGGGAGGTCAGCTCTTCTCATCGGATTTAATGTAAAGCTCGGCCGCGTTTTCGGTCAAGTAGACGTTTAGTGTACATAGTGCTGTACGAAACATAGGAAACACGTTCCGCTACGAGCGTTCGCGTCCTCGTTCGATCGGATTTCCCCAGAAAACGAAAGATGAAAAGATACGTGTCAACGAAAGCGAACCATCGTCGGCAAGCCGTCTCATCGGTGCTGTTTTGTTCGAAATTCGGAATTATATTCGCGTGGAATAGAGCGAAATCGAGACGAAACTTTGAGAACCTGTTTCATCGAGAGGCAATGATCCGCGGGGAAAAAGGGAATGGAATTATTTGCAGTTAATCCCCACGAAGATACGCAACCATGACGAGAACGTATGGACGCGCGCGCGCGCGCGCACACGCGCTTAAACAAATCGCCAGCGAATTTTCCTCGAATATTCTACGATGACAATTGCGAGATAAGAGTTATTGCACGAGAACGTAACGCACCGTTGAGTTTGTGCAACGAATCAGGCCGAATACACGCATTGCTGAGTAACAATAATAGCATTATTCTCACACCGGCAAAATTATGAAATTGATTGAATAATTTCTGCTTTTAATTTACACGTCTCGCAGACGATTTCTTGTTTGACTTCTGTCAGCTGTTCAGTTTCGTATATTGAATAGTGCGAACGTGTCTGGCGTTGAAATAGATTGATCGTAAAGGAACAATGATATTTAATAGCATTGCAGAGTAACAACGAATACTTGAAATTGTTGCACGAAATTGATAGTTATAAATATCGAAGCAAGATATTCAATTGAAAGACTCTTTATCGTCTTACCGAAGTTTTCGTATGGCCGTTGCACTTCGCGAATTTTCATTTCCGACATCGTACGGCCAATGATATATTTTTTTCTACTGAATAAGAATGGTACGTGTGATCCATTCAACGCGCGACACGTTCAGCCAGAGGCGACGAAAATTGTTCGTATTTTCCGTTCACTTCGAGGCATTGCAAGAAAACGAAATCTGCAGATATTTTCGTTATCATTCACGTTTATATAGAGCTGATTACGCAGGAGGTTCTTGCATGTTTCTCGAACGGTGAATAATATTCGCCACGATAACGAAAAATATTGTTCTAACGATAGAGCCCGAGGTTCGGTCGGAAAATGGAACCTCTAATGTATGGGACACGAACCGGCTATGGAAGGCTGAAACATTATTGAAAAATAATTCTCCTCGCCCACAAACTCATTGTTACATATGGAAAGAAAGATATATATATAAAGAAGGACGCTCTTGAATAATTTCCAATCGTTTGAATAGATTTAACACTCTATACAATTGACAAACACATTTGATCATATTTGCTTTTTTCTATAATTATATATTTAATTAACTGTAATATTTATTTGAAAAGTATTTCATTGAACGATAGTTTGGAATTTTTCTTTTACAATAATTATTATTCGTGTGCAAAGTCAAAATCTTTCGATTGTTAATAGTATAGTAATCGAGTTCCACGAGCAGAAACATTCCAACTCGTTTCGTAGATTAATTTCGATCTATGCCAAGAAGGATGCGTTAAAAGTGCAGGAGAAACAGCGATGCTGAATCGCAGGGACGACGCACAGTGGTCCGAAACCGCGAAAACACGAACTAAATTGATAGCAATTCATTATGAATAGAAAGATTTTAGGTTGTTCTTGAGCTATAGAATATAATTGCAATTAAAGATTCTCTTATTATAATTATTGAAAAAATAATATTTGATGAAATGTTGCTCGGTCGAAAATGGTTCTGATATTTTCTGTGGTGTGCAGTTATCTCTCAGGTATCAGTAAATTAAATTTGTTACAGCCGATATAACGAATACTGACTTCATCATCGAGATTCATGATTTGTGAAAAACTTAATTGAAATTATATAGCCAATATGGAAATAGTTCGACAATGGGATGTTGAATCCGCGCGTCCAAATACGCGTTTACGATGTTATTTAATCGAACGAACGTGCTGGCAAAAGATTTCAAATTAAAGATATATACAGAACTGTTTAAAAAAAATTAGTTAGCTCCTGTTTTTACGATTTCGGACCACTGTGCGACGTTTGCGTACAAAATGACACAATTTACTTAATAGTCTTTTATACTTGGAGAAACTCGCGGCTGATCGAACCGAGAGGCGTAGAATTCTTAACGTTAAGTTGTACGTATTATAGTTATATCCGATCGAGAATATTACCAATCCGTTCCTTGTGTAATATAAAACGACGAAGAGAATCGGGAAAAGAACGGGAGGAAATGACAGTGTCGAGGAACGATCAAAGTGTATCATTTGAACGGTATAATTATATTTTATTAATCAAGTCGATTCGGAAGCGGTCGCGCGACAAGATACCCCGACGAAAATAAAGCGACACGTCTGTTTGTTCCTTTACTAAAAATAAGTACCGATGCCATAATGTATGTTTAGTTATAGGTCACCGTTACACTCGTCTCCGTAGATTTAGCAAGTATTATACGTGTCAAGATGATAGATTTATAATAACGTGTAATAATGTCAACAATAAAGTACCGTTAAGTATAAAGGGTAACGTTGTATGTCTCATTCGCTTTCCGCGAATCGGTACGCGGCAGCACGCGGACACATTCGCTCGTCAATGCCAATCAACAACGGTAAACAATTCTCTCGTCGCAGCAGGTATCCCTACGTTCGGATCGATTGGTCCATTGGCTCGGGTCCTCTAACGAATCTCTTTCCCATCGTCCTAATTGTCGACTGGCGGCACGTTATTTACTCGAACGAGCGTGGAATTATGAAAAGGGGATGTTCTCTGTGCCGTTTCCCTCTGCGCCAAACCAACGGGGATGAAACGGGACACTTTCGTTCGACGTATCCGTGGCGACAATGCAAACCGAAACAAACACTTGGCGACACGTGAGCGGCACGTGCCGGGCCAGGATATATATTACATTCCGAATGCACACACACTTGACGAACGATTAAAGGGGTGTACACGGTAGATGAGCCACGATCGTGACAACGATGAACACCCCGCCGGCCCTTTTCTTCCCACTTCGTCGAACGATCCCGATGAGAATCGTAGATACTTGGCGGGGTTGGCGAGAAGGAGGATTCATTTTAGATCGTTCGGAATGCTTCGGCTACACCTTCGAGTATTAACATTCTATCTGTATATGAGAAGAATCAAGTGAACAGATTTGGCTGTGTTCGTTATTGAATTTGCTTGCTATTTACCTGGGGTATTGTTTATTTCTTATTTATGCTAATTATACGTTGATCGTCTAACTACGACTAGCGAAAGTGTTTCGTATTTCTTTTAATACTGTTTCTATATGCAATTTTACGGAAGCTTTGGGTAAAGTAAATTGTATGCGACGGAAGTCAGAACGTTTAACGAGCTTCCGCAGGTTTCAACTGAACGAATAATAAAGGAATAGTGTTTGCCAGGTCACAGTAGAAGAATTCCGTTTTCCATCACGCGGAAACTTTTCGACACTCCACGTCGCCCCGACCCTGAATTTAAATACCAACGTTCAATTTACGACGCGGTATCATACACAATTCGCTGTTTACCTACGTGCACAAAAGCTCGAGATAGCGCAACAATAATTGTCTATTCGAGCGACGATATTGTCGGCGTCGCGACACGTGCGTCGCGAGTTCCATAAATTTTCACGTCGCGTCGCGAGAAACGAAAGCCCGACCGGGTTGATGCAAGAGGCACGGAGTAAAAAGAAAACGACGAAATAAGTCCCCGTGGAGCAAAAGTCTGCCGTTTACGCTTTTCACATAACGCACACCTCGTCGTTCCCTCTGAATGTTCCTACGGGCAACCTAGGAAAATCTTTTCTCAACCGTGACGCAAATTTCAGTCACGTTAAAATAGATCGCATTCTTAACGTCGCAAAGGGGTCACTCCTCTCACCGAAAAAATAATAACAACAAAGGGAAGGAGAATACGTTACAACGAAAATAATTACAGAGAAAAAAGTGCTTGAAGAACGGATTGAAACAATGGCAATACAAAACGAATCGCGCGAGAAGCGGCTGGGGGTTAGAGTTTAGAGCCGGGGAGGAATTAAAAAAACGCGTGCAAGGAGCGGTGGTATGGCCAGGTATGACAGAGAGGCGATGAGCTGCCTCGGTCTGGCCGTTTTCGTCACGATCGAGGAATGTAATATCGTCACCCCAAGCGACAAGAGTTGCCTTCGAGAGTATCGTCGTTTAGAATAGCGTGACGGGGGATGTAGGGGGCCCGGATTAAACTGCAATGAAAATCCACTCATTTTCTACTCCCTTCGCTTTCCTTCGAGTTCCACTCTGCGCAGACACGCCTGCACCGAGCCGGGTAAACAAGATATTACCTTCATATCTGCCTCTCCCGTTCTTCTATCGTTAATCGTTTCACTTTTCACGGCGAGGATGCTATTAATGAACTCGTCCACCTGCGTCTCAAAGTGAAAATATAATACCCCCGGCGTTATTAAACAATACAGCAGCGCGGTAGTAAATTATCGCTGATAACTCGTTATCATTCGCGTCGATTTGACTTTCATATTTGATAATTAAGAGATTCGTGATTGGATGCAGAACAGCCTATATATTTATCGATTAATAAATATTAAATAAATGGTGCCAAAAGTGAAAAGAAAATTCTAATTGATCCCGTTTCTGTGGTACCCCCGCCCCGAACTCTCCCCTAAACCCTCAACCCCCGGGAAAAGCAACTCTGCCAAAAGGTTTCGCGACGAAAAGGAAAATCTGAACAATTCTGCAAACCTCGTATCTCACAAAGGACCGAACGTATGCCCGTCCACGGTTACGCCGGCCATTTCATTGACCGTGAACCACAAAAAGAACAACCACCCCTCGAGCGCCGCGTCCTCCCACGTGTGAAAGATTCCCGGTTGAAGCATCGCTACTTCGCCTCATCCAACGGGACAAGCAATGACCAATATTATGATAATTCCAACCCTTCTCCCCGTTACGTCTCTGGTCGTTTTATCTTTCGCCGTCATAACTATCCACTCACCCCTTTCAACCGTCCGCAGCCCCCCTCTCCACGGTCCCGTTCATCCTTCGGCAACATCAAGGTGCACGACTCGCGGAATATGGGCAGCCATATTTGAGGGTGCGGGCGTGGCTTTCCGGTTGCCCGGGGTAACCGGCGTCGGCGTTATCCCGATATCGACCTGGGAGCAACGAGAAGGGTGGCTAGGCTTCTGTCCGGGAGGGAAAATGTTATCACTGCTTTGTGGTGGCTAAGATAGCAACCCACTTTCCCTCTAACCCTTCTTCGTCCCTCGGCGAATCCTCGCCACCTGCCTGCACCGCGCCACCACCACCCACCCCCCCTCTTCGTAACCCGTTTCTCCTCGGTTCACGTTCACGAGCATCTTCAGGACGCGGAGAATTCTGGGACAACGTGTTACCGGATATGGCCAATGGTCCTTCGTCGACGGGGCAAATGGTGGAGCAGGTTTTTTTTTTATCAGTTGGGATAGACGGAGACGGAGAGAGAGACGGGAGGAGGGTTGTTTGCGAATGGACGGAGTAGATTTGAGATTTATGGAGGGCCCTGGTGGTCAGGTTAATTATAAGGGTGGTTGGGGTGGGTTGAATTGGAGGTGGTTTTTGGTTCTGAGGTGAATGGTTCGGTTTGGCTTGGTTTGGTTTGGTTTGGTTTGGTTTGGCTCGGTTTGGTTTGGCGTGGTTCTGTACAGGGAGGCTTGTACGTTAAGGGTCGGTAATTTGACGAGTTTTCGAATTGGTTTTTGGAAACAGGGATAATTGGGGGATGAATGTGTAGAGCGCGGTGGATCGGAAGTGTAATTTTAATTGTGATATTCGAACTTGGACAGAATTATTATTGTTATTGTGTTGGTGTGAAAATGCAATGAAGCTAATGCTAAAAGGATCGCCAATTAAATTTGAAACGTTCGAAGGAATTCTTTTATGTTTCAAACGTGTTATAGGTGAATCAATTGATCAAGAATGGTTTAACAAGTTGACGTTTCATAGTGTCGAAAGAACATTTATTCCCGTTCTTATTCCCGTTTAATATAAATACAGAATACCATTGGTATTCTCTTGAAGGTTTCTCCCCTGGAATTTATGTGAACCATGACATATTTACACCGCAGATATGCATCTGAATTTTCCCCTCGCGGATTCCGTAAGGAATTTGTTATTTTGCCTCGGGGATACACCAAATTTCCACTTAACATTACCACCGTGAAGATATCGTGCAAACGTTCTGCAACTTCGAAAACGGACACGTTTACACCTAAATAAATCAGTCACGAATTTGGCAAACAATATCAATTGAAAAAATCAGCCACCTTCGTTCAACAAGAAAAGCTTTATCCGTCACAAACAAAAAAATTCGTTTAACCCCATTAAAATTGCCCCTATTTGAAATAATCTAACCGTCGAAAAATGTTACGCCTCCACCGTAACAAATAAATTGAATTTGCGCCGAACTTTTGTTTCAATTCCGTCGTCGTTTGAACCCAGTTCTTTCATGCCACTAAGATACCTATAATTGCACGGGAACCAATGAGAAAAACGAAGCTCGGGTGTCCCCACCGAGAAAGGGCCATTATTAACACAAGATGATCACACGCGATCCACTATACGGCGCAAGGAGGGGAGAAAGTGGTGGACGTGTCGTAGCGAACGAAGGAATTTTGAGAATGTGTGCGAACCAAGGATGATATTAGATTCTTGGACAAAGTTTTCGCATGGTCGAGGTCTCAAGAGCTGTCCCGGAGGCTGCTCGTCCGTGAGGAAGAGAACGCGTGTTAGCTAGCCTTTGGCATTGATTTCTTCTTGCTGCTTTTGTCTTCGTCCTCGACTATGCAATGTAGGTACCGCGTTTTTTAAATGAAACCACCCCCTCGTTACCCTCCTGATACCGACGACGCGTATTTTATCAAATAATATCATCAATTTATTTCTTCGCCCCCGTTTCGTGGCTCCTTTTACACCATTAACGAGATATTCGCTTAAGATAGTTAAAGGGAAGAAAATTGTATAGCTCAATTCTTCTTATCGCAGACACGCGCATTAATCAATAATATTTATCTCTTTGAAGAAGATGGTAAGTGTCGATTTGAAATGTGATTGACCAGCAATGCTCTTTAACGTCATTTCCTTTTCCAGTAATTAATTATGCATAGTTCTTAAGAGATTTACAACAGCCCGTGGAGAATTGTAATACAAATATTTCGGTATGCGAAACATTTATTCGTCGCAGTCTAAATAAGCCGTCGATCTACACGGGAGCTGAGAATAGAAGAATATATATATATTTCACCCCCGGCGAAAGGTGGGAACCGATAGAGATGGATAAGAAAGTACATTTATAATGTATAGGTTTCTTGGGAAGGTTCAGGGATGTGCCTTAAAACTTTTGTCCGCTTTTGCGTCTCTACCCAAGAGTGGTTTCGAACGAAAGAAATAAGTGTGTAAGAATATGTACGCAGGTCTACATGTGTTCCTCACGGGAATATAGGTAAAACCCGATGCATTACGATACACCGTTCGAATACTTTTCTTTCCGTCCACTTGAAAAATCACCCTACCCAACCAGTCTTACAAACGACGTTAAAAAGCAAAGAAACTACCGAGTAACATTTCGCAAGAAAATAAAATAATCTTTTCACCCCTAAATTAACCCTCCGTACATGCACGTCATCCATATTTTCTAAATCTATGTCTCCTCGACGATTTTTCTGAACGTTCGAACAATTTCATTGAATTCAGCACGCGCCACAGAAACAATATCATTTCAGTAGCCTTTCCAATAATGAATACAACGTCTACCGTCCCATTAGCACAAGAAAATCGTGACGAAAAACAGATCTACAGTTACGTCAGAGTTCAAGCGCAACGGGCAAAGTTGTTACGCGAAGAAAATTCTAATGTGTTCGGCGTAGCGGCAGTGTCGTCGGTGGAGGCGCATCAAAGTGGAAGAACACGTAAACACGGGCACAAACGAGTCCAAATAAAAGCGTAGCGTAACTCGCGACAATCCCCGTGGGAATAGGCACTTGGCTTTACGTTTAAGGACACGGGACCCCATGAATGGCCGCCGTTGCGCGCGTGCACCGTTTAATGCACTGTTTGCTGTTTGCACTTCGTACTAATGGCCGAGCTTAGCGAGATTTAAATTTGACGGTTCGTGGGCACCGCCCGCGGGGACGCTATAAACTGTCCCCGGGACGATACTGAACTTCGTCCCTCCGTAATAATTCGACCGACTTGCACAGCCCGCGGCCGTCCTTTTAATCCCGTCTTTCCTTAACCCGCACTTCCGTCCCCCTTTCTTCACCTTTCTGCATCCCCTTCGTTCCGCTTGTCCGCGCTGCCTGTCCTCCACAGTTCGCGGTTTCGTGGAATTTTAATAGGTACATTAACGCCGACGGAAGCTGAACGAGTCGACGACGAGTTTACCTCGATCTACCCACCGCTATTTCTCGTCTTGCCGAGAAGTAAATCGCCGCCGATTTCAACGGGCTTCCTTTGGTGGGGAAAGGGTTGCCGCGTGTGGGCGTTTACGCGATCCACGGTGCGTGCTCGTCGTGGTAATGTGGGATTTATTGTTTGTCCCCGTAATCATTGCTTGACAATCGATGGATACTTGGATGGTTGAGCGAAACGACGGATTGTAATTTTCTTTCGGCTAGGTTGACAATTGCGTCGCGATTTGATCGGCGAAAGTAGATTTTTTGAGAATATTTAATAATATTTCTAGATATCTCCTTTGGGAATGGAATATACGTGTTTCTTTTTTCGTTAGAAAACCAATATTGTATTTGCACGAGTAATTGATATTTTTTTTTAATGCGCTTTTTTCAGACGGGAACGGGAATGTCGATTTTTTCATTAGCAGATACGTTACAGCAACTGACGAATATTTAAAATACCGTCGCGCGGGTGGACGGGCTTCAAAATCGATAAAAATATTTATTCAAAGAGATATCGGAGTTTCATTCTTGTTCCAGTTTTACAGGGATTTATGGGTATCGTTGTAAGATCACTGGAGATGTTCAAATTATAATGACGAATTTAAATAATAATAATCGTTACCAAGAAAATAGAAAAAAAGAAATAACCCTTGGCTTTTCGTTTTTATTCCTTGGATTCCAGTAGCTTTTAATTTAAACAAAAAAGCACTTTGTAACGCAGATGAAGCGGAGCTAATATATTCTTCCCTTCGCGTTTTATTTCTTCGTCCTGGACTGCATTGTAAGAAATTGTGCTACACGGTTTCGAATGCCGTACGCAGTAGTATTAAAAGAAAAATTCTGACATTCCACACCTGTCCTAACAGTTCGCAGTAATAGTTACCATTTCCACTGATAGACAATGTGCGCCACCTCACAATTTCAAAGAGTATTAAAAAATTCGTCCGCGTGTTTATCAACACTCTGGACGCAATTTGATCCAAACAACAAGTTAATGGAATAAACTATTCCATCGCTGAAAACGTGCAGGAACTCATCGATGGAAATTGCAACAGCGTACAACTTCAACAACCCCCTAATTTAATCGAAACCTCCTTCGTCGTCAGCCGTTTCGTTTCGTCAGAATATTTTACAAACTACCCCCGGGCTGTATCTCACGACCGGAATATATTACAAAATTTCCTACCGTGATTAACGTAATAACGATTTATACGCGGCAGTGCTGCCGTTCTTTCTCGTGGCAAGTTTTCCCATCGAAATTTCGTTCATCGATAATATTTTCATTGAATCAATGGGGGGGGGGGGGGGGGGGGTTGAGAGAAATTTCCGATTTTCAAACGCGCCGACTCGTCGTACGTCGCGGCCTCAGCGTAATTCGAGTGGTGTAAAATGGTATAATTATTATTCCACGATTGATAAACGTCCGTACGTGTACGCTTAACTTTATGATCGCGGCGAATTACGATTTTCGAAAACGTCCGCGACGATTTATTGACCCGATCGCGCGCGATGCATTAAATATGATTCGTAATAATCCTGGGCGTACAGATCGTCGGCGACTACCCTCTCCGAACGATCTCCACCTAGAAATGATCGTATTCCATTTCGCAAGCACTAACGACAAATTCGATTAAATTCGACCACGCGATTCACGTCTGCACAAATAAATGATCTCAATCGAAGGACAATTGCGTTAATTCATCTTCCTTATTGAACAAGTACCAGCTTATCAAAAATCACACGAAGACGTGGTCGAGTCACAGCTCGCAGCGGTACCAGATTTCTTTCCTTACCGATCTCGCTAAACTATTCCCCCCGAACCGCCCTCGTTAACAAGATCGCACCTCCATGAACGGAGAAGCCTCGCCGTCGCATACCCGTCCCCCTTGCCGTCGACGCCGTGAAACCGACGCCGGTAACCAAGAGAATCCAAGCTGTCCGGCCTCTCCCTTTACAAAATATTACTCGGTCAGAGCCGGTCGAATTGGCGCGTTCGAGGGTGAGAAGCAATAGAATAATCATGCGAGACGTTAACCTGTTAGAGCATTAGCGGCGCATGATAGGCGCTGCGGGTGGCGTCACAATGAAATGAGAGTAGCTGCGGGGATACGGTTTAAATAGATTGAGAGAGCGAGGGGGGACGGGAGGGAGAGAGAGAGGGGGAGACAAATAGAGAGACACAGAAAGGGAGAAAGGGAACGGCCGACGGAGAGGGATGGAAGTATGGGAAGTGAAAGAGAAACAGGGAGACAGAAATGGAAGGAGAAACAGAGAGACGGAATGGTAGAGAGCGGGGGACAAAGACAGATAGATAGATAGATAGATAGAGAAGGGAGAGAGAGAGAGAGAGAGAGAGAGAGAGAGAGAGAGAATGGTCGGGAGTAAAACAATTACGGCTGCGTCGACGTACACTCGACCGAGCACCCCTCATCGTGCTCGGCAGCCCCCGCATTAGGGGCGTCCTTCGGCCTTTGCACGACGAGATCCTACTTCTGCCGCGTTGCTACGCCCCAATATTTGGCCGTATGTGCGTAGCCTTCGCGAAAATTCACGTCGCACGTCACGCGAATTCTTGTCGCGGTGAGATTTTTCTGTAGACTCAGTAGAACCGACGGCTGAATGTTCCTCGATCATCCAGGGGACGGGGGTGAATTGTAGAAATAATTGTACGCAGCTTTGTTAACGATTCGTTGATCGTTTCGAAGTGTTACGAAACTTTCTATTTGTCCGTTGCCGGTCGTCAATTCGAATGGCGAAATTTTTGCACAATTTTTGCCGACCTGTACGTTTGGCATAGTTACTATCAATCGGAACGTGCTTACAGATGGAAAGTTGATTATCCAGGGGTGGGGCTGACGAGGGTTGGTGCGGCGTAGGTGTACGGAGATATCTTTCGAGGGGAAAATTAGCTGTAAAAGAGGTGGGCCAATTTTGAATCGCGCTGAAAAGGATGTCGTAGCTTTTTAATAGAGCTTTCGATTGGGTTGGACGAAGCAGATTGTGCTTGCGCGAATGTTTCATTAGCCGGGGGTGATTTTGGGTTAGAAACGCAGGCGCGACTGTGTCCCCCTGTTGCGAACGTAATCGTGAAGAAGGCACGGCTGAATTCGCCTCGTGCGATACCCTCGTTCGGAACGAAATGCGAAAATGCGGTCTCCTGTCCGACGGGACACGAACGTTCACGCGTTTCACGTAAATCTGTTCGCACTTGGACGGCAAATTTGTTCCTGCTCCCAGGTAATTTGAAAAAACATATCGTACCCACTGCACACCGGACGATATACGATCTTCGATTATTTCGATTAAAGTTGTTCTTGCAAATGAAAATATTTCTCCCCCTTCAGTAATCGTTTCCACGATTTATCAATGTATACGTTATATATTTACTTCACTAATTCGCATTCGCTACGAACAAAATCAGCTGCTGAAACATACGCCGGCTAATTAAAACGAAAATTACCAACAAAATCTTCGACGGAACAACAGGCAGAATAATTACCCGAAAGATCAAACAGCGAGCAAACATTCTACCAACTCCAATAAACCATCCCCGAAAAAAGGTCGCCGACTTACCTTCTAATAACCAGATACCCCTCGAAACGTTCTCCCACATCGAACTGCCAAAAGGAACACGAAAAAGGACGGAAAGAAACTGAACGACAACTTTTACCCCTTCTATCGCCGAGAAATCCGTTCAAAGGAGAATGAAAAAAAATAAAAAAATAAAATAAAACCCTCGAGAGCGACGCAAAGGAAGGAACCCGCCGGCCCTCGCCCCTGGAGTCACATAGCGGCATAGTCTATATTTTCGCAGGCAAGTAATCGGAAACGTTGAGGACGCGTTTCAGAGAATGGCGAGACAAGTCGCCGCGATACCTCTCCTCTATCCTCGCCGGGGAGAAAAACAAAGGAGTAGAGAAGGAAGAAGGCGCGGACGGATGGAAGAGAGGCATCCAGCGATGCATTTATCGATCCGTTTGGCTTCTTTTCGCTTCCACTCCCTCCTCCCCCCCCCCCTCCCACTTGTCGCGTTTAATTCGTTAGAAAATACTTGGTGTGCTTGGGGCACTCTTTCCAGTTTAAAACTGCATCGCGTTTAATTCGAACAACAGCGAGAAATGGCGCGGCAGCATGCAGCCTCTCGGAAAATCGAAGTGGAAAACTTCGCAATTAGTCTTACCCGCCCCCTCGCACCAACCCGTCCGCGGCGCAGCTCGCCGTGTCTTTCTTTCCGCCCATCTATCGTGCCCCCCTTTTTCTGTCTTACTCGCTCGTCCGTCACCGTTATCCCCGACGTCTTTATCGATGGTAGACGGAGTAATTAAACGTCGTCTAATTAAACTCCTCATAACATTTTTATAAAGTTCCGTTCACCTGAATAACCCGCGATTAAAGGGGGCCCCGATTGTTGGACAAATTGCCGGCAAATCTGCCACGTTCGGTCGCGTCGTGTTTTGTCGGGGGGTCTTGTGGATTCGGCTGCGTTTGAATTAATTTAATTACGAACTGCGGGGCGGATGTTATAATTATTGGTAACCGATAGCGACGATTCGAGTAGATTGTTACACATGTACATAGGATACAGAGGCGCGCGGTTGGTAATAATGGGCGAGAATATTTGTTGCGCGTGGGCGCGCTCTGAATGCTGTTCAATCGATTCAATTATTTCCGAATATCAGTGCGACTTTCGCTGGTTTGTTTTATCTTTTATTTTGCGACACGCGCGTTGGGAAGATCGTTCGTTTCGCGAATGACGATCCCGTTTGGGGAAATATTAACGAGAGGAGTAACGACAACAGCGGTCAAATAGTCCTAGACGAACGAACGAATTTCAGCGGTCGAGTATCGTGTCCAATGATTTTTCTTTCTTTCTATCATCGAAAAGATATTCCGAGGGCATCCATTGTTCCGTCGGCGTGCCTTCGAGTTAATTCGAATAATGAAACCGTTCTTCCTGGGCGATTTCTTTTTTTCGCGAAAATTTACAAAGGCACGAAGAAACGAAGGACGATAACAGTCCATTACAGAGTGGAGAATTTCGTGCAGGCACCGCGACGCATATTTTTCCCGTGCTCGCATTAGATGCACAATGCTCTTCGGCCGGAAATGAAAGAGGAGACGGCGTGTCTCCGTTTTTTTGTTCCATTTTCGATTGCTCGGGCGGGCATGCGTAATAGAAATCGGTTAATTAGGGTAAAAAGTTCCCGGCGAAACAAGTGTACGGGATGTTTGGTAAACAAAAGGGGATTTAAGCGTCTTCCGCGCTTGCACGAAACAATTTGTGCTTGATGTTTGGGTGAACAATGCGACGGGACATAATGAAGTATTTCGGAATTCAAAGGAGAATTCCGCGCTTCAGGATTTTTCCTTTAATATCATCGGAGTCGCGATTAAAGTAAATCTGCTGGACAGCGAAATTTCGCGCAGCTGCAGATTCAATGAAAGTCCCCAAACACTGAATTACTTGAATGGAAAACGGTGAAACTTTATTCTTTAAATATTATACTCCTCGCACATTTAGAAGCGGAAGCAGATAATTCGCCGAACAAGTGCCATTACGCGTAATACTATCAAACGTTGCCCCCGTTTCGAACACCATAGAGGTACGAAACCGGCGAGGAGGAAAATAGTCAATATTGCGATAGTCCGTTTTTTAGTTCATAATCGTACGGGCGGAGTTGATCGGTAACCCCGTAAATCCGATTACAAGAACAGATTTATTTTGTCTGGGGCACGTGACCCAACAAAAACTTTCCGACCCTTGGTCTGTCTCTTTTATCCGAATTGAAATGCAACACCTGCTCGCGACAGAACAGATGCGTTTACCGCAACAGATTAACGTTCATTCATAAAGGGACCTGTCATCCAGCCAGATATTGAGTCACTTTATTACTTTTCATAATGTATTCCCGTGCACGACTTTTTATCATATCCATTTCGGTCACGCGCCACTCAATTTTAAACCGTTCCATTCTATTAATCGAGACCGATACACGCACGATTACGTTAATCGCATTAATTAATTCTCCGAGACGATTATCATTATTCTCGTACGAATCCTGTGATACAAAGTAATCGCTGCATCATAATTTACACCGGTGAAAAATCAAAAGAAGGGGTAATATAATTCGTTGCGTAATGGAATCGAAGGAGAATTTATTGCAATTAACAGATAGATGTAACTAAACGAAGAGACGATACAAAATAACATTGAACAATCCGGATTAAATAAAGTGTAACGCACTTGCAAAGATATACACGTGCCGTGATACAGCTAAGCAAACAGAAATGCCCGTGGCACATGTGTACGCATTTACCTGCGATAAAAATCAAAAGGAAATTCCGCTGTACTACATGCAAAGGTAAGAAGTCAAACGGGAAGAATTCGATCGATACATTAATTTTCCCCAAGCCGGCACGATAAATTCTCCGTGTACCGCAAACGTTCCCCCGCCAATCGACGGGAATCAGAATTCTAATTATGCGGCGAGTCGCCGAATCATGGTGGTATTAAGTAAATCCTGGCCGGTTACAGAGGATCTGTTCGTATGAATTGCTGGTCTCGACCCATGGCCCCGCAACTCTAATATCGGTCATAATTTATAGCCATAACCCTGTCGTCCGCATATTTGTCGTATCGAGGGGGATGTCGTTGCTAACACCCTAAACGGTCTGTCGTTTACTGGATAGAGCCGCGAAAATCATCGATTCGACGTGAAACTTCCCGCCGGGGTCATAAGTCACCCGTCGAACCATGGCAAACGATGACGACGCTCGGCTTTCGAATAATGGGGTTCGCGTGGAGAAGAATATAATAATGCTGCACCTAAATACATATATATATACGTGGCGCGTCTACTCTGTTTACCAAATATTTAGGGATGACTGGGCGCAATAGTAATAATCGTTTCGAGAAAATATTATCCGGGCCCGGCCAACGCGGTATGCGGTCTTGCGAACGAAAATGATCGGGGTATTTGTTGCGCGGTTTCAATAGGTAAATAAGTCATTAGGGGGAGCGTAATTATTGGCGATATTATTTGCAACTTCGGAGAGAGTTTGGGAAACTTTGCGAGTGAATTTTCGAGGGCGTTTTAAACGAGGCTCGGTTTAAACAGCGAGGATCTTTGCGCTAATAGATGGTTTGTAGGAAAATCGTTACTGCTGGCGTTAATAACTATTTTCTGCCGTATCTACGGTAATTTGGAAATTTGCTATTAATATAAATTGTTTCCGATATTACGTGTAACGCTATTTTTCTTATTTTTTCCACCCTGTTGAGGACTGAGTTGCAACCGTACTGGTCAAGTTACTATTATTATTATTATTATTATATTTCACGAGCACCAAAAATTCACACACCCAGCAAATATAGTATCGATATTCTCGCATTTGTATACCTACGAAATCCTCTTCTTCAGCCACAACTAACTAAATTGAATTAAATCAGACGAATGTTCAGATCGAAAAGAAGAAGAATAACAATGGGAAGCATTAAAATTCGATTCGTGCAACGTGAAATTTAGTGTCGTCAACGAGAGCCCGCGCCTCTGGAAAGTCACAATGGCGGAACACTCAGTTTTCTTGGACTTTTCCCTGCTTGGTTGCTCTTAGGGGTAGTGGATAAATGGCCACCCCGTTTCTTCTACACCCTTGCAGTTGATTGTATCAGGGAGGGGGGAGAGGAGGGAAAGAACTGTTGAAAGGAGGGGCGCGAGCAAAGGACGCTAAAGAAATCGCGAGCAAGAGGCGGATAACGTTGTCCTGCTTAAAATTATGATCAGATATATACACGGCCACTAAACTTTCTCATTACGTTGCGTTGATTGCGTGTTTAAGCTCCTCCGATATTAAACTTAATTGCGCCGTATTATATTGCTCGCTTAGGGAGGGAAACGATCTACCTTGAGCGGGATCAACTTGCTGCGAGAAAGAGTGGGTACTCTCGTCGTAATATGGCTCTCACTTTCTCAATTATACAATTATTTTCCATTCCGTTCGACATATAATTATATTATTTTCATATGAATTAAATTGGGATGAAAAGTACTATTTATGAAGTGAAATTACTATTTCGATACTGTATGCATCTCGCACATAAAACAATTTTATTTATTCACGCCACTAGACATTATATTTCATTTCGTTCTTATAACTTCTGCGAAAGGCATTACATCGAAGGAAGCGATAAAGTTAATATAATAACTCGACTTTTACTTAAACGAATTACCACGTTTCAGAGATTTAAACCTGTAAAAATGGGCTAAGGTGGTATTCCCAATTCCTACAAGACTATCAAGCAAATCGTGAAATAATGTAAACAAATATCTAGTACAACGTAATCATTTTTTGTCAAGCTCATACATTGCGTTGCACATGAAAAGGAAAGAAATAAAAATTCCATAATCCGTGCATATCTCGACACGTGCAGGCATGCATTCGCTAATCGAATAAAATTGAGACGTCCTGTAAACAGGCGCACAACAATTAACCAGAGAGACAATGCAGAAATTGAACGCGTCGATGGCAAACAATAGTTCTAACCCGTTCTCACGAGGAATGGTATCCCTTCTCGGTTACCTGTACCTGATAATACAATACTCCAAAGGTGGTCGTTTCTCTGATACCGAAGCAATTGACGGGAACTCTAGGTTCCAATAATTCTCAGTTTACACAGTTTAAAATTATGAGAATATTATCAACCCTCTCTGAGCCAATGTAACTCTATCAAATACTCGACAACTGTTATCTTTTTACATAAATTGCCAAAGTATATTGCAGTTGTGCTATCCTATAGAAATATCCACTCGTTGTCTCATAACTTGTGTTAGACTCGCAGGTTTATTTCTTGCAATTAACTGTTGCTAACCTTTATCAAGGAAGCGCATTGCATCAATTGTGACACGAAGAGTTAACCGAAAAGTGCGTGAACAATTCACAGAGTGCGGACCTCTCCTCGCGTGCAAAATGACGGGATCTTAGGAACAACGCGCGTGGAACTCGCAATAATGAAATTATCATCCATCCTCCCAGTAGATAAGACGATTTACGAAACGGGCAAAGTGAACGACGCGGAATCGTTTCTGCCGCGGCATTGTCTGCGTCTATCGTCGCTTGTGTACGTAGCTTAACGCCCACAATATCGGGTTGTCGAGCGACCCGTCGCTCTAGGAGATAAATTAAATTTCAGCTGACAACATCCTGTTTCGCTGCACACTGTGCTCAGCATTCTATAAAATCGCATGCGAGACGATACGGACTCGTTGGTAAGCGGGCCGCTATCCACGATGACTCTAGATTGCTTTCGGCCGAGATTTTATCAATCGTTGATCAGTTCCTGAAGTAGTTTATCATTTTTTTAAATTTAAATTTCCTCTTTCCACAATTTTATCAAATCGATTGTAGTGAAGCCAAACCAAAGCAACACAATCTACCAATCTTCTAACCGAAACTCTGAGCGAGTGAAAATCGTGGCGATTCAATCAATCTATCCAGCAACGATCTACTGGACTGCATTCAGCGAAGATTTTCTCGATCGACGATCATCCCCCAAAATGCGCTATCCTCCTCCTCTTCAATTTTCCTCCGTAGAACCTAATTAAATTGGATTTATCGAACCCAGAAACCGAAGTAACGCAATTTGTCGATCTTATAAAAATAATACGCGTGTCTTTGTCTGCGAGAAAGCGTTCCGCGGCGCGTTTCGTACCGATTCGATTACGCTACGGAAATTTCTGATGACATTAGAAATGGACGAGGCGGCGTACGATTAAATTAATGATTTTTCCACAAGCCAACGCGGCGTACATACGTACGCGTACGTACACGCATGCACAGTCGTGCCGTCCAGAAACACCGATGCGATGGTACGAACATCTCCCAGTACCAACGCCAGAACCACCACCACCACCACCACCACCACCACCACCACCACCACCACCACCTTCGTCTAGCCCCGACGAAAGCCACGACACGGTCTGTGCATACAAACGTTCCACGGTTCGCCGTGAGCGTGGCTATATACCCGTTGTTCGAATGCGTGCAACTCGCACGAGTGGAAAATACCTCAGAAGCTGAGGATGGCTACAACCACTATTTGTTCTAGTCTAGTCTCTCTAGCATCGCATAGCCACCCAATTTTCCCTCACTCCAGCCAATCTTTCGTCCCGCTCCAACGGCCCCGCCGTCTCGTTCCTCCTTATTCACCCTCCGGTCGTGGGTAACCCTTGCCGGGTGCACGACCCTTTCCTCATTTCCTCCCCCTTCTGATCCACCGCCCTTACCCTTCCTTCCACTTTACTCGCGTGTCCATCATCCTCCTGTTACTCTTTCACCCAGGCACAGGTACCACCGTCCTCCCGAAATGCCATCCCTCTAACCCCCCTAACCCTTTCTCTCTCCGTGCATATATATATACATACATACATACATACATACATATATAGATATATATATGCATACCAACATATATGTGCACCGTTCGTTACTCGTCCACCACTAGTTTCGTGCGTCTATTTATCCACCTAGCGGTATGATATTACACCCCGGGGCACACTTCTACAATTCCCCCACGCGGACGAACGTCACCCTCCTGAACGCGGTCCCTCAGGCTCGAGCCACGCCCAATCGCGGCCCGTCGTATATCCACCCCCGTTCGAGCCAGTCCATTGGCCCAGGCTGACTTTGCGTCATCGCCACCCCGGCACTTGCACCGCGTGTTTCACGGATACGCCGACTCCACTTTGCCGGCTGATTGCGAGGGCATCGGCTCGCAGACAGAGACGGAAAGGTGTTGGAACGAGAAGGAACGGACGTTGTCGGGCTGCAGGAGCTTCGGCTGGTGTATCGAGGAAACGGGACCCGGGGGGTGGTTGGCGAACGGGGGAAGGAGGAAGAGGGAGAAGACGTGATTCGGGCGGCGGGGGGCGGGGGCGAGGGGAGGAAGATAGGGACTAAGAAGGAGGAGAGGATGGCGGCGGAGTTGACGGAGAGGGTGTTGAAATTTAGGATGCTTCATTTGGACCATTCTTTCGCTGCTGCTCGCCCGACGGTAGTTAGAACGGTGGAAAATGTTTATTGTAACGGGGGACGAGCTCGTGCCGGAGGTTTCGCCTCGGTTTTTATTTGCAAATCGAGGATAGATTAACGAAGGGATCGGGGGGTGGTTCGCGATGCCCCGAACGGGAAACGAAGGAGCCGTTCGAAGAAAATCGGTAGGCGGACTTTAATGAATTTCGATAGTGCATCGAATTGGAGCAATAGTACTGTGTATAGGTTATTTATACCTGAACAGGGGAGAGGTAATTTGGTACCGCGAGTACAGTGGCGTTCAGAATTTTGATTCTTAACGATATCCTCGCCACGTTTGATATTGTCAATGTTGAAACAGAGCCATCGAAATAATGACTGATACCGCGACGAGGATCGTCGTGGCATGCGAAAGGTTATTCTTTGAAGTACGCCCGTAATTTGTATTTCAGCGCCACGATGCCCGAACTGGATTATTATAGGGAATATAATTAATCGAAATATCAGGTGCAAATATTGCGTGAACGCAGAGCTGACATTTTTCACCCTCGCGATAGGAGATTAAACAATGCGGCCGATAAGGGTGAAATAAAATAGAAACGATGGCGTATTCAACATTCGAGAGATGCGATAAATATTTCCAGTAAAATCTTTCGCTTTCAAATAATTCCCTTATATTTCTCTGTTTGTCTCTCTCTCTCTCTCTCCGTCTTTCTATCCGTCTGTTCTACGAACCGAGGGTTGATTTCGCGAAATCACGAGATGGATGACGGTTAGGGGATTCCCAGGATTGAGCACGTTGATCGTGTGCATAGCAGAATATGCTGTCTTCTCGCTTTCCGTATGAGAATCTGGGTTAAGAGGCTGACCTCGAGCTCGATGGCTTTTGTCGAGGAAACTGTTTTAACGCGCCACCGACCGACCATCCCCGCGCTTCGATTCGTTAGCGGTGGAAATGTAGCTGGAGAACCGGCTTCCCCTAGCAGAGGCTTGGAATATTTGTTATTCGATACAATTTTGTAACATCTCGACGCGCAAACGTATCCCCAGTTCCGCCTAATATTTTTACCAAGCTGAGACGCCAATTTCTTCCGAGGTCGGGTCGAATTATTGTTCCAGTCGAGACACGTATTGAACTATGAAACATACAACTATGAATACTGGAGATCGATGTCTGTCGTCTCTACCGGCAAGTCAATATCGCGTGGTAATAAATTGACGCCAGAACTAACTGCAGAATTTTTGTTATCGATTTTGTAACTTAGCGCCGGGCACGGAGTGTCTCAAATTTTCAGAGTATTCGTCTCATTTCCCCGTTAATCTGAATTCTTTGCACGAATTCGTGAATAGTCTTTGCCAGGATAATTCGATGTCGCCGTGCTACGTGATTCCCGACGATTAAAACCAATTGCGAAACCAATTCGCGATTCAATGGAAATGCTCGCGAAAATCGTGCACAGAGCGAAGCGCGATAAAACAGAGGATCTCTCTACCCCGTGACACGAAACGTCTACTCGTGCATTATACTCGAAAAGTGTAACGAGCCACTCTTCGACTTGCGACGTCGAAGATACACGGTTTTTCTTGCGGATAAAAACAAGTCTGGCCCGGTTCCCCGTGCGCTACTTAGGGAACAGTGGCTTTGATCAGCATGGCAATGCATCGGGTGCACGAGAAAAAGCAGTGAAATTGCGACTCGTCGGGCGCTCGATGATGAAGAGGAGTAGTTGGAGGCGGACGTGAAGGAGGAGGAGATTTAGGGTGAACAGTTGAGCCCTGAAAGGCCTAATCGTTCCGGCAGCCTCTTTGTACGGTAAAGTTAATAACGTGTATTTATGTATTTGCCACGTTTAATTGCCTGTGCGGCTATTACATTCGCTCTGAAATGCTCGCTCCCGCCTTGAATATACCGGGGGGGGTTGGTATTAAGTACTTACTCGAGTGCCACCCGAGTCTGGCAATGACACGGGACCTTCGTGTAACCGTCGAGACCAACTACTATTCTACTATTGTTGTTGGGCCTTTCTGAATCGTCGATACCCTTCGAAATTTTGTCGCCGTGCCCTTCCCGCGAACGACCAAACATTCGTCGGGGCGAAATGGAAATTCGAATGCACGAAATTACTTTAAAGCCGCCCCGCCCGCTGAAGCGCCCTTCGTTGATTCGATATGAATAAATGAACGAAATGAATCATTATTACGGGAAACGAGATAATTGCAGCTGAGTAGCTTATTGTTCTCATTTTCATTCGAAACCTGATTTATTAAACGATAACCACCAAGGGCTGGTGTGAACAATTTTAATTTTATTCGAAGAAAAAAAAACGTAGCCTATAGTTTCCTATAATTTTCTTTGTAAAGTTTGCGGGTGACATGGTAATGGCATTGACGAGATATCTCGTCAGTGGTAACGGTAACGTGTCACTCGGAAAGTTACCAACAGATTACGGAAAACGATGCTAACGCTCTCTATCGTGGACGTCGAAATTAAGTAATTTTAAAATACGCCTTTGTTCTTTGGGGCAGTGAAAGGTATTAGACATTAACTGGTCGTCCGCGGGACAGCAGAAGCAACAAAGAACACAAAAAGCGCCGCCCGATACGTGTATCGACCCAGCAGTGACCAAGTTAATGAAAAGACCACATTGCAGCAAGTTTTCTTACTTCGATTGTAGTGTCAATAAACGAAATAATGCCGAGAGTTATACCCTACATGGCTTACTAGTAAATGACAGTGAACTATGTATTGCTGCTGACAACATTAAACTGAATCTACGAGTCTAGGATCGTACCTACTGGACTTCGTTACTATTCTATAAACAGTTGGTAAAGTTGTGAGTGGCATGAGAATGGTAAGGGGTGTTCAATTCCTCGGGAATTCGGGCCAAAAGAATATATTGCACGATTGATCTATTCCTATATCTGTACGGTGACAAGATGACACAACGAATTTGTAATGTTACGCACACGGGAAATTTAAACAATCGCAGCCAATTTGCTCGACAATTTTAACATATAATTAACAATTGTATCACAACAGAATAAGTAATAGAATTGGTAAATGTATGATAAATAACGTCGATTGCCCAGGTCTCACCACGGGGAGGTTGCTGCGAACGGAGACCCCCGCGGCCCTATCCAAAAATTATTATTTAAAAATTGAACGCCGCTTCCTTCTGATGTATATTTGCAGCACGCTTGATTTTGGAAACGTTGTGCAAAATAACAATGGAAGGAAGTGTCGAAATAAATGATTTTAACGATAGATGAAAATCGAAATTCTGTTAAACTTAAATCAATTAAAAAATCAAGATTATAATTTAAATTAGCTTACACATTGCTTGAGTCAGTGAAATGTATTAAAATAAATAACTGTAACGAAAGCTGAAAATCAAATTCTGTTAAACCATTTGTAGTAAAAAATAAAGATAACACACATACACAATACACATTAGCTTATGTGTAATATAGTATTTCGTATATATTACAAGAAATATAAAAAGCAAAAATAGTAATTCGCTGCAACCATTATTTTTAATTCGAAACACGTTGTTCCCGTCCAGGACTGCCATCGAAGCAATCACTTTAAGCTACGGTTTCAGCAGCTGCATATTTTGACGACTGTGTAGTTCACAACTCTATGATGCACGCCGTATAAAATGGGCGTGGAATTGGCTAATTATTACTATTGTTGATAACAATCGTTCTTTAACAATCTTGTTAACAAATGAAAGATTAGAACGAAGAAATTTAATTTTTCCGTTTACGGTGTACAAATATTTTAATGCAATTAAACGTTTCGCCTCGAACGTGGGATGAAATCCTCCTTGGCACTTGATACCGTGCATAATTACACTTTATAAGATAGTTTGGCTTTCTGAGGGAAAACCAGATGACAGCTGTGAAATAGCATTCGATCGTTGCACATGCAATTGCAATTCCTTTTTTTTTTTCGATGGAAAATATACGTTCTCGCTGAATGAACAGCCGGCATTGTCTAATGGAATATGTGAAGCTTAATAAGAAACATTAATAACGGAATGTGCTGGGGCAAATTGCTTTTAAAGCGACAGTCAGCAAAAAAGGTCCCTGCTAATTTCCCTTTATTCCGAATCTAAAGGTCCGATGAGGGTTTGGAGAAAGCCTCACTAAATTTACTGATATAGATTTTGGATGCCTATGATTGTTTACTAACTTATATATTTTGCAATAAAATAATTTGCAGTTCTAAACTATCGTCGTGCCAATGAACGATTTATTTATATCCATACGGGAAAATAGTTGCCAATGGGGGGCACTGCAAACAAAGATTACCATGAGCATAGTGCTTGTTTGCAAGCGGACTGCACATATGTATTGTGGTCAAGTATGCTTTATAGCGTGTCAATTTTTTTTCATTCACACCAAAATACAAGAACTTGCAATTATTGTCATTATCGCGTGCAATCGTCAATTTTCCTTGCGCAAACCTTTCTTCGCGTGCGAGCGTGATTTATCGAAAAAAACTCTGCGCAATTACAATAGGGTTGACAAGTGCATGAGGTATATAATAATATGAAGTCCTCGTATAAATAAAAAAATTGGCAAGCTACAGCTGGTACGAAGCGAACCTGGGCACAAAATGCAAAAACCGCTTTAAGAAGCAACCTCTTTACTCGTTAAACAACAGTTCCTATTCGCAAATTTTTGTATCGTACGAGAATTAATGCTATCTCTAATTTTTAATGCAAATTAATTTAATGTACAAGTTTTATTGTCTACATAATTTAATTCAAATTGATAGCCATAGGCAACCAATATAAATATGTTTCCCTTGTACCAATAGCCGGGACTATGTAATGAACTAACAATAAGTGATGTACAATAAGAAACATTAGCAACAAAATTTGCTGGTGACTGAAAACATCGAGGTTTTCTTTCAAAGGGACGACATTTCAAAAAGTAGGGCAACTGGCTCTATCACAAAATAATAATAAACCGTTGCGAGAATATAAAAACGAAGAACTGAGCGACTCAAAAACAGAGTTTGACTCTATCACGTAATGAAATTAAACCACTAGGAAAAAGAGATTCCTACTAATTTCTCCCTCCGGATAATGAGTTTTTGCAGAGTGGCAAATACTGTCGTACTAAATTTACTGACATACGTTTCAGGTGTCTATGATTATTGATAATTTGCATGATATTTTTTAATAAAGTAAGTTGCACATCTATACTTCCGTCGTGCTAATGAACGGTTCATTAATTTCCATATTATAAAATTGTTGCCAATAGGGGACTGCAGGAAAAGATTGAAACATGCAGAGAAAGATTGAAACATGCAGAAGAAGAGACATGCAGAAGCATGAGCATAGTGCTTGTCCTCCAGCGCGCTATACGTAGGTATTCTGTTGAAGTACCCGTTTTAGCATGTCAATTTCTTTTTAATTCCCACGAAAAAACCCGAACTTGCCATTATTATCATTACCATGTGCAATCGTCAGTTTCCTTTGCGCAAACCTTTCTTCACATGCGAGCGTAATGCTTCAAAAGCTTTGCACAATTACAATAGGATTGACTGTTGCAAATCGTATGTAATAATTAGCAGTCCATGTGTAAATAAAAAACATGTCACGTTAGTATGAAGAGAACCTGAGCACAGAATGTATATGTCGTTCTAAGAAGCAAGCACTATACTCCTCAAGCAGCAGATCCTATTTGCAAATTTTTTCATCGTACAGAAATTAATGCATAGCTCTAATTTTTAGTGCAAACTAATTTAATGTAAACCGTCTACTAAGTAAATAATTTAATTTAAACAAATAATTATAGGCACCCGATATAATGAACTTCAGTGGGGTAGTATTTGCCAACCGACGATAACTCATTACCCAGAAGGAGTAAAATAGTAGGAACCACACCTTGTAAATTCAGTACATAAGTTACGGAGCTATCATAATGGGCTAGGTAAAAAATGAACTTACTGAAAAATATATTGCAGAATATAATAGTGGATGGGAATTGTAGTGTACAACTGAAAACTCATTCCAGCAATTATAATGGGGTGCAACATTAAGTTGAAAAAATGCAATTTTTGTTTGCATAGTTTCTAATAGGTATGTTCAGAAAAAATTGCAATCATTGCATGACAACAACCGTTTCGATTTGGCGAACTCGAAGCTGCTCAATTAGTCTTCTCCGACCACGAGCACTAAAGAAGCTAATGACTTGTCTGAATCATACTTGCAATTCAGTTTTTAAACACGTCCATTTATCAAATTGCGATCATCAGGCCAGTCAATTTACGTTTAGTTTTAGTAAAATATTTATACACCGTAAACGCAAAAATTGACTTTCCCCGTTTTAATCTTTCATTTGTTAACAAGATTGTTAATAAAACATTGCCCCAAAACTATTAATAATTAACCAAATCCATTTTATACGACGTGCATCATAGAAATGCAAACGTCTGCCAAATACGCATGCACTGTAGCCGTAGCCTTATAGCTACCTTTGGTAATTCAGAAACCAATTTGGGCATTTCATTGCTGTCGAAACGCTACTTCAAAATCGCGATCGTTTATCATCGCAACGCTATATGGAATCTAAGAAAAATATTCACTATGGAAAAATATCGCAGCACTGTAAATGTTAATTAAAGCTTGTGTAGAAAAGGAACACAAAAATTATTATCGCAACTCTAATTCAAACCGCGATATATTATGACGATGACGATTAATACGATGACGGTGGGCCAGACAATGCTGCTGGCCAAACAATAAACTAGAACTACAGCATACAAAAGCGAGCATAGTGACAGAATAATAACAAAAGATGGCTCTCCATCCAAAGGATGCAGAGCCATTGGTAGTTGCCCTCTTGAGCGACAGTTTGTCGGGCCTCTTCGGCATTTAGCTTCTTCTTTTCTTCGGGCGCAATGCCCGCTGAAACTTAGCCTAGGCTCGAGACTCTATTCGCAAACAACAAATAAAATAAAATAAAACTCTAAACCGCGGAGCTAAACGGAACACACGTGGACGAATCACGATCAAATACAATCGTAAAAATTGCGATTACGGAAAATCACAAAGGTTACGATTTAAATTGCAATCGTTCTTCGTTTACACGTGCAGCCTCGAGCATAATGTAACACGTTTCGTTTCGGGGCCTACATCGCGACCACGACCGCGAAGGATTCGAAAAATCGATAGGCAAAGCCAGAGGCGAACGCATTTTCGTTCGCGCCACAGCTTCACCGTCGACTTTTCAAATCAGATTTCCTGAAACAGGTTGAACACGCGAAATAGTGCCTACCCGATCAGAGACTGTGTCAACCTGCCCGGCCCTACCTACTTATATCTATCAGGCACACCAGAAGGTATACTACCTATCCTACCTAGACCTATATTTAAAAAATGTCAAAGCATTCACACAAACACACGTCATTCCACGTTTCTCACTCAAACACCCGGGTGCAAGGGCCTACACTAGAGAGACGTCCCGGGACGCCTCCGACACCCGAGCTTGGCATACAATCATTCACACTCTAAGGGTACGTACCAATTCCTGAAATCGGCTGACAAAGGCTAGCGACCACTGCGTAAATGTTCGGAAACGTATATGCTTGAGCATTACTTTCGTATAAAATATATGGTACATTTTCTTTCAACTAAATATACTTGGTTTGTTTGCCATATTTTTATCATTCGTTATGATATTCAATGTATATTTGCAATTGTAAAACATATTGAAATTTATGAAATCAATGTATCGGTATTGGAATAAATCCGTTTATAATTTGTGATTATCAAATTCCCGAGCCGACGCAATTCCACGGCCTAACCACATACACACACAATGTGGAAAATACGTCGTGCACGGTGCACTAGCAAATGTCAGCCGCCAAACGTTGTTAGAAATTTAAAAACAATATGATCGTCGTGCCCGTTGCCTTTCACTCACCCAAGCAGCACCTGGGCACGTGAGTGAGTTCCTGGCAATGAACACGGATGGGGTTAAACCTGAAAATCCTGATCTAAAAAGTGATGATTAGTACACGTAAAATAGCAAAAGGTAATAGTATATATTTTATTTTAAATTTCTTTAAAAATGACTCGACCTTATAATTTATGAAATATTAATAAAAACTTGAAAATGTCTGATAAATAATTTATTTATTGAAGGAAATAACTATCATTGAAACTGAATTTACTATAATAATTTACTTGAAGAATAGACAAGATATTAAAAAAGCCTCGGGTGATTCCTTAATCGAAGTAAATTGTTCAAGATAGATACTTCGATTTCAAAATCTGCCCGTATACAAAGTGCCTTCTTGTACATAAAATAAATTTCATACGAAAAGGACTCGACTGTAGCATATGCAAATTAATATTAATACTTTATTTATTTTTATACATGAGTACTAGAATCATAAAACACTGCAGTAACGAAGTCGGAGGGTATCCGACTTCTACACTGCTCAACCGTGAAAACAAATTTCAAGTGATTATAAACGCAATTATAAATTTAATATACGATATCCTCAATATATTTATACATTTGTTCAATGCATTTATTAATGTCATCGTATATATGTTATCGAAATAGGGGGACCTACATGAACAGTGCTTCATTTGATCAAATATTTATTTGAGTAATAGACATTTCTATGGTTCCTAATTTTTTTATATTAAATTACGCGGAGTACAAGAAGGCAGATCTAACCTCATCTAAGAAATAGTACACCAGAAAATAACGTAACAACTGACGGGTATAAAAGCTATACCCGCGGTCACTATGCTCGCAAAACTATTAAAAAATACAACCAGTCACCCGTGCCGCTTCGGATCAATCGTCCTACGGCATGATTGGGGACTGGAGGAATCAAAACACATGCGACTCACTACTTCGTTGATTGCAGAGACAAAGGAAGTGAAGGACATCGGGAAGATCACCAAGGCAGCTCAACTGAATGCCACCGTCAGGAAATGTGCAAACTGTAATTAAACAAAAACGCAAAGCCATTAAAATCTGCTGTCAAAACTACTGAATTTAGTTCTTCATATAAAACTGAGACTGGTTTAAAAGATACTTACTGAGTTCTCACTCTATCAGTGTCGCATAAGACATCCCCTTCGATGATGCACTGACTCTACAATCGCGTGTATCTAAGGTACAAACGAAAATTTAAGCAGAGTCGCTTGCTCTGGAAATACTAGAAAACTGCGGAGTATGTAAACACTGACTCTACCGACCGCATTGCGCGCGGTCACGAAATTTTCTGGAAGTAAACACGTTCATCCTATTGAGTGATTGTTATCAGTCATATTTATGCACAATAAACATGCACGAAAAATATGCAAATAGGGACGAAAAATAGGTAAATATTCATTAAAGATATGGAATATGAAAAATATGTAAATATTCATTCAAAATATGGAAACCTGTATTAAAAGTATGGAAATATGCATTAAAAGTATGGAAATATTCATTAAAAGTATGGAAATATGCATTAAAAGTATGGAAATATGCATTAAAAATATGGAAATATGTATTAAAAATATGGATATATGCATTAAAAATATACCACAAGAAAGACATATATGTATGTATATGGAAAATAATATGCAATAACTTAATGCATATGTTTTTAAATAAACAACATAAAAACATATGCATTATGCCATAAGTGCAAAATCAAAAATCCTGTTGGTTTATCTTTTTTTTATAAAAATATGCATTTGCATAAACATCCGGAGTTTAGTTGACACAATTAACGAAACATTCCAATTCCAATAACTCAATTGGAACTGATATAGCAAATCGAATTGTTTTTGTAAGTATTTTAACTGTTGTTGTTTCAACAGGCTCAGATAATATGAAACCAATATGGAAATATAATTAAAATGCTTACATACATACTCCTTGGTTGAAATTAACTATTACGTGTCAGTGTAGGTATCAAGCATGAGCTTACTCTGATCCGTCTAATCAACTCCCTTTATTCTCCTGCAACAAAGAGGAACAAAGAAATAAAACAAGCGCACGAAAGTAATGATAAATTGTCATATACTAAAACAATAATTAAACTCGAATTCTGTAGCAAATATGAATATTCGTTTTGCAAATGTATAGGCACACAATGTTAACAAATGATTAAGTATTGAAGCAACAGATCTCGAATATTCTTTAATCTAATCCAGTATTATTATGCGAAGTGGTTATTAGAATCGTATTAAATAAGCAGCAGCAGCTGTAATAGAGTGCAAAATAATTGTTGTTCATAATAGCTAACATAATAGCTATTATGAACATCGCGGTGCAAGTAGGTAATGATACGCACCTCACTGAGATGTCTTCTCATGTTTTGTCAGCACGACGTCAAGTAGCAGAATGAGAACCCTCGACATTGTCCGTTACGGTTTGGCTATGCTAGACACCCGATTAAAGACAATGACCATTTTTGTCTACGATCACTTGTGTTTGCTATAAATATTTCAACCTATACATTACTTCATAAGTATATCTTAATGTTTCGCGATAAGTTAACGAGATTTTCGAGAAAAAACAAGATTCCTGACCGCAGGCAGAAACAATAAAGAAAGAGTCGCGAATAATTGCTTGTAGTATTGACTACTTATCTGCTACACGACTGCATATTATACAAGCTTTATACGTGGTATGAATTATGATTTAATAGAGATATATTGTTAAAATTCTACTTATTTCAACGAGAAATTTGAAGAACGCTTACCAGTCAGCGAGAAGTTGATTTGACAATATGGCGCGACGTTAGTGCGGTCCTGCGTATTACCGCCAATCACGTCGCGTTTCCACCAATTCAGAAACCAAGCAGGCGAAAGAGACGCCATTTAACATAATCCCACTGAAATTGAAGATAAATATTTTTAGGATCACCAATATTATAATAATATTGCTAGAAACTGCAGAATATATATTACAAGATAATGAAATTTCAGTACTGAAATACGCATACACATACGTAAAAAACAGTAGGTATATGCATACTCGAGTCGATTTGAAAATGCACACCGCGCGGTGTGATACCGTTCACTGTACAATATTTTCTTAATTTAGTACAAAATATTTATTAGTATTAATAAAGAATGTACAGAAAACTTGGAAGACAGGGAAATGAACACAATGTGTATAATTTCTTGCCTTCAAGATTATATTAGACTACGTCACATACCTTTATTTGACGGACACTCTGAACACGTCTAATCACTACGAGATCCGTTGGGCGAAAGAGTGAGATTTTTGAAAGGATTGCGCTAATAGGCTGGAAACTTGGGGGGTGGTGGGGGGTGGTGCTCTTTCTTTACGGCCGATGTCTTTCGAATCTGATCGAACTGAATATTTTTTATTGCAAGTGTTGCAATATGGATATTAGTGGAATAGTGAGATGCAATTATATTTATTAGTAGAAATAAACACATGTGTGTAATAGAATGTTTGTAATGTTTCTTGCACTATAGAATAAGTAAACTATTTCCGTCAAACTAACATTTGTCTTGCCTTACCTTTATTCAAATTACAATTCCTACTGTAGTGAGCGATCAAATAGTTTTCTACAAACTTTTGGCACAGACACCGACGTGATATTAGAGCCCCAATAATTCGTTTGCGGAAAATGCTTTTCTAAATCCCCTAATAGCATTCACATATATTCACACAATTGCATGACTTGTTAGAAACAAGTAAACAATTAAATTAGTTATTACGTGCAATTGGATAAAGTTACAGCAGCGGGACCTTTTTTTCTGTATAGCTTATTCGTTTCCCTCTTATTTGACATCTCATTTATTAAAAAAGAATTAACATGAGCCAAGATAACAATTATACAAAAATTTTTCGGTAACGTTATGATTTACATGGAAGAGTACTGGGTTATTAATGCCTTCTGGTAGTCGGTAATCAGACATGTGGCGTCATCTCGCGGTGCCGATCATTTTCACAGTGTGCCGCGCCTTCAAAACCACATTTCTGGATTGCCCCTTCCATTTAAACATTTGCGTTTTTCTCGGCTCCTACTGCGTCTTTTTTAACCGGGCTGATTTTAAATTACAGCTACGAACCATAGCTATCTCCCCCAATAGTTTCAACAATATGGCATTTGCGGTTTAAAAGTTATTAACAATTGAAGAATGGGCAAAAACACACTCCGGGTCATACCGACAAAATTTAAAAAAATTATTATCTCGGCTTCTGTTGGGCCGATTTCAATCAACGAGACCTCAAAAGAAAGGGAAAGGAATAAGCTACAGGATAAAAAATACCCCGTTGCTGCAACTGTATGCAGTTGGCCGTAATAACAATTTAAATTGTTTAATTGTTTATAACAAATGAACTGCGCATGGAATTATGTTCACACTTATTGGAGATTGTAGCCTATGCCTTTAGCATTAATTTATGTGCTCTGGTCATTGATGTAGCTCGCCGCGATGTGCCAAAAATCCCATTTGTTTATATATCCTGAAACCAATTCCAAATATTTCAGGAAAATACAAATTTTGCATTGAAAAGAATGCAAAACAGCGTAACAAAATGGCCAAATATTGCAGAAAAAGGAGTTTAAAAATGCCAGTATATAATATGGTCCGAATAATCCTAGGAAGTCTGGCTAATAAATACAGTAAATGTACTCTTATATCTCATCTGTAACCATTAGCGCTTTGCACATGGCGCTTCTCTAGACAGAATATTTTACATAAAACTTAACCTTGCTCAATGTCGCTAGATTTCAATGACACACTCAATAATAATAATGTTGCTAAGAATAATGAAAAAATATATAGAAGACTAATTAATTTTGTCCATAAAGATGTTCCAATTGTATCGAAAACATTGTAATATAAATGTCAAACATCAACATCAGTAAAAGTTATTTAATAATAAGTTAATTATTATTTTACGAAAATGTCTATACTAAGGACAGTGTTATTTAGACCTCACCTTAATTATTCGAAAAAATCAAGGTATCGTTCGAGACTAATAATAATTTATTTTTACTCTGATTCAATAATTGTTCAACACACGTATTACGATCTTGTTATATAGGGATTCATTGTTGTCGCTTGTATCGAAATGTAGAGATAAGCCAACGAATGTCATAAAACGAAAATTTCATAGCAAGATTATGGAACCTGTTCCAAATGAGACTGGCAAATTCAACACGCTTCCAACAATTTTTAAATTTGGTTTGGGTGCCTTGGGTAGCATAGCGGCAACATGTTTGATAAAATCTCACTATTCCATTGTGGAAGGCAAAGCAGTGAATGTTTCGGAAAGTGCAAAGAAGGAGGACAAAAAATTGAATTTCATGTGGAAGACATTTTTTAGATATTTGTATCCATATATATGGCACCTGTTGGTAGCTCTATCGGTAGGTACATAATTACAAATATGCATGCACAAATTGCAATTTCTTATAAATCTTTGTTTATAATTTCAGAGCGCAATGGTAGTGGCTGTATTAAATATTTGGATACCGCAAAACGTAGGAAACATTATAAACGTGTTGACAAGAATTTGTCAAAGTCAAGGCGAAACTGTTATGAAGAATGTGTTATTGCAACTACGAGAACCCGTATTTGCATTAGCACGTATGTATATGGCGCAAGTATGTAATTACTAATGCATTAAATAAGAAAGATTTATTTAATTGACTGCGTACACTGAGCAAGAGAACAAATATGGAAAGAATTGTATAGATCTAAAGAAATAATCAGAAAGCTATTTTTCAGGCATTTTTCACATTTGTATACATCTATATGCTTACGCACGTGGGTGAAGGAATATCAATGAATTTAAGGCAGGATTTATTTAAATCAATTATGATGCAAGATATAACGTTTTTTGACCAAAATCGTAGCGGTGAAATAGTGAGTCGATTAACCAGTGATATTCAAGAGTTTAAAAGTACCTTTAAGATATGCATATCCCAAGGCCTAAGAAGTATCACACAAATTATCGGATGTATAGTTTCCGTAATAGGAATTTCACCGCAATTAACGGCAGCTACAGTATTATCTTTGCCCACCATAATTCTTATTGGTACAATGCTTGGAAGGAGTTTAAGAAAATTATCCATGGAGGCACAGAATCAGCTCGCGAAGTCTACAGCTGTTTGCGAGGAAGCTATACAAAATATCAGAACGGTAATGCTTTATATCACGCAGATAAAATTATCTTTAGAACTTACAAATACCTGCGTCTTTATAGGTGAAGGCATTTGCTGCTGAAAAAAAAGAAATAGAAATGTATTCGGAGGAAATTGCAATAGGAACTAGCTTGTACGAAAAATTAGGTTTTGGGATCGGATTGTTTCAAGGTGGAACAAATTTATTTCTGAATGGTATTTTACTATGTACCTTATATTTCGGTGGCCATTTATTGTCAACTGGACAATTGTCCCCAGGAGAATTAATGGCGTTTTTAATGGCCACACAGACGATACAAAAGTCTTTGTCACAGTTATCGTTACTATTTGGGTCGTATGTTCGAGGTATTAGCGCTGGCGCTAGAGTTTTTGAGGTACATATTGTTCTACAAATAATGCTAACAAAATTGAAAATGATTTGGTCTAATTTATTATAATGTTACAGTATTTAGATATGCCACCGTCGTCCATGATGGTCAGTGGTGAAATAATTAGAGATAGATCGTTGGCAGGAAATATCAATTTCAAAGACGTGAAATTTTGCTACCCTACCAGGCCAGATCACGTCATTCTAAAGAATTTTAACTTAAACATTCCAGCTGGAAAGACGGTAGCTATTGTTGGATCTAGCGGTAACGGAAAATCCACGATAGCTGCTTTGCTAGAAAGGTATGTATATTTATAATAGAACTTGTTGTATGCTTTATATTACGCAATGCCATGAATTATTTTAGATTTTACGATGTTATGGGTGGGTCAATTACAATTGACGGTAAAGATTTAAGATCGCTCAATGCTGGTTACCTCCGAGGTAATGTTTTAGGATATATAGATCAAGAACCTATTTTATTTGCTACCAGTATACTGGAAAATATACGATATGGAAAACCGGATGCTACAAACGAAGATGTGAGTAACAAAGTTGTTTTCAAATTCTAATGCTAACTTTACGAAGGTTGTCCTTCAAAATTGTTAGGTAATGGAAGCTGCTAAAGAAGCAAATGCTCATGAGTTTATAATGAAATTTCCGAGCAAATATGATACGCAAGTAGGTGAAAGGGGGGCTCAACTTTCTGGTGGACAAAAACAGCGTATCGCTATTGCCCGAGCTTTGCTCAAAAGGCCATCTATTTTAATTTTAGATGAAGCTACGAGGTAAGAACCACGAAGGCAAAGTTTTGTTAAAATAGTATATACAGAAAAAAATGTTTATTTAAAATATATTTTGTATAAAAGTGTATAAATATGTTTCAATTTTCTTAATATGTATACAATTATTTACAGCGCATTAGACTATGAAAGTGAAAGAATTGTACAGAAAGCGCTTGATAACGTTATTCAAGGTAGAACAGTTATAGTGATCGCTCACAGGTTGAGCACGATCAAAAACGCTGATGTTATCGTTGTATTACAACGGGGAGTAATAGCGGAAGTACGTATTCAATCAGAAAATCCATTAGCACATTCATGTACCGATAATTATTACTATACTTCATTTTCAGATGGGAAACCATGCAGAATTGATCAAGAAGAAAGGTTTATATTACACCTTAGTGAACGAACAAGATAAAGAAAGTACATAATGATAGTTGAATTTGAAAGTATAGTAAAATTAACGAAAATATTTATTTTACTTTAATAATAGTTATTTTATGATAATAATCTTTAGGAATGTTCAATGGACTATCTCAGATATTCTCACACAGATAAATATATATATATATGTACATATATATAGACATTTAAATATATATTTACTTTTGTCATTATAATGATTCTAATACAGACTATTTTCCATCGAACCAATTACATGTAGTATGAAACTACTTGATTAAAAAATTGTTTACCCGATAAATGCATATTATGAACTATGTTTTTGGAACATTTTCCCGAAAAGGTATTTTAGACGTTGCTCGAAATTTTCAGTAAGTCTTAATATTGATGCCGCAAAGGGTCCTACGACACCTTCCTTCAACAGCTTACTAGAGTCATCTGTAGTATCTTCACTCACCTTCGGTGTTGTGTTCTCACGGGCAACAGAAGAACTTTCTGAAATATTTGCGGGATCTGATTTCGGATATTTGTTGAAACTACTTGCATCACCTGATTCTGCAAGTTTCCTAGCAGCCTCTGCCAGACCGAATGCTTTACAAAGAGCAAGGAACTCGGCCATATTCGCAGATTTTGTTGATTGCAGTAGCTCAGTACTTTCTGTAGTCGAAACGACGCCTCTCGTCGCTGCAGAAAATACATCAGTTACATTTTCATTATTGCCTATAATTAAGTCGCTGGAAGTTGTAGTACTCAAAGGAACATTAGATTCAGCTGAATTCTCTGTCCGCGATAATTCATTTATAAAATTCATAGGTTTTATATCCTTAATGGTGGTACTTTTTAGTTCAGCTACAGTAGTACTGGTAGTACGTGGTACTGTGGATGTCACTTCTGCCTCAGTAGTACTGGTTGTACAAGGTTCAGTCGATGTAACTTCAGCTTCTGTAGTACTGGTTGCACAAGGTTCCGTTGATGTAGCTTCCGATTCTGTAGTACTGGTTGCACATGGTTCAGTCGATGTTACTTCTACTAGAGCAGCACTGGTTGCAGGCTGTTCGGTGGATGATGCTTCCGCCTCAGTAATACTGGTTGAACATGGTTCGGTTGATGTAGCTATCGATTCTGTACTACTCGTTGCACACGGTTCAGTCGATGTCACATCTGCTTCTGTAGTACTGGTTGAACATGGTTCAGTTGATGTAGCTTCCGCTTCTGTAGTACTCGTCGTACACGGTTCAGTCGATGTTACTTCTGCTTCTGTAGTACTGGTTGCATATGGTTCAGTTGATGATACTTCTGCTTCCGTAGTACTGGTAGCACATGGTTCAGTTGATGTCACTTCAAGTTCAGTAGTACTAGATATATATGGATCGGATGACACCACTTCTACTTCAGCCGTGGTCAGTACGCTGACTTCTGTTGTAAGCACTTTCTCCGCAATCGTACTGGTTGCAGGCAGTTCAGTTGATGTCACTGCTGCCTCCGTAGTACTGGTTGAACATGGTTCAGTTGATATAAATTCTGTTTCTGTAGTACTGGTTGCACATGGTTCAGTTGATGTAGCTTCCGCTTCTGTAGTACTCGTTGTACAGGGTTCAGCTGATGTCACTGCTGCCTCCGTAGTACTGGTTGAACATGGTTCAGTTGATGTCAATTCAAGTTCAGTAGTACTAGATATATATGGATCGGATGACACCACTTCTACTTTAGCCGTGGTCAGTACGCTGACTTCTGTTGTAAGCACTTTCTCCGCAATCGTACTGGTTGCAGGCAGGTCAGTTGATGTCACTGCTGCCTCCGTAGTACTGGTTGAACATGGTTCAGTTGATGTCTCTTCAAGTTCAGTAGTACTAGATATATATGGATCGGATGATACGACTTCTACTTTAGCCGTGGTCAGTAGACTGGGTTCTGTTGGTAGCACTTTCCCCGCAATCGTACTGGTTGCAGGCAGTTCAGTTGATGTCACTGCTGCCTCCGTAGTACTGCTTGAACATGGTTCAGTTGATGTAAATTCTGCTTCCGTAGTACTGGTTGCACATGGTTCAGTTGATGTAAATTCTGCTTCCGTAGTACTTGTTGCACATGGTTCAATTGATGTAAATTCTGTTTCCGTAGTACTGGTTGCACATGGTTCAGTTGATGTCACTTCAAGTTCAGTAGTACTAGATATATATGGAACGGATGACACCACTTCTACTTTAGCCGTGGTCAGTACACTGGGTTCTGTTAGTAGCGCTTTCCCCGCAATCGTACTGGTTGCAGGCAGTTCAGTTGATGTCACTGCTACCTCCGTAGTACTGCTTGAACATGGTTCAGTTGATGTAAATTCTGCTTCCGTAGTACTGGTTGCACATGGTTCAGTTGATGTAAATTCTGCTTCCGTAGTACTTGTTGCACATGGTTCAGTTGATGTAAATTCTGCTTCCGTAGTACTGGTAGCACATGGTTCAGTTGATGTCACTTCAAGTTCAGTAGTACTAGATATATATGGATCGGATGACACCACTTCTACTTCAGCCGTGGTCAGTACGCTGTCTTCTGTTGTAAGCACTTTCTCCGCAATTGTACTGGTTGCAGAGAGTTCAGTTGATGTCACTGCTGCCTCCGTAGTACTGCTTGAACATGGTTCAGTTGATGTAAATTCTGCTTCCGTAGTACTTGTTGCACATGGTTCAGTTGATGTAAATTCGGCTTCCGTAGTACTTGTTGCACATGGTTCAGTTGATGTAAATTCTGCTTCCGTAGTACTGGTAGCACATGGTTCAGTTGATGTCACTTCAAGTTCAGTAGTACTAGATATATATGGAACGGATGACACCACTTCTACTTTAGCGGTGGTCAGTAGACTGGGTTCTGTTGGTAGCACTTTCCCCGCAATCGTACTGGTTGCAGGCAGTTCAGTTGATGTCACTGCTGCCTCCGTAGTACTGGTTGAACATGGTTCAGTTGATGTAAATTCTGCTTCGGTAGTACTGGTTGCACATGGTTCAGTTGATGTCACTTCAAGTTCAGTGGTACTAGATATATATGGATCGGATGACACCACTCCTACTTTAGCCGTGGTCAGTACACTGGGTTCTGTTAGTAGCGCTTTCCCCGCAATCGTACTGGTTGCAGGCAGTTCAGTTGATGTCACTGCTGCCTCCGTAGTACTGCTTGAATATGGTTCCGTTGATGTAAATTCTGCTTCCGTAGTACTGGTTGCACATGGTTCAGTTGATGTCATTTCAAGTTCAGTAGTACTAGATATATATGGATCGGATGATACCACTTCTACTTTAGCCGTGGTCAGTAGACTGGGTTCTGTTGGTAGCACTTTCCCCGCAATCGTACTGGTTGCAGGCAGTTCAGTTGATGTCACTGCTGCCTCCGTAGTACTGCTTGAACATGGTTCAGTTGATGTAAATTCTGCTTCCGTAGTACTTGTTGCACATGGTTCAGTTGATGTAAATTCTGCATCCGTAGTACTGGTAGCACATGGTTCAGTTGATGTCACTTCAAGTTCAGTAGTACTAGATATATATGGAACGGATGACACCACTTCTACTTTAGCGGTGGTCAGTAGACTGGGTTCTGTTGGTAGCACTTTCCCCGCAATCGTACTGGTTGCAGGCAGTTCAGTTGATGTCACTGCTGCCTCCGTAGTACTGGTTGAACATGGTTCAGTTGATGTAAATTCTGCTTCGGTAGTACTGGTTGCACATGGTTCAGTTGATGTCACTTCAAGTTCAGTGGTACTAGATATATATGGATCGGATGACACCACTCCTACTTTAGCCGTGGTCAGTACACTGGGTTCTGTTAGTAGCGCTTTCCCCGCAATCGTACTGGTTGCAGAGAGTTCAGTTGATGTCAATGCTGCCTCCGTAGTACTGCTTGAACATGGTTCAGTTGATGTAAATTCTGCTTCCGTAGTACTGGTTGCACATGGTTCAGTTGATGTCACTTCAAGTTCAGTAGTACTAGATATATATGGAACGGATGACACCACTTCTACTTTAGCGGTGGTCAGTACACTGGGTTCTGTTGGTAGCACTTTCCCCGCAATCGTACTGGTTGCAGGCAGTTCAGTTGATGTCACTGCTGCATCCGTAGTACTGCTTGAACATGGTTCAGTTGATGTAAATTCTGCTTCCGTAGTACTTGTTGCACATGGTTCAGTTGATGTAAATTCTGCTTCCGTAGTACTTGTTGCACATGGTTCAGTTGATGTAAATTCTGCTTCCGTAGTACTGGTAGCACATGGTTCAGTTGATGTCACTTCAAGTTCAGTAGTACTAGATATATATGGATCGGATGACACCACTCCTACTTTAGCCGTGGTCAGTACACTGGGTTCTGTTAGTAGCGCTTTCCCCGCAATCGTACTGGTTGCAGAGAGTTCAGTTGATGTCAATGCTGCCTCCGTAGTACTGCTTGAACATGGTTCAGTTGATGTAAATTCTGCTTCCGTAGTACTGGTTGCACATGGTTCAGTTGATGTCACTTCAAGTTCAGTGGTACTAGATATATATGGATCGGATGACACCACTCCTACTTTAGCCGTGGTCAGTACACTGGGTTCTGTTAGTAGCGCTTTCCCCGCAATCGTACTGGTTGCAGAGAGTTCAGTTGATGTCAATGCTGCCTCCGTAGTACTGCTTGAACATGGTTCAGTTGATGTAAATTCTGCTTCCGTAGTACTGGTTGCACATGGTTCAGTTGATGTCACTTCAAGTTCAGTAGTACTAGATATATATGGAACGGATGACACCACTTCTACTTTAGCGGTGGTCAGTACACTGGGTTCTGTTGGTAGCACTTTCCCCGCAATCGTACTGGTTGCAGGCAGTTCAGTTGATGTCACTGCTGCATCCGTAGTACTGCTTGAACATGGTTCAGTTGATGTAAATTCTGCTTCCGTAGTACTTGTTGCACATGGTTCAGTTGATGTAAATTCTGCTTCCGTAGTACTTGTTGCACATGGTTCAGTTGATGTAAATTCTGCTTCCGTAGTACTGGTAGCACATGGTTCAGTTGATGTCACTTCAAGTTCAGTAGTACTAGATATATATGGATCGGATGACACCACTTCTACTTCAGCCGTGGTCAGTACGCTGATTTCTGTTGTAAGCACTTTCTCCGCAATTGTACTGGTTGCAGAGAGTTCAGTTGATGTCACTGCTGCCTCCGTAGTACTGCTTGAACATGGTTCAGTTGATGTAAATTCTGCTTCCGTAGTACTTGTTGCACATGGTTCAGTTGATGTAAATTCTGCTTCCGTAGTACTTGTTGCACATGGTTCAGTTGATGTAAATTCTGCTTCCGTAGTACTGGTAGCACATGGTTCAGTTGATGTCACTTCAAGTTCAGTGGTACTAGATATATATGGATCGGATGACACCACTCCTACTTTAGCCGTGGTCAGTAGACTGGGTTCTGTTGGTAGCACTTTCCCCGCAATCGTACTGGTTGCAGGCAGTTCAGTTGATGTCACTGCTGCCTCCGTAGTACTGCTTGAACATGGTTCAGTTGATGTAAATTCTGCTTCCGTAGTACTGGTTGCACATGGTTCAGTTGATGTCACTTCAAGTTCAGTGGTACTAGATATATATGGATCGGATGACACCACTCCTACTTTAGCCGTGGTCAGTAGACTGGGTTCTGTTGGTAGCACTTTCCCCGCAATCGTACTGGTTGCAGGCAGTTCAGTTGATGTCACTGCTGCCTCCGTAGTACTGCTTGAACATGGTTCAGTTGATGTAAATTCTGTTTCTGTAGTACTGGTTGCACACGGTTCAGTTGATGTCACTTCAAGTTCAGTAGTACTAGATATATATGGATCGGATGACACCACTTCTACTTCAGCCGTGGTCAGTACGCTGACTTCTGTTGTAAGCACTTTCTCCGCAATTGTACTGGTTGCAGAGAGTTCAGTTGATGTCACTGCTGCCTCCGTAGTACTGCTTGAACATGGTTCAGTTGATGTAAATTCTGCTTCCGTAGTACTTGTTGCACATGGTTCAGTTGATGTCACTGCTGCCTCCGTAGTACTGCTTGAACATGGTTCAGTTGATGTAAATTCTGTTTCTGTAGTACTGGTTGCACACGGTTCAGTTGATGTCACTTCAAGTTCAGTAGTACTAGATATATATGGATCGGATGACACCACTTCTACTTCAGCCGTGGTCAGTACGCTGACTTCTGTTGTAAGCACTTTCTCCGCAATTGTACTGGTTGCAGAGAGTTCAGTTGATGTCACTGCTGCCTCCGTAGTACTGCTTGAACATGGTTCAGTTGATGTAAATTCTGCTTCCGTAGTACTTGTTGCACATGGTTCAGTTGATGTAAATTCGGCTTCCGTAGTACTTGTTGCACATGGTTCAGTTGATGTAAATTCTGCTTCCGTAGTACTGGTAGCACATGGTTCAGTTGATGTCACTTCAAGTTCAGTAGTACTAGATATATATGGATCGGATGACACCACTTCTACTTCAGCCGTGGTCAGTACGCTGACTTCTGTTGTAAGCACTTTCTCCGCAATTGTACTGGTTGCAGAGAATTCAGTTGATGTCACTGCTGCCTCCGTAGTACTGCTTGAACATGGTTCAGTTGATGTAAATTCTGCTTCCGTAGTACTTGTTGCACATGGTTCAGTTGATGTAAATTCGGCTTCCGTAGTACTTGTTGCACATGGTTCAGTTGATGTAAATTCTGCTTCCGTAGTACTGGTAGCACATGGTTCAGTTGATGTCACTTCAAGTTCAGTAGTACTAGATATATATGGATCGGATGACACCACTTCTACTTCAGCCGTGGTCAGTACGCTGACTTCTGTTGTAAGCACTTTCTCCGCAATTGTAGTGGTTGCAGAGAGTTCAGTTGATGTCACTGCTGCCTCCGTAGTACTGGTTGCACATGGTTCAGTTGATGTAAATTCTGCTTCCGTAGTACTGGTAGCACATGGTTCAGTTGAAGACACTTCAAGTTCAGTAGTACTAGATATATATGGATCGGATGACACCACTTCTACTTCAGCCGTGGTCAGGACACTGGGTTCTGTTGGTAGCACTTTCCGCGCAATCGTACTCGTTGCCGGTACTTCAGTTGATGTCACTTCTGCTTCTGTAGTGCTGGTTCCACATGGTTCAGTCGACGTCACTTCTGCTTCTGTAGTACTGATTCCACATGGTTCAGTGGATGTTACTTCTGCTTCCGTAGTACTAGTAGCACATGGTTCAGGTGATGATACTTCTGCTTCTGTAGTACTAGTTGTACATGGTTCAGTTGATGTCACTTCCGGTTCGGTAATGTTAGATGTATCCTGGATCGTATCTTCCGTGTTCGGTTGTTTCGTTCCTATAGTTGTATCATCGATAGGGATATTTGTAGTACGTGACATTTCTAAAGCACGTTCTGACGTCCAGATGATACCATAATCTTTATCGGTTGGTGTTTGACCAGAAGTAGTTTGTGTACTTTGAGTAACAGTTGCCGACTCAGTCTGCCCATTTTCCTGTGAGATCGTAGTAGAAAGTATGGTACTCTTTTCTGGAGTAGGAGCCGTAGTGGTATCGTAATTAATGGTGGTGGCAGTTTCTTCTTCTACATATGCTGTTTCGCAATATGTATTATTATTTTCAGCTGCCTCTAACGCAGTCTTGTCTTCATTAACGGTCCATATGCACGGTGAATATAATAAGTGTTTACACGTGTTTGATAACTTGCACATTGTTGTTTCCGGATCGTAAGCCATATATTTTGGACAACGGAAGAAAGTTTGACGCATCTCACGGCCATTCCAGGTGCAAGTATAAAATAGGGCACACTCACCATCTATTGTAAAAGTGCCTACAGTTTTACAATTTGGAATTTCTATAGGGTGATGTAAATCCGAAGTAGGGAAATCTGTAGTGCTAACGTACTCCGTATTAGGCATTAGCATGCACTTTTGCTGCATTTGCACAAATTGCTTACCGAGGCCACATTGTGCTAATATTGTTTGATTTCTTTTGCAAATGTAGTAATAAGTAGGATTGGTGCAATGAGGTCTTAATAAATTTACGCCACAGGATTTTGTGTTATTTATATAGAGAACTCTACCACCACCCACAACACTCAAACATTGCTTTGTTTCTGTGTCGTAATATTGGTTCAGGTTGCACGGTGGAGATCCAGGGATTGCGTTCCGGCTGTATCTGTGTCGCACTTCATTATTTTGGATATTTGTGTCATTATTGCCCTGTAGATAAGTGATTTTATGTATGAAAGTAAGAAGATGGAAAAAATTATGGGGTTTCAAATAATTGACTTGTTAGTAATAAATGGAAAATCAAATGAATTGTATATATCCTGTTATGGCTTGCTGTATTTTAGTGCGATCCTTTTGGAGATATTTCTTTATACGTTTCAATGTTTGACCGTTTGACCATTGGACGATTGAGTGTGATAGTTAATTTTTCATATTTCGTTTACCAACACCGACGACCACCGGTCCGCAATCAAAGTCGGCAGCGCGCTCGAATGAAGATTTTATTACTTTAACCGATATGAATGTTAGTAAAATCTGATAATGAAAATATAGTTATATGTATAAAACTTACATTTAGTTTTTTCACAGGCTGGCTAAATGCGATTAGTATCAAGAATTGAAATAATAAAACTAAGAGAATATTCCTCATATTCGATGTTTCACATTAAGCACAGAAGAAATGTATTAAAATTCGGAGCCTGCTCCGTTTTATTCCCGCGGTTGCTAAAATTTGTATGATTGAGTTAACACGTGCCTCTACTTTTATATAAAAAGAGGTCCCCGATAATACCAAAGGTGCGATAAGCAAGAATAACGTCATGTTTAGGAGAACAGTGGGACCAGGTGCGTGCAATAAATTCGAAATCGTTTTTCCTGGCAAATTGATTATTGTTCATGTGTAAATAAAGCTTTCATGTTGAGTTCATTATTGTGCATTTCGTAAACAACTGCTCCCTAACGCGTGAGCAAGCACGTTCTACAATTTTGAAGATTGATAACGCCTTATTACATCAACACGTTCACTGTCCACTGTTCACACTTTTTAATTCCGCTCATTTGGGTATGTGCATCGTCATCCATTATCGTAGGTACTTTCTTTAGGTACACAGGAAAGTACAAGAAATGTGTAGTGCTATGGCTCTTACGAAAATTTGAAATACAGCGGTAAATACGCCCGGGAAAAATCCAATCATTCCGATAAATAATGTAAAATTTATGAAATTATTAATTCTTTTTGTTAATGAATAAACCGATATCTCTTCTTTATTAAATGTGTTTTATTTCAGACATAGCTCAACAAAATTTCTTTAACACCGACCGTACTTGTGCATCAAATGTGATGCATGAAAATGGAAAGAAGATATGCTGCATCGCATATAATGCACAGGGCAGTGAACATGTTGAATATAATTTACTTAATGGAGTGATTGAAAGCAAAAAGAAAACACAATTATCGTAGTACAACTTAGAGGAATACAAAGGTACGTGAAAAAAGAAGCTTAGAAATAGAAACAAATATTTATTACAGAATTACACTGGCAATAGGTAGTAAGGTCAGTAACAAATTTTTATATACAATTTTTAGTTGAAATGCGTATCTACAAGATGGTTGTTCTTTTCTGTTTCCTCTGCTTATTCTTTAAAATAGCATACATAGTAATCTGTTTCTGAGTATGTTAAAATAGGACTCGCATCTAGGATTGCGTATCGTTGCTCGTGATTAAACCAGGGACTGTATAATGTTCAGACCGATCATCCTCATTCTTGCATTTTGAAATTGTTCAACAATCATACTGCGGCACTCTGTATGTAAAGTTATCACTTGTTACAATATGAATTCCTGCACCGTAATATGGCATTACATAATGCGAACCATCTGCCGGGCCTACGATTTGTGTTGCAATAAGTATTACATCAGCAAATTGGCCGAGAAAGAGAAATCCTAAAGTACTCAGCTTCAGTAAGCCCAATGCTGGGTACCCTAGGTAAAACCTATCTGCCCCGAACATGCCCAAGAATATAGAGAGTAACAACGATGTCTCAAACGAATATCCATTTCTGTAAAAGTAATATAAGATGTAATAAAATTCGCTGCACAAAATAGGAATCGAATACTAATTTACACTAATTTATTAGATTTGTATGTGTACATATACTTACGTCCATTTACATGGAATATCCTTTTTGAATGTATTATTTTTTGTTTCTGTACAAACGAGGCCATCCGCAGCCAGACATAACACTGACAAGAAGATAAGAAAATACGTAATTTTAACTTTATTGTATATAAAATACAACTTTATCTCGCATGCGTTACACGCGTAACACGTAACGCACGCATGAAAAGGTGTAAAGTTAAGCTGGACAGAAGTGATTATCACTAACACAATCGTGTAAATGTTGTTAAACATCGACGGAATTCATAAACAGAGATGCTAGGGCTCGAAACACAAAGTATGTGCATCTAAAGTATAGGTTATGTCGTGTAGAGTTTTCACGATGCCACGAAAATAATGCAGATAAGATAAAATAGGTGTCTATTTGTTTTTCTCCCGTACCTTTGGCTTTATTTTCTTTCGTGCAACCCTTCGGTTGCTGCGTTTTTGTATCTATGAAATCATAATCGGGATGAGGACAGATATACTGTCCCATTCGTAGGTTATTGCAGTCGATTTCATACGTGTAATCCACACCATTGCTCAGCGGTATCGAGAGGAGAAATAAAAGGAGTCCGCTAAGGAGTTGCATCAGATGGAACATACCGTTTCATTTTACAACAATTACTACGTATACCACACTGTCACTGGATCCACGATCTCTCATAACTCCGCGACATTCCCTGCATGTTTGTTGTATTTTGAACGCACAGTCGTTGAAACGCGACTTTCCCCTAGCGCCAGCTACTAGAAACGTCAGCGAACTAATATTCACGTACGTGTAATTGCATCTCGCCTGGCGCCAATTAAACCTATAGTCGCAGGTGCGCAACATCGGCGTTTAAAAAAATTATCGCGTTTGTCGAAGCTGTATCCCGTATTTAGGATGGAAACTATTCAAATAAGTAGAAGAATTTTCGTCAGTAAATGATGCAAACGATCAACGTGATATAAATGATTTGTGTGAGTGCGACACGAAGTTAAAACAAATATTGTTTTTGGTTACCATAATATTGTATAATATTATTTGATCGCTGCGCACTGATTGCGCGGAATAGTTTATACGAGTAACACGTTCGCCGTATAAGTCGCGTTGGTGGCAAGAAACAAACAGTGGAAGACCGCGTTGGTTGTTTAGCATTTTTTCCGCGGCAAAATGGCTTCTTCGTCGTTGAAAAGCACACGGAAAACGTATAGCTTCGAGGAACGGGAAATTCTGATAACCTTGATAAATAAATACGAAGATATTGAGGATAAGAGATCCGACCCGATATCGATGTATAAACGAAAATCGGCATGGTCTCAGTTAGCCAACGAATACAATTCGATGGTAGGTCCCCAGGGGATGCGTTCAGCTGTCCAATTAAGACGCTGCTGGGAGAATATGAAAGCGTGCAAAAGAAATCGGGAAGAGAAAGAGTTAAGGTAAATATCAAATATTTGGATCAAATGTATCACCATGTTTTCATGTTTCATTTCGTAAAAAGGCGGGAATACTGTCGAATTTATAAACAGGGTGTGTCGTGTATTATGATGAATGCTAATTTTAAATATCGTCGAACTCTTTTCCGTATTCATTTTACTTCGTCATTTAGTTCTTTTCGTTTCGATATGTAAGCTCACGGAGATCTAACAGTTTAGCGAAATAAATTTGTTCATACCTCTGCATCCGCTCTTCGACGGTGAATCGATAAGTAACGAACTTATTTTACACGACGTAAACGGGAATGGTGGTTATATATTTTTGGTGGTAATAATTTTATTTTAGAAATATTTCAAAGAGCATTTGCCAGTCGTCGAAAGTCCCCATACGGATGAAAAAATGGGTACGTATGAATTTTAGAACGGAAGATCCCATTCCTACAGGAACTATAGGCTTACCCCCAAACATTGTTTTCGAACCGAAGGAATCGGAACCATTCACGTTGCAAAGCGTTTGCACTATAAAGCCCACGAAACAAAACTCAAAGGAGGAAAATAGTTATAAAGATTCAGGTTAAATCCTTCTTTACGATTAATCATTTTAATGAAACTTTCTTGAAGTATAAAGAGATTGAAATATTCAATAGTTTTTCTCTTTTCTTATTTTCTTATTTTCAAAAATCATGGTTCACCTCGAAGGTTGCCACATTCTTCGTGTTTCCACATACATATACATGTACACACTTCCATTAAGCGAACTCTTCTAAAGAAACAAAACATTTTTCAGATGAAATGTGTGTTCAAATTGGAAGTACTATATCGTTCGATAATTCTTGCTGCTTCAGACTCTGTCAGTAGCAAAATGGACACCTCTCTATCGCACGGTACAATCGGTGATTTCGATAAATCTGGAAAGGATACAGGGTCGCCTGCGGCCGAGCAATTGGACAAAGACGAGACACCCGAGAAGAATCAGTTGTTCTTCAAGTCGAATGCAACGCAAACGTTGATCTCCCCCTCGATTGTCCACGAGCAGCCCCGTAAAACGAAAAGATCCCACCATAAGGAGGAAGAATTACACGTATTAGCTTTATCAGAGGCACAGATGAAGGTCGATATCGCTGCCATGTTGAAAGAGGAGGCCAGGATTAAATTAGAGGAGGCTCACTATCGTAAGGAAGAGGCTAGACTGAGGATGCTTCTTTTTACGTACAAGCTCGATAGGATAAAGGAAGATTGACTGAAAAGAGTGAAATCGATATAATCCTTCGTGTCTTATGCTGTAGTCTTGTTCACCTTTTTCATCCCCTACTGGGAATAAGAGAATAGTGTGCTCCTCAGAAGATTAGATTGAGACGCTCTTAGAGAATAAACACACGGTGCCTTACGCTCTGTTCTATCTGTTTATTAATAATAATTTTTATTTCTAGCTACAATTCAAACGAAATCGTAATAAATAGGGGCTCGTAACACTCTAATAATAGAACCTTTTCTTTTTTATTAGTCGAGCAGTGTACGCTTTGGTCCTTGCTTCCGCAACTATTATTATTATTTATCGCGATTAAGCGTAACTAGTAATATATATTTTGCGAATTATCGCGGTAGTCACGAGAGCATCGAAGTTTGCTCCAAGTGGAATTTCAATGTAAATCAATTGCTGTTTTCTATGTAATATGTAACAATTTTAATAAGCAACGTACTCGTAATATAAAGCAAAGAAGATTCCCGACTGTTATTTCTCACGAGAATATAATCGATGATTTCAATGAATTGCCTTGCTGTACTCGTATCTGACAATGTAAAGTGACAATCAGAATATCACTGTCTCTGTTAAAACCATAATACGAAGTCAGTTTTGTTTCGGCGTTATAGTGATCTCGTTCGAGACAATAGAAGTATGTATACACGTCTGTTTTTTCACATGGCAGTCGTTGCTGGCAGTGGTCAGTTAATATGACTAGCAGCGTTCGAAATCATAACGAGAAGAAAGAGGAGAAAAGCGAGAGACAAAGCGAAAAGCAAACAAACCGGAAAATCTGCGAGTATTTTAAAAACATGCAAGAGATAACTAAGTTATTATATTACCGAGATCGAAATCAATGAACAAACAAAAAAATCGAGCGATTTTTTAATATCGTATTTTTAAAAATTAAAAAATGTTTAATATCGTATTACAAATATCTGTCGAAGGTTTCCACATTTCTGTTTCCATGTTTCAAACCTTCAATTGAGTATAAGCACACATGTTTGATGCGAATATATTTAACGAGATCTGTATGCCTGTGCGTGTGCCAGCGTAGCGTATTTTTTAAAGAAAGGAAAAGGATCGAGCAGGGAAGTGCTATTCCTTTGGTGAGGAATTTACGATAGGGACTTGACCTGTGCATGGAGAGTGTTTTGGGAATGGGCAATCTGGGCGACAGACGACGGCTGGTGGCCCGACCCCATTCAACTATCGGATGTCGCAGGATTTACTATTTATTGGGGGTCCTGAAAGTGAACGAAGGAGAGGGAACATCCTGTCGGCCGACGATGGCTGGCGACCGCTTTGGATCTTCCAACTGTCGTGTGCCGAGGGATTGTTTCTTTTAGTGCACAGTGAGGGTTCAAATATGGCGATCGGCCTGTCGCCGCATTACCAAGGAGCAGGGACTCTGTTCCTGGAGGATCTGGCCACGGAGTGGGGAAGATTACGCCTTTTGGTAAGAGAACAGTGATTGACCGCTCAGTCCTGACCCCAGAACTGTCCTGGAAAGAACTACGTACCTCGCCTACTCTTAAAGTCATTCTTAATACGTGCGTGCGATTTTTTTTTGTTTTTTTTACATGAGATGGAAATTATCATCGATCGTGGGCTTCGGCGACGAGCAGCGTGCAACTTCGAAAAGTGATGGATCGGTATAAATCGGTTCGCTTGGATCGAAACCGGTCCTCCTGTTCGATGACAATCCTACAGCACCTTCAAGAGCGTTCGACGATGAGCTCACCCTTTGACTTATCACGTTGCTCACCGATTGGGAAATTGATCTGCGCAAAGGAACGTACGTACGTCAACATTGTGGTGATAAATTTGGGTATAAAGCACTGGGCCGTTCGTCGAATTAAATTAATAATATTAAATTGTTGAGTTAAAAAATTCTTAACGGTATTTGATTTTTAAACATTTTTGTATAGTGAGCAGTGGAATTTGTTTCGGTATTACCGAACTGCGGTAATTTTCGTTCAGTTCTGATCGATTAAACAATTGCTAGTAATTGTTTAATTTCAGTCTATAATTGAAATGTTAACAAATATTAATCTGCAGGTGATTTCGTGTTGAAGAAAATGAAGTTCGAATGAAAAAAAAAATTTCCCATACCGGGAATCGAACCCGAGCCTCCTGGGTGAAAGCCAGGTATCCTAGCCACTAGACCATACGGGAGTGATATACACAAATTAATTGCATTTAGAAGGTAAGTCTAGTGTTATTGAACTATATATTTTATTAAATTAATTGTTCTAGTGATTATTAATTTATAGCGCAAATAAGTTGTATTATATTGTTTGATGATCGATATGATATAAAGTAGATCGTCGGAAGATCATGGATGAAATATAATTTAAATCCAGGCTTGATTAAATTCGAGGCGAAATCTGCAAATGCATTTTTTAATAAAAACTTTAACAATATTATTGCTAAAATTATGAGCATTAATTTAAATTCCATTACTAAGATTTTTAAATAATTATTACAGCTTGATCGCATGAATATCATTATCATTATAACATAACATCAAAGTGTCCGTAAAAAGTTTCACACGAATTGCATGAATAATAAAAAAATAATATATCACAGTGAAGGAAACACTGTTATTTATTATTTCACTATAAATTGCTAAATATCGGTCGGTCGAAATTCTTTGATTATTCTCAAATCTCGAGTTTTACCCAGCCGAGGTATATTCAGCTACGATGGGAGAGTGCAGTTTCATAAAAATTATATGTGCATTAAAGAAAAATAACATACGCTGATTGAAACGGTTTCTGAAGACCCGTTCTCAGAAAGGAGAAATTGTTTGCCCGACTACTGTAAGCATCGTCCGAATGGCTGCTCCGATTGTGTGCCTTATCGACTCTGCGGTTCTTTGTGATGACTGTGTAAGCATATTTTCTGAAACCGGGTTACGTGTTAAATTGCATTCCGTAAATACGCCGAATTAAATGCATCCAACGAATGTATGTACCTGTAAACCAACATCGATAACAGTACCACGGAAGCTAATAAAACCACCAGCACCGCCACCGCCGTCACTAGCCCATAATACTCGTTCGGAGTTATGCAAACGTTCTCCATGACTACAGTTTGCCTTTCGACCATTGTCTCTTCATCTATATCCATCCTTGAATCCAGTACCTGTGACAAAATTTCCATTCGATTTCAATATTCCATTTCGTTACCGGAAATATTCCATTGACCCTTCGTTCAATCATTTCTTTCGGATCTCTTTGATAAAATATAAAACAGAAACGATCGTGTATGTATATCTAACGGGTGTTAGAATATTCGATAAAAGATGCGTAGAAAAGAATTGAATTAATTAGTATACAAATGAACGAGTTTGTGGTGCCAAAGAAATATATGTATTTACTAGATCATATCTTTAATTTTAATTATATATATATTTGTTTTTCAATTAATTGAACATCGTGCAATTAATTGTGACAAGATTGAGCTATTACCTCGATCATTTCTCTAACGTGTTCTTCCTCTTCCTCTTCCTCTTCGACAGTACTGTTATTATTCTCAATAATCGTCGCATTTGCAGTAGCATACGTATTATTTGCGTTATTGTTCTCCGTGACGATGTTTATTTCGTTTTCCTCGGCAACGGTGTCGTTCTGCGACACGTCTCTTCGTCGTCTTCCAAAGGATGGCTCGCTTCTTCCGGTACCGCCGGAACAATAGGCAGGCTGACAACCATCTCGACAGGTTCGTACAGTTGCCTCGAATACCAAGAAATTCGATTCAGGGATTTTGAAGGCATTGAAACGCGCCTCGAGGCTGTCTCCATCTCGTAAACGATCCAAACCGGGGAATACGTAATTGTCCACCGGGCAACTGTGTGCAGAAATCATACAAATGTCGTGCGAATCGTGTCCCGTCGGTGTATTCCCTTAAAAGTAATTAGCTCGATTTTCGAAATTATCTCAATCTCGTTTTAAAGGAAATAAATGAGTAACTGTGGAGATTTTGTATAATTCGTAAATGATATATAGGAATAATACAGCGACAGAGGTTCTCTGTTATCTAATTAATTTATAACTATAAATTATAACTAATGTAATATTTTTTACGATACTCACCCGTATCTGTCTATAAGTTGAACGCTTCTTCCCGAGTATGGATCTCTTGCTATGACGTTGGTTGCAAAAATGTCCGTCACATAGTTGTATCTGTTGAAAATGTTAAGAGACAATCGTGTAACAATGAGTAATACACAATGAAAGAGTTTGTATTAAAACTGTTACGTACCCATCTTGAGCTTCCAATCTAAAAGTCAGTGGATCACCAACGGCAATAGTTGTCGTAGGCCTGCCCTGGTACAGAATCGACAAACGCACCCGTGAGCTCAGGGTATTTTCTGCTGGAAGATATTCGATGGGGATCGGGGACCCGGATCTGAAAAATCAAATTGCACATTCCACTAGTGTTTCGCGGCGAATGAGAAATGAGAATAAAAAATCACGTCTTTAATTCCTCGCGTCAATTAACTTCGTATATCAAGAATTTGAATCTAACATTTCAATTTCGATAACGTTACCAATTTATATTATATCAGTGCTTCACTTTGATGCAATGGGAGACTACTAAATAGCAAAATATGCCCGCCACTAAACAAAAGCTGCAAATTTATGACAATATGCAGCAGCGAATTCGACAGGGATCGATTCGCACGAATCACAGTGGAGCAAAGTAAAACGTATCTCTCTTTAATCAATGTATGAACCACGCTCGAATCGAGTGAAATCGATTCTCCGTCCGGTTGACTTTCGCCAATAGAAAATATACATTTATCGACCGTTTCTTGCACCAGGAGTTAATACCAACGCGAATGCTACATAATTTGCATTCTGTACTCGATGACGGATTGAACTGTTTAATTAAATGCACCGGGTGCAGGCAACGGTCTCTCAATCGATATGACCTGGCATACCCGGCACCGATGTAGCCGGATGTGACGACAGCTTCGCCAGGGCCTCGAAATAGACAGGTGAGATTGAAACGTTTGTCCCTTCCCGTCTGCACGTAGTCCGAGAATTGTACCACAACAATGTTCGTCATTGTGTCGCCATACTGCAATCGTGTCAATAGACATCACTATCGTTAGGTATTTGATAGAACATTTATTAACTCTCTTTTCTTATGTTTCGTTAACAAGCTAAGCTGGACTTTGAATTTGACCCCTGCTTCCTTTTTCAAATTCGACTGACCGAGGTGCTCGATAAATATGTCGATAAAATAAATGTTCTCCCCTTCGTTTGCGGAAACAGGAACAAGTGTCTTACTCTTTGAGTGCCGCATTCAGGGTAACCCTGAGGACCACTGATTCGAAGAACGTTCACCGTTCCCCCATTTCCACGGAAGAAGCATCGATCGTAATAGCCGTAAGTGTAAATCCTGCCGATGAATCCTTCCGGTGTTCTCAAGGTAAATTCCATTCCGTCCTCGCTACACGCTTGGCTCACTAAAACGTGCATAAAGAAATTCGATCCTCGTGTAACAACAAAAAGATATAGAAAGAAAAACAAAAAAACGAAAGAGTCGTTAAAGCGCACCGAAAGCAGTCAGAATGATATCGACAAGATTTCATGAAAATATTAAAGTAATATATTTCCCCGAATCATTTATTACCGAGTGCCCAGTCAGCCTGATTGCTTCTCGGCGATGAATTCAATTAATTAACTTCGGAATACGTGGAATACGCAAACGTATAATCTCGGAACAAAGAACGAAATATTAAATAAGAAGGAACGACCCATGGACTACCAGTTAGAAAGCAGCGGTAGCCGGACATCATCGGAAGTGACCAAACCAATAGTAAAAAAAAAAAAAATAAAAAAAAAATGAACGAATCATTTTGGAGAGAACAGACGGTTTATTTCTCGAAGCTCAGTCCATATGACAATGTCTGTACAATATTTCGAAGTTGCATCAATAATATCTATAATATGGACCGGCCGCGTAAATGTCTCTCCACGTGACCCGCGTAGCAGGTGCCCAGGGTCTTCTACGGCGCTTACCGTCGAGGCACTCCCCGTCCGCACCCTGCCGTCCGTTGTTCCTCTCGTAGAAATCATAATCGGACCCAGTGTCGTAGTAAACTGGATTCCCCATGTCCATATCTCTGGAGTCACGATCGCTTAATTCGCAGTTGTCCCGTTCGGCGCCGTAAGGGGCTGCATAGGGACGATAGTTGAACGATCTGCAGACAAAGTCCCTCGCGTCGGCGCATTCCCTTTCGCACTGTGCCAACGACGAGGCCGTGGTGTAACGTCTGACGAAAGGCTTTCGAACTCTGGTGTGGGGGCCGACTTGACGGAAATTGTCTTGCTCGTCGCATCTGGACACCAACGGAGGCCGACCGATTATGGGACCGCCGCTGGTACCGAATGGCCGTGAATTGTAGACACCACCCTCGCCTATGTAACCACCGCCGATTATTCCGCCCTCGTTGCTGTATCCACCGTACCCCAGGGGTCGCGACGATCCTGGTACCGGATAGTGGGCACGGTCCGGGTGATTTTGGGGACCGTAGACGTCGTCCGTGGGGTAGTTTGATGGGTAGCCAGAGTGAGACGACGGCGGGAAGCTGAGAATAGAAGGCAGAATTATGGTGCGAACTGCGGATCGTTTTAATTTTTATGAGGGGAACGTTAGGGTTATTTTAATGCAGGTTAAGCCAATGACGTGTTCGTGGACGATAGAGTATTCGAACGTTTGTTTCGTGTGGCCTGTAAATGTGTGTCCTGCAGGTTACTTATTTTCTTAGTTCTGAGGGAAATCGTTGGGATATATTTTTCGTATTTCACTTACCGATTAGGATAAAGATCCTTTTCCGGATATCTCTCGCTAATGGGATACCGTTCGACATGGGGTCTGGCACCGCCTAAACCGGAGGGATATCGATCCAGAGGATCGTCGGCTATGGGATACCGATCTATCGCGTTAGGATACCGATCATTGTCACTGGGGAAACGACCTGCAGATATCGGGTATCGATTGCCAATTCCGCTTGGATATCTGCTACCAGCGGTGGGATATCTGTCTATTGCTGGGTCAGGTACAGGATACCGATCGGGATGTACAGGCCGACGATCGCCACCTCTAATTGGGAATCGATCGGACGCAGGATACCTGTCTGCAGATGGAAAACGATCTCCACCTGGATAACGATCGTTCGTCGGATAACGATCGTTCGATGGATAACGATCACTCGTTGGATAACGATCACCCGTTGGATAACGATCACTCGCTGGATAACGATCGTTCGTTGGATAGCGATCACTTGTTGGATAACGATCGTTCGTCGGATAACGATCACTCGTCGGATAACGATCACTCGTTGGATAACGATCACTCGTTGGATAACGATCTATCGGATCTGGAAATGTGTCCCCTCCTGCGCCAATAGGATACTGTCCACTCAGGGGATATCTTTCTGGGTATCTGTCCCCTGGATAACGATCTGGATATTTGTCGGGATATCGGTCTGGATATTTATCTGGATAACGATCCGGATACTTGTCGGGATATCTGTCCGGATAACGATCTGGGTAACGATCTGGGTGACGATCTGGATAACGATCCGGGTGTCGATCGGGTTTTACACTGCTGCTGTAACCTTTGTCATAATCTTCCGGATAACCTGCGGACAGCAAAGAAATTCGTTTATTATTCACTTGCGGTCAATTAAACGAATCATTTTTTAACCACAATTAATTGTCTTACGGCGATACATTTTTCGATATATTATTGACATTATTAAGTTATAGTTTACCGGGTCTTCCAAGGGATGGTCGGCCGAAATTTGTATCTTGTCCCAAGGGATCCGGTCTGTATCCTGGACTATCCCTGTCCCCATCTAAATATTGATCTGTTCGTACAGTTTTATAGTAAGTTATCATTTTTCAGCAACAGCTTCACGTTGTATATCGTCAAAGTTTAAGTAGAGTAATCATTTTATATCTTGCTATTGTTATTATTATTTTCTACGTTACTGTAACAGGACCGATACCAGAAGGACTAAGTTTATTCGCGGCACTCACGCATAAGATTCTCGTAGTAATCATAGTCAGCGTCGTAAATGATCCTGTGTCCGTCACGCTGATTGAATCGACTTAATCGACAGGTGTGGTAATGCTCTGAATAGACGGCGCTACGACACTGGAAGCTGGTCTGCCGAAGACACTCGTCAAGACACTCGCTCAGGCTACGCCCTGTTATCTCTGAATGAAATTCACCGCTCAAACGTGAGTTTCGATAACGTTGGAACGCGGTGTCAGGTCTTCGCCCATCGGAGAAAAGGTGCGACGTCGAGCTGCTGTCCGGGTACTCGGAGCCACGTGCTATGGACGGATCTACGTTTCGTAAGTGGGTATTGGTAAAATATTGCGAAGTACTAATTGATCGTTTCACTGTCACGAGGTCTTTGGTATCGAATAAAAGTGTGACTGATTAATTCGCTTCATAATTATTTCGTTATCGATTGAAATTTAACGACCAATGAAATGTAACTATATAATATATTTCTTTTTTTTAAATGTAACTCGTAAGTCCGATTAAAAAATTGCAGAATATCATTCGACAACGAGGAAAGTTGGTAGAAAGATTCGAACGCATTATCTAACCGCACGAGAATCAATTATCGGCTCCGTAATTCATTGTACAGTACAGTTATGCGATATCTATGATTACCCGTTGCTGTATGCATGGGTTATTAATAATTGTATGTGTCATGATGAACGAGTGTGTAATCACGCGGGTTGCAGATTGCACTTACGGTTGTCCAGGCAAACCAAATCGTAAAAGTGGTGGCTGGGACTGCTGCTGATTCCAATGTCATCCTTCTGAGAGACGGAGTCCTCTTCGGAAATGACGCACTGACGTGTTTGCTCGTCGAATTCAACGCTGCGACAGAAATACTTTTCTGCTCTGAGGCAAAGGGCTTGACACTCGTCTAAAGTAAGGTTCGTATAAATGTCGACTTCGAATGGTCCACGGAGACGTTTGTTTTCTTCTTTGACAAACACGGCCAATCCGTCGCAGCGACGTTCGGCTGTAGAAAATAACAATTATTTCATTCCATTTCGCAATCTATCGCGGACTATGTGCAAAATAGAGAAACGATGAAATCTGGTACTGGTGTAGCTTATATTAAGTAGCGTACCGTTGAGACAAGTATTTTCGAGGTAATCAGAATTCGGGTCGTCCTCCAATAACTCGGGATGCGTTCTTCTAGTGAATCGACTCAGGGCACAGCTTCTCAGAGCAGTATCATAGGTTGCAGATCGGCAAATGAAACTGAACTCGTTCAGGCATCTGTGAAAAGGGGAGGGACATGGTTATCTCTAAAATAATTCATTGCAATTGCAAAAAGCAATTCGTTACAACTTTTCTCTTCTCTACGATACCTGTCTTCGCAATCTGTTCTGTTCGCCGCGCTAACTTCCTTTATATCAGTCAATGGTAGCTTCAATTTTTTCCTAGGATGTCTCTCGAATACGTAACGTCGATTAGGGCATTCCCTTTCGATTCTGTCAGCTGCGCGAAGAAACAACACGGTTGAATAATGCCTCGAACGGAATAAAACGCCCAGCGTTCAGCGATTAAAACAGGGCGAAAAATTTCAAAACATTTTTGACAAATTTTTACGAAGAGGAATTAGTGATTTCGAACGATTAAATGATTTCACGCAGGCGAGTGTAATTTGGATGTTAAAGTTAACGTTCGGAGATAAAGTTCAAACGGATTATACTTACAACCAAGGCAGACTTCAGTGAAGTGAACGCTGTTAGGCACCAGCATTAAATTTCCAATTCCCTCTGGTTGAGCCTGTTCCCTCGTTAAATAACAAGTGCTTTCTTCATATTCAGCAGCCCCGCTGAAAGAAGCAATTCTGCTGCCAGGTTGGAAATCGAAGCTCGTGCAGGCCCGAACTAAATTGTTCGTGGCTGTTCTATCCCGCAGACATAATTCCTGACATTTCTCCAAGACTCTGAAGGGCGGTGCTGAGTCTCTTACCTAGGAAAATTAATGCATATTGGGCAACGATGATAAGAATCTTAACTGTTTAATCAATTTACAGCCCCGTTACAAACGATCAAGATGCCAATGCAGAACAAAAAATAATAATGTTAGCAAGTAATTTTAATTTGAAGAAAATTATTTCCACCGCAGCTTCTCTTTGATTATATCAGTTTGTCTATGGGAATATGAACTGTTCAATATGCTATTATTTATTTATTCCATTTTTCTTAAAGAGGTTTAACAGATCGAGTTTCCAATTCAAAGCTCCCCCCGAGTTTATCAGATTTCCCTTTTGATCGCTGCAGCGGAAGTTTTTCAGCTATCCACACAGTTTCTCGAGCGAGATTGAATATTCGAAGATAGCCCGCACGAACTCAGGAGATAGGTCAATATTTCGCGAAACATTTTGTACCACGTCGTCGTCGAAGCCCTGAAGCTGTTGATCCGGAAGTCTTTCGTAAACGACTCGCCCCAAACCGCCATTACACGTTGTTTGTCCTGAAAACACACGGGAACAGGTATCTTAGTTATCGTACACCTAGGAATGCGTTCAATGCTTAGCATTCTCCCCTCCTCCTGCCCCCCTGTCCCGCGTATATCCTCGTAAATAGATATTATTATTTCCTGTACACCTCCCTCCACACCGTCAAAATCCATGCTACTTCCTGTGAGCGATGATAGTCGGAACAATCTGATTTTATCATCGACAACGTGTGCTTCTTTTTCCTTTTCTTTTTTTTTCTTTTCTTTTTTTACGTGCCATAAAGTGGCACATATAACGATACAATGGGACGAAACGCAATTTCGCAAGCGACCAAATGACATCACCATTCTTTGCCGTGTTCCGTCATTAATTTTGCCGGGGCGGAGAATTCGAGGAAATATGTATGCCGCTTTCGTGGTCGCGCAGAGGGAATTTTCTGGGGCGTGCTGATAGGGCTTATTAAATTAGGGAGATAAAGGGAGGATAGGCGGTATGTGGTTCTTTGTGCGACGATATTTTGTTCTAGTTTTATATCCGGCTGTATGGGGCATTGTGTGCTTAATTATAGGAAGTACCCCGAGTTTGTTAGTCGGAAGTGGTTCGCATGGTGGGTTCGTGTAGTTCTATTTAATTGGTGAATTATGAATTCCGTGTCATCGACACGACGATTGGTTGAATTATTCATGTCTTACCGTTGACGACCACTTTTAAAGTAGCGAGAACGGAAATGGACTGCAGCAGATTCGATATATTGCCTTTCTTCATTTTCGATTGATAGGATTCACCATCAGGTAGTCATCCCAATGAAGATTTCGATTCTGAAACGAGATAATTTTGTTAATGCTACTGCAGGAGAGTGTTACAAAATTAGTCGATGCGAAGAAATGATTGGTAAGATTAAAATAATCGTTTGCAATGGTAAAAAGAAATGTGGACCATTATATAATCAAAGCTAGAAAGAAATTGAAAGTATACGATCGCATTACTTAAAGGAATTGGGGATCCATATTAATTAGCGTGGAATTTTTGCAGAAATTCGATATACTTAATAATCACCCAACTTTCTCCCAAATAAATAGTTTTAGCAGAGATTTCAAATAAAAATAAATGATCGATAGATCACTGTCGCCTATCGATTCGAAGCAATTTTTATACAGTTAGTTATCAATCATGAGTCGCATGTTCCGCGATTAAAGAGCCTCAACAGCTGCAATTGACTTTATCCATTTTTCTGGAAAAACGTACGTGGACCAATAACAGTAATCGGAAGAACACCGGACAACTAATAATGTAATGCTTGAAAGTTGGAAACACGGTTCGTTGCCTTTGCAGGCGTGCGCTTGGTCCTTTACCGCTTGTATTATACGTGCACGCCAAGCGCCAGAGAAAGGGTTCACGGGGGTGCGAGCGTGTGGAAGTGTTCAGGGTGAGTGCAGTTCAGGAATTCTATAAAACCTTGTCTCTGTTGCACTCTGAATACAACGAAATGTCCACCGGTCTGAATACACATCTGTATCGTGATCCCAAATGTTCAAAGGTACTATCTCGTAAGGTGAATGCGAGATGCTTTATACGTTGATTCTTCTCTGCTTTCAATTTGCAGAAATTGAAATTTTCTTTGTTCGTTTCTTTTTCTTTGATAGGCGATACGCGGGGGCTCTTCGAGTGATTGCGTAATTTAAATTTCACGAGCTAAGAGATACCTTAAAAAAAAAGAATGAAAAATTGCTGCACTCCAGTTTTTTTCGATAAAAAACGTTAATAACTTTTTAATGCAAGATAACAGAAGAAACTGTAGTAAATTGCCTCAGTTGTTTCAATGATTGATTAATAAGAAACCGTGTTAACACGATAAATCTTTTTCTCTTTCGGAACCCGCAATCTAATAATTGCCTGCCATTAAAATGATTGAATATTTTAAATAATAATTTTAGAAACAATGTCCATTTATCAATGAAACGCTCCAATTTCCAAATTGCCGGCCGTCATGCACATGCTTATCCATTAGATGCATTGAGTGTTTCACGTGAATTGCACAGGAACGCTGCTTATTAATTATGTTATGGTTTATCGCCTCGATAACTATAGCTTTCTGTCCAAACAGGATGGACGCTTGTTCGGTGATTAACGTTACGTTTAACGAGAGAAAATGATAGATTTGGCCATTTGGATCAACTATGTATTATAATGTCACGGTGAAGTAATATCATACTTACAATTATTCATCGAACTCAATAATTGTATGTTGTTTCAATAAATATACGATCTGGTGCCCGTTTGGAAGTTACAATTACAAAAGTTTGAAATAGCGATTGGATTTCTGTAAAATAGCTTTTCACAGTTATTAATAATAAGTTTTATCAAGCCTTTCGTGATTATTAAACATCAAGTTTCGTGCAGATATCTTCCGCGTAATGGGATTTCGTTGCATCATTTCGTTCGACTGAAAAACTTCTGTAGGCCAGAAATAATTATTTTACAGGCATCTTGCTATGCATTGAAAAACATACACAGATATTATCGCGGTACCTTGAGTTCAAGATGATATATGGATAACATTGTTGCGTGTCTCGAACAATTTTCATATTCCTGATTGCACGATATTCATGCTCGCTCATAGGACGTTACAAAATCGCAATTATTCACTGAGTTAGTTTTTAAAAGGCATCCTTATTGGAACATTGCTAAATAAAATTGTCAATACAGAGTAACAATTATCAAAATATTTTCGTATACAAATTTATGGAGTGCCCGTTTGTTTCACTTATTCCATCCTCTATACTACATTGACAACGTCTTTAAAAAGTATGCATCCGTTTGGTCACATTAAACAAAACGTTCTGATTAATCTACAATCTTCTTCAGCTCTTCAGATCTTCTTCGTATTCCGTGTGCTTCACACAATTTTACCCGATCTACATTCTCATTCAACATTCGTATCATAGCGCGGAGATAATCGTTCCAGATAAAAATCATTAGATTCCAATAATAGCCTCGTGTTTTTACTCTTTTACATAAAAACCCAAGGTTCTCCGTACAAAAAAATTAATCTCCAAGATTTGCGAACACTCGGTATGTCAACCAGGGCCCACAAATACCACCCCATGAAACGTTCATCTCGCCGGCGATTAATCAAACGATGCGTACCAGTGACAACCATCTCGCGGCAATTAATTCATACCATCGAAACATACCCAAAGTAAACGACGAGCTCACCTTAGCCCGTTCACACGGCAGAAGCGATCGATCCTGGTAAGCACAGTTTCTCGTCACCTGCCTTCGATTCCCCGCGGCCGCTTCCAATCTACGACCGGTTCGACCAACGATCCCTACCGATATGCACAAGAACTGTCCATCCAACGCGAATGGCACCTGTAATCAGACTGACGGTCAAAATCGGCGCAAACCGTGGAAATAATGGATAACACCTAGCCGGTCGCGGGGAATCGGTAGGGGGAGGGACGATGATGGAAGGATCGTTTCGATGAATGATTCCGGCATAGACGAGCCATAGGGGGCAGAATGCAGAGGAGAGATAACACAGGTGGTACACGGGCGCGGTGGGATCCCCACGTCCGATTTCTGGCCTTGTGCTCGCCGGAAGTAGGTCCATTGTGTCCGGTTTCCGTGGGGCCATCCGGGAAAACGTTCGACGTGCGTGTAAACGATGGACGGGACCATGGGTTCTCAAGTAGTGTTTCATCATAATGTTACAATGCAGCACTTGCGTTTCATTCATACGTGTTTAATTGGACGAGACAACAAAATGTACAATTAATGAAGGTTTCCTTGATTCGATTGATTGCATTAAAGTGTTTGGAATTCGTTGCTACGGTTCGCGTCGGGGGTATAGGATTGCGTTCTTAGGGTTTTACATTGTTCGAGGGTACGGAACGGTTTGTGTGGCGTTGACGACCCCCCTAGGAGTTCGTGGTTCGTCGATTGAGAATCGATGCACCAGACCGTCGCAATGCCGCGCCGGGTTGATTGTGCTGATGGTCGATCGTTTGTAGCGGAATCATGGATTAGAGATTCCTACCCGAGGTCAACTGGGATGACCAAAGAGCTGAGATACATTACATGCCTGCCCTGATCTGTCGACGAGGACAGACTCGTTTTGTTCCTTTATTGCTAGGCTGTTTTTTCTTTTTTTTTTCAACGTCATTTTATTTTTATTCAAATTTCGCCCGCGCAGGAAAAAGGGACACGTCGGGTTCGTGAACGCTTTTTGAGCAATCTCGATAATTCAGCCGTCTGTTTTGAATATGGAACAGAGTGTGAAAGATTTGTATGACGCACAGTTAGAAATAGTGATCGACGAATTTCTTATACAGTAGCGTTTGATGAATATTATAATTTAGGTGAAATATTATAGAATTTTTCATGATTTTGATAATTGTATCGGCGCTCTTCTTTCAGTAACATTAGTTAGTTTAAAAATATGCCTTCACGCCCCAAATGCTTCGGTCATTTTTGGTTTAAATTATAAAAATAAGGGAGGACATTTTCTGGGCACTTTAACATTACGATTATGCAAATTTATTAGCTATGTTTTTAAAGATAGTCTTAGCTTTCGCCTTTCAACTTTCACTGATTTTTCTAAATAATTATTCTACTAATAATACTCTCTACTATTCGCAAGTAGCACACTGTATTTCTAATTTTAAATTTCCTCGATCCACAATATCTAATCATTTGTTTTGTTTCCCACTACTTTTGCATGAAGCTTAAACAAATGGCATTTGCAATAAGCTAGGATTTCCATTAATGGGAAATTTCAAATATTCCCGCGTTTCGAACGCGCGCTCATTGGCGCGTTATTTGCGGGGGATGTTAATCTATATCGTCCCTTCCCATGCCACGAACTGTCAAGCATTCGATAGTTTGGCAGAGTCAGCTGATAGCAAAATGCGATCAAACGTTTCCCGTGATTTACCACGAAATCGATTGTAATTTTTCGTGCGTTACCGTGAACTTCCTCAAGGTTCGACAATTCCGTGATCCGCTCGTTCTTCTGTGGGAAATTCACGGATGCGTTTAGGTGCGAAAAATCATTATTATATTAATGTTACTGGTCAATTACATACAACCGCATATCGATTTACCATAAATTCGCTGTAAAGCTAAAGTTAACAGCGTTCGATACAACGTTCAGGGACGTTCTCGTAGCATTTGAACGATTACGTTCCTCTTTTAGATAAGAATACGACGTGATACATTAATCTTCGACGTTCGTACGTTATAGAGGTTATGATACACTTTCCAATGAATCGTTTCAAACATCGTTTCGCTAAATTAACGTGCAATTTAATAAGTATCATATACATTTGTATTTCTTTATATTTTACAGGTGGATATACGAGACTTTTTGTACTGGTTTAACTGAAGCGCTTCGACAGCAACAAGATGCCACTAAGTGCGGGTAATTGGAATAATTTCTATCCCGTCTAATCAGTTTCCTATTATTTCGTTGATTTGCATTTAATCTTTAAATCTTTCCTTTCCACGCCATTGCAGACATATCCACAGCCCTCCATTTATTGGAGCACGTGCAAGAAAGGGTAGAGGATTGCGACGATCCGAAGCTACAAATGCATACAACGCAAGACATAAAATCCTTAATCTCCCTCTTGGAGGACCCAGTGTTTCGGAGCATAGTAACGATTCAAGATTCGTTGATCGAACTGAACACGCAGTTGGGACAGCACCCGTCCATTATCCCCGGAGACTTTGATATTAATATCAGCGGGCAACTGGAACTTTCCGTTCCAACCACGCCAATACAGCCGCTCGGATCAAACGTCTATCAAGATCTGTATCAGGACAGTAGCGAGCTGGAAGATCAAAGGGTACCGGTCGTTCCATTGGTGCATAGCAGCAGCGAAGATACCAGTGCGCAGGTAAAACTATATTTCAAGCGTACGGGCAATGAAAGAATGAACGGAGTTCTACGAATACAAAGTTTTCGTGTTGTTACAGGTGACTAGCCCGAGCCTGGTATCAGAAATAATGGGAATGCCACCGATTACAACAACAACGTACGCCAAGGAGTTCAAGAAAGTTATTGAAGCTGCGGCAAGAGGTCGGCAGATATTTACCGTGCAGGTTGGTTGAATACAGTTCTTAAATATATCGATGTTACTTTAGCTTACGGCGGCGTTCAATGTGTTCAGTCTTTTTCACAGTTGTACAAACCAGAAGGTACCAGCTTGGGATTCAGCGTCGTCGGTCTGCGTAGCAAGGACAAGGGAGAGCTTGGAATATTTCTGCAGGAGGTACAGCCGAACGGAATAGCTGGGTGGTGAGCGAATTTATTCTTTACTTATTGCTACATAATTAATAGTAATAGAAGTAACAAGGGCGATTATTGCATTGGGGTACTCATTTACATTCGTACGAGTACTTTCTTGTATTTTGCTTTCCTCCAGTCGGAGCAAAGGAATTTAGATTGTATTGCAAGTGGCTTGTATAAGTATTTTTCGTACTTATTTTCAGCTAATTCCATATACTTGATTTTCTTTCTTCTTGTTACTATCAAACCAAATCGTTAAAATATTTTTTGTTCCGCGGGAACACTTTCTCGAAAATTTCTCGACCACCTTCCAATCACCGGCAGTAGCATGCGCCTGCAAATTCGATCGAGTAACGAAAGTATCCCATATTCGGGATTCGTGGAATTAATAAGTATCCATATCGTAATACGTGGAGTTAAAGGAGTAAACTTTTTATCAGTGAGGATACTCGAGCGTTCGCTATCTCGCGTAATACGGTTTGTGTGGCGTGTTGATTTCCGATGTAGGACCAATCTTGTGCATACAATCGGCTATCGTATTTACATTAACGCTTCTGCATTCCAAGAATTTTCATTCCTTGTACTGATACGTTTGCTTCATATTTGGAATACCTTCATGCTGTTTATATTACTTGTGACTGGTATCTGAGCCTGTCAGAAACTTCTGAAGCGAATGCATCGTGCAAATGCGAGTAACAGTGATTTTGCGAAAAGGTTGCGGAAAGTTTGGTCAGTCGAAAGTAGAATTTTATCACGTAAAACGGGGGAATCACTGGAAGGAAAGCGAACACACGTTTATAATGAACAAAAAATAACGAAACGGATATTTACTTCGAATAGATGGCTAGTGGACCAAGACTTAGAAAACAAACAACATTATATACTATTTTCGATTACAATAGTGTATATAAATACACCATAGTAAACAGAACAATCGAAAGCAATTGAAACTGTAGCGCAAGGTGATGCAATTGCTGTGTGTTAATTAACGCGATGTAACTACGACGAGGGAAACACGATTGAGAACTTCAACTCGGAGTTAACAAACCATTTTTAGAAACGAGAGGAGCACTTAAGAATTGTTTTGCTAGATACAAAAATATCTCCATATCAATAATGCTAAAATTATTTCTTCATAAATTACCCACTTCAACGGCCAGTATATCATCGCAATATGTTCGATTCTACATTATTATGTAGCCCGGATTAAACATTGTCAAATAATTTTTCAAATCACTTAGGCCTAATAAGTGAATTCCAATTAATTTATTAAATTATACATTAATTTATTAAATAGTTCGAAATGGATACCAAATGTTTCACTGGTAGCGTATTATAGATTTTCCATCAGTTAAAGTTAGCCAGTTTTCAACGGGTAGAAATTGGTTTAAAATGGCATATGAATATGCAATGTCAAGTCGAGTATGGTTACAATATTCAGTATCGAGGCTGTACAGTGAATATGGTTTCGTTTCCATACAATAAATTAATGCGAATCAAGGTATATGAATATTCGTTTGTTTTGCACCACGTATCGGAAGCTCCGGGGGGGGGGGGGGCTGGCATAGAAAATATGAATATCAACGCCAAGGAGCAAACGTGTGGGAATTACATTTCGGCGATTAATGGTATGCAAATATTCGCGAAAAAGGTCAAATATTCGTCAGCCTATGCCACGTGGTTGACCTCACAGATTCGCCGTTCAAATAAAGTAGATGTAAATTAAAAGTTCCGAATACTAGAAACTTAGCATCGTATTTTATATTCCGATAGGGGCTTTTCTACCCCGTTGAAAAATTTCTCCCAAAATTCACCGAATTTACACGTTAACAAGTGTACTAATTGACATTTGCAATGCACCAACTTTCTGCCCGAATAATCCAGCACGAGAATTTTGCCAGATGGACTAAAACTGATTTAATTAAATATAATGGATAGAGGGTGATATTAATCCCATACTCGTATGCACTACGGGGTGTTAGTTCCCGAACAAATATACTGTGTAGTACCACTAAAAGTGGTTGAACGAAGAAACTAGATCTCCATTTAATTCTTAAACATTTGAAGGATCCATTACCTACTACCCTTATCATTATTTCCAATATCGTCAATCCGGAAACCCATCCAATATTACCACAAAATGTACAGCGCTCCCATTATTACCACAAAATGTACAGCGCTCCCAATTCAAAAGCCCATCGTTTCTCCTTTCACCCCTTCTCCCAAAACACCCCGGTCCACCACCGTTCAACCCCCTCCGTGCACCCCATAACGCATCACCGTACACCTTAATGCGTTTATCATACGCTGATCTTAACTTTCGCTCCCGTAAAAACACGTACAACCCTCTGCCACCGTGAACCGTTCCAAACTTCATCCCCTAATTCTTGGAACACCCTGTACACGTTCGATGTCCACGGCGAACACAGACGACACGCTTCCCGGCACACCTACCCCATGCTCATTGTACCCAGATCGTCTACCTCGATTCATCCAAACCCTCCACCGCCCTTCCCAAATGCACCCCCTTACTTCTAAAACGCCCTGTACACGTTCGATGCCCATCCAGCTCTCACGACGTGCTTCTTGGCACACCCTGTGTGTGCACGGTGCGTTGATCGGGTGGCTCGTGGCACGCATGCCCGGTTACCCCTGTCCGGAAGCTTCGCCACCGTGGAGAAAACGATGCTTTCGAAAAAGAGGCCTCCCATTTTCGGTTGGCCAGTCTTCGACTGATCCTCGCGCGAGACAGATCGCGTTTGTCGCCACGCGGATTCGCGTAGAACACGCTACCCTTTCGGGAATCGTGCCCGGCGGACGTTACGATTCGATTCGTTCGTGGCCCTCGCAACCCCTCCGGTTCGAATGTTTTCGTTGGTTGGCGCGATACCGATAGCGGCGTAACTTCGTCGTCGGTGAACGGCGAACAGTGGAGGCTGTGCGATATCGCGGGCATCTCTCGATCGTCGTCCGACCTCGCCATTCCTTCGTTCCGTTTCGACTTATTAACCGGCGCTCGTCCCCTCGAGCGTGCCGAGGGGTTCGATGTTCTTCACGGTTCAACGAAACGTTCGCGTCGGCGGAACAGGCCCCGTGGTAACATGCGATCCCATGGACTGATGCAGACTCGCGGACGTTTGTTTTCGTTTCGAGCCGCGTAAAGGCCGACCCCGATGGTTTGACCCGTGTTATGGCCCTTTGATGTTTCGTGATTTGCGGAGGGGTGAGTGAACAGAACCGCGGCCAGAAGCTATGCTGCTGTGTGAGGCTTGACCCGCGGCCTCGTTTCACACGAAATCTTCAGGTGGTACGTGTCGATGTTGGTTTCACCTTATTTGTTAGTGTTTTAATTCGTTCGTTTTTATGGGACGAGATTGGGCGGGATGTTGTTCTCCAGTGATGTGCGCTCAATGCACGCTGGTAATTAATAATCGTTCGAACTCGCTGGATATTTCGTGCTCCGTCAATTATTTATTTATCATAGATCTCGTTCAATTGTAGATCCATTTAGACGTAAAACCACTGATCTTTCAGTTATTGAAGAAATGCTCCGCGCAGGTGTATTATGCGATGACAGTATTATTCGTATCGTTCGTTATTACCAATCGAATGTTGATAAACACGAAGTGCGTGTAATAACACGTATCGCGGCGTATTGTATTTGCGATAAATGATGTCTCCAATTTCCTAATTGAATCGTTTCGATTTTCTAATTGAAATGTTTCGTCTTCGCGGACGTTGATCTTTCCACGCTGTCAGGAGGATTCGTTTCTCGATCTTTTTCGTTCACGTTGCCTTCCGACGTGACGTAGTGCAATTGACAAATTTAATCTTTGCTGAATTTCATTTTTAGTCACGTTCGTTATTAGTACGGCGATCGTTCTGCTCAACTCTGAAGAGCGAACCTCTCGGCGCGACGGTTTCTTTTACGATGTTTCATTTATAAATTTTGTCGCCTAGTTATTTTTCGATTGCCGTGTTAGATTCGATTTTTAGCTTATTCAGAGCCCGTGACACTTGGCTTTGTCCGTTCATTTATATTGAACTTGTAGTTCGTTTATATCGAACAGCTCGTTCATGGACGAGAAATTAAATTCCTCACTTTCGTTCGATCGGACGGTGAACATTCGAGGTTTTAAACGGAATATCATTATTATTAGCGTGATTATGATCGAACTTGAAACGCTCGTTTCTATTTTAAACAGAAACGAATTTCAGCGGGGATCAATTAACGAGGGAAGAATAGTCGCGGGGAAAAAATTTGCAAGATATATTCCGGCGAAAGTGGGTCACGTTTTCCTACTTCGCAGGGTCATTAATAAATCAAAGTTCGAAATGAAGGGCCGTGTTCAAAGCTCAGGTATTCGGTTTTTATCGGCTTCTCAATTCTAAATTCGTTTCGATTAAACTCGAACTGCGTTTATCATTTTCATTTTGCAAGATTCGACGAGAACGATTCGATTTCTCCTCGGGAGAATTTTTCGCGGCACGCTGTTGCATTGAAAATGCGTCGCGCGTCAGGTTTGTTGAATATCCAATTCCTTTGTACGTGTTCAATCGTTGCGAAATAGGGATAGAAGACGTGAAAGAGAATTTGAACGAGAAACTGGTGTGCGTTGCGCGTCTGAAAGACAGAAAGTGTCAGATCGATCACAATTTACGTAAATAGAGTTCTCGTGCCTGTATGCATGGCCGTGGAACTCGAACGCTCCGTTAAGAAATTCATTTATCGCAGAAGTCAAACGCGTTTCGCGTCGGGTTAGAGCGTCCCATAAAAAGATGCTTTTTCGCCCCCCCCCCCCCCCTTGTACATTAACGTGCGATTTTATTCAAACAAAAGAGGGAAAAGAAAGAGGAGTGAAATGTCGCCGCAGTCGGTGCGTTAAATAATATAGTTCGCGCACCTTTGAAATTGAAATGGGTCTTTGAACTTTTCAGACGGAGAGTAGTAAACAGTTCCACGTAGATGAGGCGAACGCCGTTTGCAATGAATGAAATATAAATGCGCAGATCGGAATGGAATATCTCGGATGTAGATCGTTCTTAAAATTCCGCTCGAGAAGAGAGCGAACGAACTTTACGAGTTTACGCGAGCGATAAACTTGCGCGCGAGAAACAAAAATGTTCCGTCTGTTTAATTGAATTTGATGTGCGAAGTATTTGCGCGCGGATAGCGCCGAAAAAGATAACGTTACATTTATTTTCTTTCCTGTCACAACGGTGGGAGATTTTAGGTTTAAGTTCGAGTACTGGAATTCTTTACTCGCCGGTCGAGATAAAAAGCAGACACACGTTCGACGGGCTAAAAAAAGAAAACCAAAGCTCCGCGGATAAGTTCAGAGTTGAGTAACGCTTGAAAAGATAATATTCCGATCTCAAACGTGAATTTTACGCCCTTCGATTCGCTTTTTCTTTCTCGCACCCTTTGCCCTTGTTAAAAGCAGTACTGTTCTCGGCCCCCGCAAGCCTGTAATTATCGAAATTATGAAATGTAACGGGCAGGGAAATGTTCGTAATTTATTATTTAAGCCAACTGTGAAATTTTATCCGCCCGGTACGAACGGAGTGTTTGATAATATCGAAGTGAATGATAAACTATGCACAGCCTGTCGATAGGAACCATGTAATTCGCAAGCTCCATTTCGATTTAATCGTCCCATTTCCATGCCACTGAATGTTATACACACCGTTCTTTTTTCTAACGTACCACATCGATATGTTGGATCGAAATGGAGATAAAAAGGAAATGCACAACAACATCGGTCGAAATATTGATATAAGCGCTCCGTTTTTCCAGTGGACGTAATAAAACGGTCGTGGGAACAAATAGAGACGGCGATGCACAAATTAATTCGCACTGAAACGAAACTACAAATTCATTACACCCGCGTGTAAAATATATACGAAAATTTCGTATAAATCTAACCCCCGCTGTAGCATTTAATTAGAAACCGAAAGGGAGAGAAAACGACACTCGCGTCGCTCGCGGTCTATTCAGATAAAAAGTAAAAACGTAAAATTATTAGCTTCACATTCCGACACGTTCACTGGTTTCTACGAAGCAGAATATTACTCGCGAAATGTTCAGCAGACTGAAGATTTATCGCATAAATGTATCGCGATGCTTATTTTTATTGTGGAAAAATTCAGTCTATATCGGACGGACGTATTTGAAGCAACGAAACCTAAGAATAAGTGGTGGAAAGTGTAAAATCGTGTGTTTTTATCGACCTGGCTTCGTTCTGCGGGGAAAAGTGACGGCGTGTACACGCCTCGAAGGTGAAACTGGGTTAGATCGTCCGTAGGTGTAGGCGTCATCGATCTCAGATTCGAATTCAACGCGAAATTATTCTTCTTTCTGGATTATTCATGGCCCGACAGCCGGCCGGTCACGATTCAATCCGTACCGTGTTGCTCGATCGATGTTCAGACATTAAACAGACAAATATCTTTCTACCACTCCAGTCTTCTCTGCTCCTCCTCCTATTTCTTGCTTCGTTTTCCCCTTTTCTTCTCAATTTTTAATCGACAACGAAATAATGGTGTCGTTAAGCAATATTGGTACATAAATTCTGTTACCAAAATTACGGTCTGCCAGTGTGCATTGTAAAGAGGGGATTTAATATTCCCTCGGGATATTTTTTATTGCCATTTCGCTCGATTCTTCTGTGTAGGTCAATATTATTGTCATGGATTTTACGCGAAGACGGATGTAATAAATGATAATTAAAATACAGGATAGGATCGTAAGGTATCTTAGAGCATTTAATTTTTAGTGGAATTTTAATTGTTGCGTGTAATATCAATTGAGGAATATATAATAGAAAAGAATATAATTTCGCAAAGGAATTGTTTATCGAGGAAATGGGAGAAGTAAACGTTGTTAGCTTCAGTATGAGTTAGAAAGGGATAATGGTGATACGTGGACATGTCTGACTACATACGTATCGTTTCTACTGACCGGTTTGTCCCACTAGTAATTCGCTACCCTTTCTCTTATCAGCCGTCATAGCGAATTGTTTTGCTCGTATTCTGCAACGATATTCAACATTTTCCTATTCAAAATTATTTATAATCTTCTACCTTTCAACATTTATGAAGAGATACGTTGTTTTTATTCAATGCCTCCACCGGAATCCATAATTTATCGTATCAAATCAACGCGTACCAAGCACCGCTCGCTGTTGTTGTTCTGTAATGAACGTTTATTCTAGAATTTACCAGCGCATCCAAATGAACGCGAACGTGCAAATATTCAGGCCAGGAGACGTATTCCGTTATTCGAACTAAGTATTCGTCGAGAATATTCCAATGGTATTCAAAATCCAGTGCCTATATAAATGTACGATGTTCGATGTAAAATTCTACGACGAGGAAAAATCTGGCCGATAAAATTTCACCTGAAAACCTGTGTTTCGACGCAGTTCGCGCGAATTATTGAATGCAGATAAAGGGCGAAGAAAAATCCGATTATATCGGAGAAAGAGCTTTTTTTTCTCTTTCACGAAACATGTACAAGTCCGGTCGCGAAGAAAAATCCGTGCAATTTATTTATGCTTAAATTGCGGTAACGCTCGGCTGCCTTTAATATCGACGCAGGCATCGAGGCTAGGCGAATTAAAACAATGATTTTCGAGTCCACCGAATTCGCATTGCGAGCGCACGCGTTATCAAAACGATTTCCATTGCATCAATTCAATTTGCGCCTCTCTGCGTGGCTCGCGCGATGAATAAAAACGAAAGGAGAGGTTGCTAAGTTAATATCAGTTAATGCCATATTTCGTTTTTGTTATTCCAAGCACGGTGCGAACATAAAGCTATCTATATCACTTCGTCGAGTTACGAAGCCTGTTGGAATTTTCATTTGCAAATATTGCAATACTCACCTGCCCCGTTATTATATCCTGTTCTATACGATTCTAGACCGAAACAATCACCGATCATCGTTCGACGTCAATTGATTAGTGAAAAATCTGTACACCTTCGCGAAATCCGTCCATTTTGGACGGCGCGATCCTGAAAATTACGGCTCCCTTTCATAGCGGATGCCCGTGCTCGAAACGTTACACGGGTCTGGCTCGTTTGCTTTGCAATTCGATGGTTAAGGGTGGAGCAAGTGTTTCGTGGCAAGGCTAATGTCGTCGAACAAGTACTTGGCGTCGGTTAGGCGTACAATAGAGATTGGTATCCCTGATAGCACGGTCCCTCCGTGAAGTCAGCACGGTTCTACTTCATTCGTTCGAATGCACAGACGACAAATTATAGTTCTACCTTTTACCTCGATTCAGTTTCTCGCGGTGCAGAATCGCGATTCTCCTTCAGTTTCGTCCGGCGTGTCGGGTGTAAAAAATGTCATCCAGTCTCCAGAATCGTTGAAACGAATTTCACAACATCATCGATATCGTCAGTTTTCCCGGAATGTTGTAGAAATAAATGTTTCTCGGACGAGACGATCGTAGTTGTACGACCTCTTCATCCAGGTAATAGGCTAAACCGCGTGCATCAGGTGAATTATTGTAACGGATAACGCAGTGTTTCCGACACGGTCGACGTGCCGCGTTACCGCGTCGTAACTCGAAATTGATTAACCCTTTACCGCTTAGTGTACCTCCGTCGAGTAAGGTAGATCAATACGAGCCTCGTCTTATTCGTACGACCAAAGTGTCTTCTTCTAGCCGGCGGACAATCGGTATCTCTTAGGAACTTCCTTTTAAGGAAGCCTCAGAAGCCTCGTCTCGAGTAACACTCGTGATTCTGATCGAGCCTTTCGTGGATCATAAGTTTAGGAGACTTTGATGTCTTGTACCCTTGCTGCCCTCTCACGTTCGAATTGCTTTTTAATAGGGTATCGGGTGAGAAGGGGTTGAAGGTTGAGGTAAACGAGGACGGAATAATTTTCTGCGTTTCTTCCTAGGTTTTGTTGATTCTGCTGGTTCACCTGTGCGAAATAAATGGCGATTCTGTGTGACTGATAATTAGACGCGATATTTTATTAGGCGAGAAATGGAGCGCGGAAAGATGATTCTGTATGAAATATTCGTTCAGATATTTATTAATTGGACGGCGTAATAGGTCGGATGAAAGATGAAAAATAAAGAAGATTGTAGTTAGAAGTTTCCCCTTGTACACAGTGATTAATCAGAGCCTCTGGAAGTTCAAGTAATTAAGGGAGAAACTTCACTGGTTGGGGTCATAAATATTAGAGTCGAACATAATGGACTAGCCTCATGTGATATCTATAACGAAGCCCCATCTCAAATTTCCGTATCAGAGTACTTTAGACTAATTTAGACCGAGTATTGTCTACCAGCGTTGCAATTATAATTTCAAGCGGTTTACAAACACTCATTCAGCCGGGGGAACGGGATCGATTTTCAAATAAATGATTGTACTCCAATCTATGGTAGTTCTACAATATATTTAGAAACTTGCAGAAAGTGACGGTGTGATAGTGAATATTTTCAGAAGACGTTAACAGAAATATTTCAAGAGCTGTGACATCGAGTTTGTTAAAATTCTGCACAAAGTATCTATGCGCCACAGGATTTCTTTTATGCCAATCTTTATTTTGTTTAAATAAAGAAAAACACACGTACGCATATGCAACGATAAATTTATATACTATACAATCAATAATAATTCAGAAAAATACTGTTCAAAAAGTGTAACCCAATTTTTCCAAACGTATCAAAAATTTAAATTACTACTGAATACTCAGCTCATGAAAATACGAACGTTTCCTTAAATAATCGTAGTCGTTATCGGTCCTTTCGAGGACATATCCGGGAGAACTCGATCGTGTCGACGAGCACTTCAAACTCGAAGCTGCGGATTTTCATGATCCGGATGATCCGTGAAAATGTGACGGACGCGAAGCTCGCAATGTTCCAGATCGCGCTAACGAATCTCTCCACCCTCACCATCGCCTCCTCTTTTTTCTTTTTTTTTCTCCTTTCAGTCGAGGCATGTATTATTTTGACTTGCACCTGCACCGGAGAGAGTTGAATTTAGGCTGGATGTATTTGGATGTATGTATTTCCAGAGCGACGACATCGATATGAATTGATCGATTGATCGCCTGCTAATCGAGCGTTCAATGCACTTGGCTTCTTGGGTTCTGTACAACGATCTGTTAATTTGTTGGGTTACTGTATTTAATTTTCCATGTTGCAAAATGTGACTCCTATATTCAGACTGAAATTTCATTCAATAATGTGTTACAGGGGACCTGTGTCTTCTGACACTTGATGAACAGATACGATACGAACTTCACTTATGAAAATATTATTTATTAATTGAGCAAATAAATTGTCCGTCGTCCAACATATCTCACGTGCGAACCCTTATATAATTAAAAGAACTGTATGTAGCATCTTTCAGTAGGTGTATGTGTAGAGTTTCGTTTATGTCGTTACATTCGTCCATTACCTCTTTGGTCTCAAAGGTGATACATCTTCGAACAGTGATTCCTCTACAAGATCCAATTCGTCTTTGGGCTTACTTTAATACCCAGCCGAGCTGGCAGCCGTAAAAATGTCAGGGTTTCGATTGAAAATCACGTCACGTTATCCAGCGGTGTTTCGAATGTCTACAAAAGGGGAGCATAGATGAGCACGATTACTGACGTTTCGATCCTGTCGTGTTAGGAAGGAGAAAAGTATCGCCGTGCAATTACGCGAACGAACGTGTCACGTCCATGTCTCGAGTAATTAACGGCTCGTCAATTTAGGATAGATCAAAGGATACATGTTCAAGATAGGTGCCGTCGTGCTTGGCTCCCGGGCAATCTTTTGTACCGTGGATTTCGATACGGTTTGCGTAGAAATTCCAGTGCAGCTGTAGAAAATTGCTTCGCTGATTCTTCTTTATGCTGGTTTCGAGATTCGACAAATGTTAAAAAATTTTTTGAACGAATTTCTGGACTTTGCTGAATGATAGCTTTCGAGTTTAACAATATATATATATGAATATATATTTTTTTTTTCGATGAAAGATAACATTTTTACATTTAATAAATCAGTATAATTCTTTACTGAACAGAGATATATATGTTTCACCGAGTTTCGTGTTGAATTGTACAAGTGTACGCGAGTAATTCTAGTTAATTTGAATAATTCTCTTCGAAACCGCATACTTTTCCGGGCATTCCCTGCCGGTTCTTAGAAAACTTGCACGCTACTTGGATGGTTAATGAGTCAAAGGCTTCGTTTCTTGGCTCGTTCATCAGCTCGTTCATCAGGGTAAACGATACCGTGTAATGCAGTTTACGGAATGTATCCCCCGCTTTCTGCTCCGTGTAGCAAAATATTTGTCCCGGCGCGAAGTTGTTGCGATAGTATGCGAACTATTTGTTCCTGTTCACCTGCTCGAAGGTAAGTTTCCAGATAGATACAACCGCCCAATCCGTCTTCCTTGACTCGGCCAGATTGCGCGTATATATATATATCCCCGATTGGATAGCTTCTCAGGTTGCAAAAGCCACCGTCGGTACATGGGTAATTGTGATATAATAATGTTCCATCGGTATCGGGTTCACAATTGTTATTGTACCTGTTACTTTGACAAAGAACGCGCAGCTTCGTTGTAATCGGTCGATAATAATCTTCGTTCCTCCTTTTGGAGTTTAAGGAGCTCGTTATCGGTCACGGTAATTTGTCATAGAAATATTATTAATATTATTAATAAAGGCGTAATAATTTTCGTACTGCTTAAAACCACCTCCCTTCTTCCCTTCGAGTATTTCAACGTTTGTTGATGTTCTTTCGTTTGGTCTGACGGTTGGCAAAGTTTCCCGTCCGTTCTGCTTAAAAATTTCATTTCCGCTCCACCTTCTTCCAATAATATTATTCAACCACTTTGCTTAATCGCATTCGATTTCGCTTCACTGAATTACATCGTTACATTTCACTCACCGCGAAGTTTCTATTTCTCTGAACCTTTTCGTCTTGATCTCTTATCCCCCCTCGATTTCTCGCACAAAATTTATTTTCCACGCAACGGTGAGACAGTTGAGCCGACAATACGCACGCCCCCCTCGCAATTTAACGACCGCTTCTCTTTACACCCACACGTTGGTCAACGACCCTGGGAATGGGGTTTGTAGAGAGTCACGCAATTGAAAGCGATATCAAGGAATAAGAAGCGAGCGTTAGTGTCACTCGCCGGCCTGCTATAAGAAAAACGATTCCCAGTGATGCGATTAGATCACGACGATCAGAACGTAGCGCAGAGTATTTTCAGTTAATTCCGGCTTTGTCGTCTAACAACTGCAACAAGCAGTTCCGCCGCTACATTGCTAATGGCGTTCTATATACCGTATCGAACAATGCCATTCAAGTTTCTTCTTTCGTGCAAAGTGCCACGAGTGGCTACGTTTCGACGTTTCTGTACGCGTGCATATATAGGGAACCAACTGGGGGCTTAATAATTCCATTGCCTGTATAACCCAATATTCTTCCTCTTCTCAATTAATTCGACGGTTGAAGGTGTAATAGCTCTGGTTGAAGCAGCGTATGTGTACGTATGCACGTGCACGCGTACGCGTGCCTCTGTTGAATTGGGACGCAGTGTACTTAAAGCGATAGTTATAGCCCGTTTTAATGATATCTTCTTTTTCGTAGCTCTATTTTTATTTTAGTCCACTTTACCTTTCTATTTGCACAGCCACGTATTCTTTATTCGTTGCTTGTATTTTCTTTATTTCGACGCGTGGCTTCATACGAAGGGTTTTTATGTTTCTGTTGTTTAGTTATTTTTAATAAGTTGACAATAAAATACGACGCTTTCACAAGATACTGTTATCACCAGTTTGGTATAATTAATAGTAAAATTCGGTTTATTAAATATTATTATTATTGCGTTTTCGATTCGTTTGTTTAAGAATCTACTTTTAAACATAATCCGTCGTTCAAATCGTAGCAATAGATTTTCGGGATAAATGATTGTTTCCAGCCAGAGGTATATATTCCTTCCGGAATTTGTCACGTTTGTTGCGCAACATTTATAAAATCATATATATATAAACATAAGGTAGGAACACGACATTGTTGATCTAGATCCGAGAACTGTACATCTGTCACAGTCACAGACTACAAGCGGAGTGTGCCATATTGTGGCTTATGATACATGGTTGCTATTGGAACTGCAGGGGTAGTAATGCTAGAACTGGGTGCAACTTGAAGCATGAAATTTGATTGAAATGAAAAAGCTTACAATCCCTTCCCGGTCTGTTCCTCCGCGACACGGTCGACGGATTTATAAAGATTTCCAATAAATAGTTAAATAATAAATAGTAGAAGATAGTCCCGAGAATAATGCGAAATAGCGCGAGCACAATAAAAATAATAATAACAACAACAATTACAAAATGGCTAAAAAGTGCACCACGAATCGTCGTTCGTCTGCCAAACAATTACAACAGCCGAGCTCATAAAACGCACTTATCAAATTTTCCGAAGGTAGTCTGAAAAATTTCGCCGACACCCGAAATTAATGTTACGATAATGTTTCGCGATGATCGCGGGCGATGATTAGCAATCTCGATCCTTTACGTCCATATTAATATTCCATTTCGATCGGCGCGGTGTTTCGAAAAGAGTCGGGCCACGACACGGAATCCCCCGGGGTTTGCTGAAACGTTTCTCCGTGTATTTTCAGTCGTCGCACGACCCTTTCCACTGTCTGGCTAATGGAATTTTAACGAGACGCAAAGTCGGTCATATCGTAGTGTGACGGGATGGTCGACGGCCCGTTGCTATTACACGTTGGTGGTTCCTTGAACGAGGCTGACGCTCGATAGTTTCCCTGTTGCTGCTCGAACGAACGATCGATTCGCCCTCCCCGTCGCCGTTCGAGAAAACCGACGCGTTCGATTACGTGCAACGGGCCGTGGTGCCGGTGTGTCGTCTCGTTTCATAAATCCGCCGTGCAACTCGGTGGCCGCGAGAGGGTGGCACCTCGTACATTTTTCGTCCCGTGTGCGCGGAGAGGGGAACGGCTGGGATCACTTGGCGAAATTATTTCGGTATCAATGAATCTCTGGGAACAATCAAGTAGCCGTATCGCCCCGTGGCGCATTTAATGGGCGCAGAAGGGGACGGGGGATGGGATTCGTTTGAGCTTCAGTCGGGATGGATACGATCTTCGGGGCCGAAAGATTCGGTGTTTGCGTATTGTTACGTCTTTCCTGCATGGGGATTGGCGAATCGAATCGCTGAAGCCACTTCGAAAACGCTCGAATACTTGAATAGGCACTGGGGATTTATAGGAACGACTGTGCTCGAGAGCTTTCGACGCTAATTAGGGCTTGGATATTTTTCTCCGTTACGAATACAGAAAAGAACGACGTTTTATTTTTGAACAAAATATTTCGATATGTTTTCGAGTATGATATATGCAGAGTTCGTGTCAAGCCTGTATCTTCCCGCAAGATTTTTCGCACCTTTTAATACACCCCGATTGTGGTACAGATAGAGAAACTGATATTTGATTGTCTCAATAAACTGTTGACAGTCGTCCAGAATACAATTTCCTTACATCGTTTCCCCCCTCCAAAGGCATTTCGCCCACTGCAACAAAAGCACTGCAATATACGCAACACGAAATGTGTAAAGACGCAAAGCAATTTCCAAATCATCTCCCAAAATCCACAGCTCGCATCCCTCAAATAATATTCTTCCTACTCTCGTCCCCTCCATAGTTTATCCCTCGTCCTCCGGGAAGCTCTCTGAATCACAAACCTCCATAAAAAATCAAAGCAACCGTTCGTACGATCCTCGCCTGTCCGTGAACGCGATTCCCCCGTGCCGCAAAATCGCTCATTGCGTAATTGTCAATCAGTCTTGACACACCTGCAGCAGAGGGTTGCGAAACCCCCGGGACTCCCTTTCTTCAAATCTAATCGCGTAATCCTACGTGGCTGTCCGCCGCAGGATGAACGTTGCGCAATCGGCTCTCCTCTTTCTCGATTAGTCGGCACCGGTGCACTTGGCGAGCATCGAATCGCGGCGCGCACCTCTCCGTCCGGATGCGACGGGCGTTATTCGGTGGAAGTGGTCCAAAATGAGATACACCTCCGCGATTCTCGTTTCCCTGCGCTCCCGTGCTATTGCCGGCTCGAGCGAAACCTCTCGTTCAGCTGTTTCGAGAGAAGGACAAGGGGCCATCGTCGAATGGCCGCGATATTGCGATGCACCATTTCCGAATTATTTCTGCGCTCTGAAGACGATTGGCGAAAAGGCTTCGACGGCTATCGGAATTATTTAAATCCGTTTCCCTCAGGGGAGAATCGGCGCTCTTTTTCCCTTAACGTCCTTTCGTTTGGCTGGTGTGTTTTTTCGGGGGTGGAAATTGTGCATTTCGATGCGACGGAATCGAATGACTCGGCTTGAATTCCGAATGATTTAACGTTAAATTCGCGGTGATTTCACGCTGCTCTCGATTCGTTACTCGACGGCGATTGATGCGGGACGTTTCACTTATTATTTCATCGCGCGTTTTCATAGTTTCGCGGTGGACAGGTAGGGTAACGTTTGAGCGTCTGTTCAGGTCGAACACGAAGGCCGTTTAATGTGGCGGTATAGTTGTCTGCGTACACTTGAGATCGATATATCGTAACGGCAACCCTTCCACACGCTTGAGCTAATTACACGCCACGGTAACTTTTCATCGTTCGGTCGCTTTCACGACGATATGATACACCGTGTTCGATTTCTTTTCCGCTGCGGGGAATTATTTTGTGAAATGGACGAGCAAATTATTTCTCCCCCGAATAGCAGAGGTATCGCCCTCCGCTGGAATATTACCCTACGTTCTCGCTCGTTGCTCCTTTCGTTTTATCGCGTAATTAAAATTCAGCTCAACCTGCTGCAACGAAAGTATGCTATAAGATTGTACAAAAATATGACGGAGCGTAACTCCGTATAACAGCGTTTCATCTTCCGCTTTAATCCCTGATATAGACAGACGCGTTTCACTTTACGCGGCGGTTGAAGAATTAATAGAAACATATTTTTCAGTATCGTGTTCATCCGTGGCCGAAAGTGCGGGCAATTTTTCCGCCCCACCAATTTACGTTTACCCTAAGCAACTTTCACGTCTGGCGAGGAACAAATTGGAGGAATTCGTTGCTGGCAACGGGTTCGCGAAAGAAGTATCCGTTTTATTCGCCGCGAACGCGACTTGGAGCGTTCATTTTTTTCGCGCATAGCACGAGAAAGCTTTTGTTGGCGGTTCGAGCCTTACTTTTCCAAGTTTCACTTTGTGCCACGAACGAACCCCCATCCGGTCTCTCGTTCTCGTTGTAGACACGGTTATACGCCCGTGAGAAACGCGGTCGACGAGACGTTTGCTGTGAAATTTAAGCTAAGAACATTCCTGTCCCGCGTTTCGTTAAAAGACGTGCGTGTTTCCCGAGGGGCGACCCTTTGCATTGGTTTCCCTTGTAATCTGCTATTTTTGTGGCTAATTAGTGCGGCGACGATGGGCCCAGAAAAAACATGGACAAGTGCTGAAGATGGGGATTAGAACAGTAACGGAATAATAGTAAACATATTGTACTGTCACTACTATCGTACTCAGACAATTATGAAAATTATCTTTTTATGTTCATGTGTCAGTCAATTTTTTGTTCGCCAGAAACAATTTGGCGGATCACCTTCGATCCAGAATCGTTTCGATATCCACGTAAACTTTGTACAGCTAATTAAGCTTCGAGCTAGTTTTGAACAGTTAACGCGATCTCACCGGATTGCTGGCAGTGTTAGAATCTCTCCTGTTCGGCGTGGATAATTAGATTTCGCTGCGGACGAAATAAATTCGATGAATATTGACGAAATTAATAGCGAAAGTAAATCTTCGTTTTCCGTTCTCCATTTGATTACAGCGGAAACTTAACGAACATCGGATTTCATTGTTGCACGTATCATCTTCGTTTGTTCGTCCCGTCCTTTCGACCTGAAATTAAAATCGAAACGATGAATACAAGCAGCGAAGTATAATATAAATACGAATAATAAAATGAAACGTATCCTGTGCATCCCAGATCCTGATGATAATACAATTCCAACGAGTAAACGAACGTGCGCGAACAATCATAATTTAATCGCCAAGTGAGCGACGTCATTTTATTATTCAATCTAAAATACGATTAACCGCTTTAAACACACGAATATAATTCGCGGTGCATTCTCTAAAGGCACTCGTAAAATATTCCCGTTTATTTCAAGTCGCCGTTCGACTTGCACGGATGCGAATCAATAAGTCCTCCGATGAATTGCAAAAAACTCCAGAAAGATGAAGCTCCCCGGCTGGCGGATCGTTGTGCTTTCGTCTTGAGAGTGCTCGAGACGAGCGGCGAGCGGAACGTTTTAACGAAACGGACGTTCGAAAAAGTCGAGTGAAGTTCTCCGGGCAAGGACGAAATTGAATTTCCAGCCGCGAGTTACATCCTGGCGAACACGCAACCGGCTCGATACAAATTTGTGCAGCCGTCTCTTGACCCAGAAGTGCGTTGTCGTTTCGTCGGTGACGGTAAATCACGCGAAAGTTACTCGTGGAGGGTAATTCGAAAGTTGGGCCGCGTTCGTTCGACGGAAAAATTGTGCGTGCTCTATTGAAATCACGAGAGACGAGCACTCCGATCCTCAGCTTGTGACATCGCGGTTTATTCTTCACAGATTCAATTTCGTTGCGAAATGCGTTGGTTTGTTAATTAATCAGCTGGAGTTCCGTTTAAAACGTGCATGGGATTTGTTGAGCGACGAATGAAACAGACGGTTCGAAGAAATATGAAGAATTCGGAGAATCTAGAGGACAGGTGCGAGTGACGGAAAATATAAATAATTAAAAGCAAGTATTATAGAAATAGAACCGGATTCAGCTACCTATACATTACGCACCTATAAATACGGCGACACTTTTATTTAAGCAGTAAAGTTAAAAGCTGGGCGCGGTAACGAATAAATTAAATTATGAGGGATAATTAACGGGCTAATTTTAAATGAAATTGACCTGCAAGTGAAGTGGACTATGTACACGGAGGGACATTGTCCGCATCAGAAATGTACAATGTCTCGTCATAATTACGGTCAGGAACAGTTGCGGCGAATGCGGATTAAACTCTGAACAAACTTTCGTGCTTTCGAGATTTCAAACGGAACGTTTCAAATGAAACGTTGCGTACGTAAGATCGGCGAAAAGTACTGTTCGGTTAAGCCTATTTGCGGGTCCGCTCGTCGCTAATTATTTCGGGCCGATGTATTTTTATGGGGCGTAATTGAAGGCGAATTACATATTAATGTCGCGTTGAAACGTTTAATCTCGTAACCTCTCTATACGCGTTCCCCCGGATGCCCACGCGGAGTTACATTATTAATCAAACTTCAGAGCGGAATTTCGCGATTCTTGCGACCCATTCGGCAGCCTACGCCGCTGCATTTCTCTCCTCTACAATTAATGCACTCGCGGGAAATCAGCCCGGAAGTGTGCTACCTTTATCGAGTTTATCTCCCGCGAAACTGTCGCCTTTGTTTCTTGGACAAATGTCGACTTTCAATTAGTCCGCGACAATGTTCAAGTTTTCCAACCGCTTCGAGCTCGCAGGTTTGTACGTCGAGGGTTTTCTCACTTTTAAATTGGCAAAGTGAAACGTTGAATCGCTTGTATCCCCGGAAAATTAATTCGTTGTCTTCGTTGTTCGTCGTGGTCCCGTTTCATTCGAATCGTTCGCGTCCGAGGGAAACGTTGGAGAACAACCTCGAAACGCATCTTATCGGTCCTTCAATGGAAATTCTTCGCGGTGCCGTTCGATTGTACGCGATCGAAACGATTTTCATTCAGCGGGGCCCTTCTATCGGCCGGGAAAGAAAGGAAACGAGGAAAAGGCCGAAACAAAAACGATTTCCAACTTGTCGATACGGTACGCGAAACTCGTCGCGGTTTCATCGACGCGAGACGAGCCGCGAAACCATCGCAACGTTTCCGTACTCCCCTGAACTCTTACAACCCATCGAAGATCGCCGGTCGCGTATGAAATATCCCGGCGAGCGATCGATTCGCGAGGCGTCGCGACGCTGCCTGCACGCGCCGCTACATACGAGTACGCGGAAACGACGATTCAACGGCGGGTCGATTTCAGCGAAACGATTTACGGTCGGTCGACAGACGCAAACGGAAATCGTCCCCCCGAAAGCTATGACTCGCGTTTCTCGCCTCTCAATAACCATCGCGAAAAGCTTCTTTTCCTTGCTCGTCAATCATTATTTCCCGATCTATCGTTCGTTTATTTTTCCACCTAGTCACCTTAGCCACCTACTACGCAGCGGTAGCCCTAACAAGAATCGTATCATTCTGATTCAACAAAACAGAAAGAGCAAAAAATGTACGATTCAATATCGAATGTTTTTGCCCGCTTGTAACCAAATATACAGCAGGAAAGAGTACATTGGTCGTCGCGAAATTCAAGATCGGAACGACGGTATACGCCTTCGAATCGCAGTGGAGCCACGACGTCGCGGGCCTTCGAGTTTAGGCGAAACGAAAAATTCTCGGGGGTGGTATCGGGGGCTGTGCGTTTCAGGACGCGAAAGAGTTACACGAGGCACGGGCGAGGAAAAGCGACGGCACGGATGCTGTTGCTTCGCGCGGGCCGATAAATTTGCAGGGACGCGAGACGCCGTTTGTTACAGGCAATTTCACGAGGGGCGAGACCGGGACAGCAGGGTGGAAACGTCCTAATCCTCGTTCCCGTTTCGAACCGTGGAGGATTGTATTCGAAACGAGGGCCGCGCCTGTCGCGTATTTACACTTTCGTTTCGTTTATCTGCCCCTTGTAATTCTCCCCGCCGAACTTTTCATTTCGTTAAAGGCCGGGGGATTTCCTTCGATCCCCTTTATTAGGGGTATTTCGTTACGGTGACGAATCGTGCGAGATTTTATTGGGCAGTTTCATGCCGATGGACTGCCGGTGTAGTTCGAGAGCCGCTCCTCTTCCGGGGCGCAAAGTTATTTGTTGCCGTCGACTTTTCATTTTTCGGTCGCGACAGTTTCGTTGTTTCGTTTGTGCTCGTTTTATGACGGTTCGACGGGAAATTCGGTCTAATTCCTGATTGCATCGAATTCGTGGAACGATTTATTATCATTTGCATTTGGAATGACGGCGAATTGGACGTGTTTGTTTCGTACGAATTTGATACTCGTTGCGTACGTTTATTTTCGTCCCTTCTTTCCTATTTTTTCGTACCGTAGAAGCTCTCATTACACCGGGAATAAAGCTCGGTTAATATTTCAGAAGTGTCCGACGTACTCGTATCCTTCTTTGCGAACAGAAGCATGCAAGTCGCGAAACATTTGGACGAATGAAAAAAAAAACCGAAAGAATTTCGAAAACTCTCGTGAGTTCAACGAGATCCATTTTTCTATCCGCGTTGAGTAATTGTAAGCATTTTTGTCACCGAGTTTAGTGGCTGCTCCACATTCTACGACTCCTGAGCACCTCTCCTTTTTTCCCCTTTCTTTTTCAACACTCGGTGCGTGACGAGAATTTTCAGAATCGGGGACCGTCCGAAAATTTTGCTCCCTAGAAAATTGATTACTAGAGTAAAGAGGAAAGAATATAATTCTTGACAAATCTTGGCGTTGCTTACATTTTAATTAAAATCAAATTAGATCCCTCGCCGATTCGAAGTTATCTCTATGACAGTCTTTTCTGTTTGCTGTACAGTTACGATTTTAAACAACACAACTGTCACATTCGCTGCGTAGATTCCCTTCCGATCAATTACAATTGACCGATCCTTCGCGCTTAAATGATCAACATAAATCCTCGATCGGAAAGCTCGACGCTTCGCCTCATTCAAGCCTAATCCCTTCAATACGGAATTTAATTGCATCGATCCTCGCTTCGGACCTAGTGACCTACTCGCCTGAGTTAGCGAAAAAAATCAATCTGTCGTCCCCAACGTTCAATAGAACCCTTCCAAGACCAAAAACATGAACACAGCACGTCTTCGAAGTCCGTAGGAGAATTATTTATCGAGAGATCATCAAATTCAGAAACAAATATAACACGATAACGACTCGAAGAAATTTGCTCGCTCTGAATAAAGGAAAAACGAAAAAAACGGAAATCGAAAGCCAACCAACGGAAGCGCCACGAGCATCGAACAACCCGATTGCACCGCAACAACCCGATTCGTAAATTAGTCGCGAAGTGTCCGTTCGTTGTCGACGAAATTTCTACGAGACGGCCCTGTCGATGTTTTCGTCCCTCTTCGATCATTAGAGGTAGCCGTAACGCAGATGATAAAACAAGAACGCTGCTCGTGCAGTGCGTAGAACACAAGGGAAATGAACGAATGTATGTGGTTAGCTGTGACACAGGAGGGGTGGAAGAGGGTGAGAGAGATTCGTTATTGATTCGAACTCGACATAGCTCGGTTTAGAGTCGTGACAGGCTGTATATCGACTGGCAACGAACGCTGCCAGGAGCGTGTTCTTGGTAGGAATGATGGATGATTGCGGCCTTGTATCGGCGAACAATCTCAGGGAAATCCTGTTATGGTTGTGGAAGCAAAAGTAACCGCTCGGGGCAACGAGAGCGAGAGCAAAAATCGAGACTCTTGTTTCACGGTGTCGCCGCGTCGCTTCTCGCGGACAATATTGTTGACGCTGTTACCGTCGTTGTTATTTTTATTACGCAACGAACAAAATTGATGCACCGTGGTTATCGAGAGAGAGAATTACGTTCGCGTGCGTGCACGCGTACAAGTTGACGCAAGACGCAATCTAGAATTCGTTTAAGGTCGGCTATTTTTTTCCTCCGGTTGGGCATACCCCAATTTAGGGAAGAAACGATGTTTGATACACGTTTCCAAGGGGGGGCGTCACGATTGTTCACGTTCGTGAAATAAGAAATTACAGCCAATTGTACCGTCGAAATTGAACATTAATCAAGCCGTTTACCTCCATCGAAAAATCGCGACGAATCAACGTCAGGCTGCCTCTGCCGTCGCTGTAATTAACTGAATAAGAAGCAGAGGAAAATTCGCAGAACGCTCGAATGCTTCTATGTTTAATACACGCGACGCGAGCCAGCGTTCCCTCGTCCGGCAACGCCAACTTCTTCCCTCGCAAATTGTTAATGAGACAGGCAAAGAAAAGACGGCTGCATCCCGTCGGGCGAGCTCAAGCTTTCCTTTCGTGCAGCCAGTTAAGCATTAACAAAGAAAGCAGCTTTACATTCGTTGCAACGCTCGCGACGCAGCAATTTATCGTCTCGTCGCGCTTGCATACTTCTCTGACGAATTCTCGAACTGGATTGAACCACCCATTCCCGTCACCCTTGAAATAATCGTTCCAAGATCGCTCGCGAGGCTAATATCTCGTGGGAAGAACGTCGAGGAAAAACGGCCGCAACTTTTCGAAACATTCTGTTCCCAATGTTTCGCGCGAATCTTCGAAATCGTCGTTTCGACGAGTAATTTCGCCGCGGCTCCATTCTTCCTTTCTTAGCCCGCAGAAGGTGCGCCCCACTTGTCGTCTCACAATAAATCTCCTTTCTGTCGCCTTTTTATTCTTTTATTCATTCGCTCGCGCTCCCTTTCAGCCGTCTCATCGTTCGCCCGTCTAAACATTCTGCTCGTTCCTTGCTTTCATCCCGTCTGTGATCCTTTACCGTCGTATCAGGGTGCAGAACGTTTTCCTGCCGGCGAGACACAAAACGTTCCGGCCGGCGAGCGTGGTCGGTTCGCGATAAAATCGCGTCGACTTTTTCGCGGACAAAACTGCCCTAGCATCCGGGTTGGAGGTGGATTTTCATTCATCCGTAAACACCGGGCGGTGATTCTGAGACGTTGGTATGATTCCGTGCTCGGGGTACCGCGAATTGGAACGGGGATGTCCCTGGGGTTGTTCGTGGATTATTCTTCCTTGTATCACAACGGCGGGGGAATTTTCTGGGAAAGGGGACGGTTGGTATTTTCGTCGGTTTTCCTGGTCGTTATTATTTTGCTCGTTCACCGATTGCCTCGGCGAAATTGTTTATTGAAATGTCGCCGTAATAGTTGAGCGCGTGCAACGAGGAGAGATCAGTTCTAGATGTAATAAAAATGTCGCAGCTTGGGAAATGAAATTGTTAACGCGGCAGCTGATAAATTACAAATAGTCGTCATTGTACGAAACGCGTGGAGATTTTCGTGTTGGTGTAGAAAATGTGACGTGGCAAATGGAAGATAAAGGACCAGCTCCAATGCACGTTATACGAGAATTCGTATAATATTCCAAATGAAATTTCATGGTTAATGGACTACATTAAAACAACAGTCTTCGGTTCGTCGAACTGCGGTTAATGAATAGCGACCGCGTCAGAATCAGTTTAATTAATACTTCCACGTACACGCATAACCGTGAACGGGGTGTGCGGTAAATTGTTCTGCGGCTAGACTAATTATTTCCATGATCGATTTCGTATCGCTCATATTCGGATCGACCGCTTAAACCAACGGAACACGCCTCTAAACGATACCGACCGTGTGCAACTTCGCACCTAATCCGGTTGCAAATTGTTCGCCAGTTACTGCCGATCGCGCGACCCTCGTTTACCCCGAAAGATCGTTCGATATTTTTGCAGCAATTTTCATTCACAGACATACCCGTCTAATTTTTCCAATAGAGGGTACAACGCGTACAATACGCACGGAATTATTTGAACATCGAGAAGAAAGTTTCTCGTTCGAAACTAATAATTACTTTATTACAGAACGAAATTTATATAAAAATAGATCCATCGTCCTATCGTTCTCCATAAACCAAGCAAACTAACGGACCACGAACGCTCCCGTTTTCCACCGTTCATTTCCGCGAAACTGTTCGCGATTTCCAGCATACTGACACGGCGTTTAAATAAATCGAACGCACAAAGCGCCGACGGAAACGAGCGACAGAAGTTCGCGATAAACCTAACAAACTGTTGATCTTTCCGCGTGTCTAACCGCACGGAGCTTAACAACTTGGCAGACGCTTTAATCTGCGCCAGTGCAACAAGAAACGCGAACAAACGTCAGCGACTTCTCACCTATGCGTGTATAAGCGGATCCTCACTTGGCGCATTCATGCCGGCTAGGTGTTTACGGTGCACCGAATTAAACACACGACGCCGCTATCGCCGATGTTCCCCCGCTGTTCAGAACCCTTTGTTCAGACAAAAGAAAACGGCCACGGACACTCTTGTCGTGCATCGATCGAAAATAAACTCGCAGAGCTTTGATCATTTATTGTTGGATCACTCACTTTCGAGCCACTCTATGTATGAACATTGCTGCGAACAAGCCTGGTTCCTTGGGCTGCCAAAGAAATTGGAGAAAAGTCTGAATTACGGTAGAAATTATTATTATGGTTACTGTTACTACTGCATTTATTTCTCGTCTCTCACTGATCGACGCTTTCATTTTTATACGCGAGCGTGTACACACTTTGACGAACGTACCCCGACGAAATTTTTCACCCCGACATTACAAATGTAGTGAAATTATTACGTTGCTCGAACGCGACGAATTGAGATTTTCTAGTATCAGCCAGCGTTAATACTCGTCCCCGTTAGCCATATTTATTATTCGTGTTCGGTTACGTGGCTAATCCGAATTACGCCGTTACGAAAAAGGGGTATGGTAAAGGGCCGTCGAACGTGAAACAACGTCCACGAAGGCGATTATTGGAAAAGCGATATTCGTTAGAGGAACAGTGTCGCTTCCGGTTGGATTAAGGGCAGACGGTTCATGCTTCGGTATCGCTGTGAGCGGAACATTATGTCGTCGCATTGAATTATGATCGATGATGGATCACCCGCGTTGGCCTATCGAACACCTGTCTGCAGGAACCATAATTCCCAATTTGCATCGTGTACCCATAGGTTATGCGACCCCCGTTATTGTGTTTAAAATATGGAGAACGGTGTCTGAGAATGGGGAACTGGTTGTTAGATATCATTTATTTTATCTACGGTTATTTTCGGTGTGCAGAAGATTCGTATTACAGCGATCACATTTTAAAACGAAGCTTTTTGTTTGAAACTATTATTTCTTGTAACTGTACATTATTACAGAACTATTATCGTAGATCGAATAAAATTTTCAACGACAGCAGTGCCCGTAATTTTTCGGAGGAAATTGGGGCTTGGCGAAAAATTCCGCCAGTTTTGTAAACCAGTGAAGTACTTCTATACTCGACCCACTCGATCCAATCAATCTCGCAAGCGCTTGCACAATCGTTTTATATATATATATTTTTTTTTTGCTCATTCCACTTTGACGAATTTTCCATCAAACCATGAATAAATATGACTTACTCAGTTGAAGCATTTCAGTATTCCTTCTTTCAATTTACATGTACATATTTCTCTGATAAATTGTATTTTTACCACTTTTCGCTACTTTTGTTACTCGCTCCCCTTTTGTTTGGTTTTTAAAGAGAAATTCGAACGGGGCTTATCAGCGTAACAAATCGACGGTCAATAATCAACGTTTACGTTTCGATTACCACGGAGTTGTCAACCAGTTCTCACATGAACGATGATACCGTTTGATCGGGATGATTACATATCTCGCTTGGAGCACGACGAATAGGTAATTGAATTGGTGTATAGAAGTGATAGCTGATGCCGTAGCACAAGTTGTGGGTACACGGGGTGTCCCATTTAACTTGCCCGTTCTAAATGTTCCCATTGAAGTTCGTGACACGACGAAATTTCTCAGGAAGAAACTGTTCCAAGGTAACTGATATCGTGATCAGAGGGATGTTCGTTTAGAGGACAAGCTGTTCGAGGTTTCAAATCGAATCACGATTGTTCTTTAAGTAAAATTCGATGCGCGTTATGATTTATGGGAATGTGCGTGAACGTGGATAATTATTGACAAACGACAGACGAGAAGCGACAAAAAGTTGATGATATTATTTCGCCGCGTTGTATTAACGTTTGCGTTCTCATCCTCTTAATAGAGATATTTCTCCAATATTTTTTTCGGAGTAAAAAAAAAGAGTGAATTTATTCATCATATCGCCGGTCCTCGAAAAATATTGGAACCGATTTAAATTAAACAGGTTATTGGAGTTTGTTCAACTCTCCTCGTCGGCAGCAGCAGCGTAATTGCATTTCCAGCGACTGGCAGTTCATATTGGGCAGCAAAATGCGCAATTACTCATTTATTATTCGAAGCTTGTATGAGCTGCGATTTCGCAGGTGTAAATCGACGCGCGGTGACAATTCCAAAAGTAATACACGTTACCAAATCGTGATACCCAGTATCGAAATTTAGTGCAACTTGTTATTTTAACGTCTAAACTACTTTGCATTCCACCTTGAACTATATAATCATGCAAAATATCAATTATGCACCATTTATTATCGCTGATCAGGAAGAATCTTTAAAACGAATTAACCGCAACCAGTAATAAAATGTACGATACGAAATGTATCGTGGTACGAGAAAAAAGAAAAAGTTACGTACGTAGAACATTTGATCAGTTGAAGGAGTTCGAAGGTTCACGAATATTGAAGTAAAAATCAATACAGGAACGGCCTCTGTTTGATACGTTCCAGTCGAACGAAAAAATGCAGAAAAATCTTCCCTTCCCTTAATTATCCCCCAGAACGAATCATTTATGTCGGTCCAGCTTACGGAACGCATAGTAATTCATATAAAATGTAGATCGAAATTATAAACAGTATCTTGTCTCGTTCATTTTCTCCAGTCAATAAGTATCTTCTCCAGCGGGATAGCAGAAAAACAAAAAATAAACTGACGGCAAAAAACAACCGCTGAAAAATATCCTCGGAAAGAGGAAATCTTTTAAAATCAAAAGTGTCGCTCGTGTCTGAAGGCAGGTTGCATACCTCGGCCCTCCGACATTCAGGTTAAAAAGCAGCCACGGCTAACAAGGTTTCGCTCGCGCGGAAAAATATAATCCGCCTCCTTTTGCCATGTAAATAACCGTGGAACAAAGTGATGCCTCCGGACGGCGGTGAATTCAAACACGGCCGCGGCTCGGAGGCCGCGGATCTTAAAATTCCAGAATGTTTCTACCGCTACACCATTGGGGTACGTCGACCGGTGTTCTGTTGGCAAGACACTCATTTCTTCGCCGTTGTAAAGCACCCTCTTCGTGGCCGAGGCAACCTGTCCTGCGATATTGCCGGTATTCATAATTCACCGGTCGTGCCATAGGAAGCCAGGGGGCACAGAAATTCTTTCCCCGTTGGCGAAACGCCTGTCTTCGCGACACGTGGAACTTTCTGCCGCAATAACCCCGTTGCATGATTGATAAAAGGAACGGAAATGGAACAGCTCCAGGTTGAACTTGGCAAACTTAATCAACGCGTGCACCGTCGTTCGCGAATCGTAGGACGCGCGATGAAGCTTGATAAAAATGACCAAAAAGTTATTGGCAATTTGATAACGCTTTATTTATTATTCGTCTACTAAAGTAATATTAAACACGTCTTCGTAAATACACGCTGGCAATCGTGGTTTACCCGTTGAGACGAAAATTTGGTTAAAAAAGATGTTTTCTATCATTTTTCTACCGGTTGTGTATGGTATAGTTATTAGATTATGCTATGCTAACCTCGTGCTGGAAACTTTTTGTATAGAAAACCAAAAACGGAAGCCGAAAATAGGGTGATCTATCGTGTTTGTTAACGCGTCACGTGTCGCAGAGAGAGGACTTACAGCGGGTTAACCGGAGCGAGGAATTAATTTGGACGGAAAGGGCAGGCGGAAATATTTCCGAAGGAAAGGAAATCGTTAATGAGGGCACACCTGCGTGAATTCGACGCTACGCTAGCTGGCTACATTCCAAAAAACCGAAATCACGTGACGGTCTGTCTTGTCGCGTTGGTTTTCGCTTTTGAACTTCAGATTTCATGACAGATTGCGACCTGACCGCTTGACAGACGAGACACAATGGAATCTCTGTTATCCGAAGCCGTCACTGTCCAAACATTCTGTTATCTAAACCTTTTTGCCCCCTCCGATCCCCTTTCGCAACGTAACGATTTGTTTCCCCTATTCCGGGTGGAAAAAATACGGGGTGGGCGACGGCGGAATTCACGCGAGGCAACTAAATTGGATGAAAAATTGAGGCCGAGGACCACTGAGAACGAGAATCGAATAAAAATAACGCGCGTCGATTATGTTGTATTGATAGAAAGTTGCCTTGAATTTGGGAATATCGTTTATCAATAATTTAGGTAATTATCAATATTTATGAAGAGGTTCGGGGGAAGAGATGCTGTCGTGGATAAACAGCGCGATAAATATTACAAACTACGTTCGTTTTGCATTTGGCAAAAATCTGAACTAAACTTCTACCATAAACTCTGTCGAAAATTTTATATTTCTATTCCCATGTCGGAGGGAATATTCTCGTAGCTGTATTATTAATCTCCCACGAAGATAAGCGAAAATTCTATTGTAACGACCCCTGCGAATTTTCACCCTACATTTTCCTGTCCACCGTTCCGCAAACAATCGAAAAGAAAAAAACTTCGCCGCGAGGAAAAACTTCGCTGCAATATTCTCGTTAAACCTTCGCGCGGCCCCTCTCATACACCACTGTGTAATCCAATTAGGTTTCAATTGAAACACGTTTTCACGAACGACGATCGCGATCAATTCACGCGGCACCTGCAGAGAAATCGTATGCAAACGCGACAGATTTAACCGCGACTATCTTAATTAGCGCGGTTAATAGAATTCGATGGTACCCGGACGACGTGTTAAGTGGGCAGTTTCGATGAAACTCCGTTTAATAGAAAACCGGACGCAGGGATGTTAAGCGCTTCCGAATCGACATATGACTCCTTCGCGTCCCACGGAATCGTGGAGATAACTTCCGTCGAATGAGCTTACGATACTTCAATAAATCACTGGAATTTTTATTCCATTCGATCGCGGTGCGCTGAATTTTCTCGCGTGCCCGTATTTGTGCTTATCAAACGCGTATGGACGATTCAATCGTGAAGTATTACACGAGCGCAATTAAGTCATCCGTTTTTAACATCTCAATCGGAGGATAATTTTGGAAAATGAATTCGTTACGCGCGAGGATATCTTCCTGTAGACAGTGTCGATCATTTTTCTCTCTCTGTGAATTATATTATTAATGTACAATACGTGTATGTGGAAATGGATATTAGAATTCGTTCTCAGGAAATTCGCAGGCATTTCATTAAAACGCGAACTGCTCTGTTTCAGCGATGGCCGACTCGTAGAAGGAGATCAGATATTGGCGATAGATGGACAACCACTAGACTCGAACATCTCTCATGAGCAGGCAATCTCGATTCTTCAAAAGGCACGTGGTCTGGTTGAATTGGTCGTAGCAAGAAGCGCCCAAGGTAATTTAAATCTCGATCTTTTTACTCCGTCCAAGGTACTTCGAAGTTGTTTTCCGATTCGATTGGTTTTCCTTTTTTAATCAAAAAATGCATTCACATTTTTCTTCGTTTTTACGATTCACTCTTACGCAGTGCGATGCTGTTTCGCGGTGAATTGTTATTTCAGTTATTCTGCGCGAGAAAATATTTCACACAATTTCGTGGAATATCATAATAATGATAATGATACGCGAAGTACATCGGATTTACGTGTGCAACGCGAGTTTACGTTAGTGCCCGTTGTTGTAAATTTGTTGTTTCCTGATTAATGGCGAGGTCGCTTGGAAAATGATGGCTAATTGAACTATTTAGAAAATGACCGAAGTATCGATCGGCAGAAACTCCGAGGTTCGCGAAAGTTTCGAATAAATTCGCGACGCGAGTACAACACGTTCGCCGTCCATTAAACCAAATTAACTGTGACTGCCGGCCGAAACTTTTGCCAAAACAACGCGGCAAACGAATTTGCGCTATCCAACTTTTCGCAGGAAGTGTTCCATTCGATTTCCTGTATATTCGATTTAATTCGAATCAGTGCCCTTTCATTTTTGTCTGCCTTAAATACGTAGCCGGTGATTTGATTATCGGTAGAAAAAAGAATACGTTTCCGTTTGATTCGTTTCCCCTTCGCCGTCGAATCGCGTTGATGGTCAAACAAAATCAAATTCGAGGCGAATCAATCGAATCGACCGACTCGACCGATCGGCGGTATCAATATGAACAGAATTCTGCGCTCGTTGAACTTGCCAGCCTGCTTTTAAGTGATTGAAGTGTTTCATGCCATTAACCAATTTACCTGGCTCTTTTTCACTCCGTTTATTCCGACCTGTCTGAAATTGTTCGCTCCACTCGCGATCGAACAAATAACGCCAACAAATCTGTCGAACTTTTAACGACCCTGCCTTTTCTTTCCCTACACGTGGATTCTGATGCGAAGACGTTGGGAGCTCTTTGCCGACGGATGAGTTGTCCGGAGCATCGAGTTCGACAGCGGCCGCGGGAGCAGGTGTGTCCATCATCGGCGGCGTTGTCGGCTGTACGAATCAGGCCAGCCCCGACAAGGATCAATCGGTGTCAACATCGTCTATCGTTACACCAGCACCGACCCCGAAGTCCAGTCAACCGACGAGCATCGCGTCGGGGACAACACCGACACCGACACCGCCGACCTCAACCCCGGTACCTGGAGGCCTCGTTGTCGAAAGGAGCCCCTCCGCCGTCAGCGACGCCTCCAAGAGTGGCTCTGACATGGTGGTAAGCGTCACTGGCTTCTGTATATTTTCGGGGATGGTTGCGCTTCCGTATAATGTATTTGCGTTCTCGTCGTTCCCGTTCTTTGGTCTTGTTTTATTTTAATTATTTTATACACATTCCGTGGGGAAAGTTCGAGTACACTTGCTGGTATAGTTGGATCGTTGGTGTAGCTTTATTAGTAATCTAACCGCGAACGGTTTATTTCTCTTTTGTTGAGAGGAATGGAATGAATTAGGATAGTCGCAACATTTTCTGAATTAATGTATTCGAGTTGCGTACGGAGACTGTCTTACGCGGACTGCGCGTTTGTAGTTGAAAAGTTGTGCATTACTTTGAGTAACGGGGAATTATTAAGGTTCAAGTTTGTGATTTAAAGTGCGGAATGCAAATGCGTTCGGTGGGCGTACTCGAACTGCCAATTACTAATGGCAATCGTGCTTTTTTGGGAAACGACGGAGGACAAAGAATGTGCTGAATATTCTGTTCTTTTTTTTGCCTGTTATCCGTTCTTGTTGTTCGATTTGTATTGCTATTTATAACGTATTTCTCGTGGAATTTTTCGCAGAGTTTCGTACGGCATTGCGACGTGTATGTATTTTGTATCTTATTTGTACAGCCCGAGGCAGATGTCTTTTCTTTCGCATCTACTAAGGAAATGAGGTATACCGGAATTGTGAATGTCTCACTTAACACGTTTCCGATAGGACACCGGGTAATCTCGTTTCCAGGCACGTGTTCACAATGTACCGATAATTGCGTTGAAACAATTTTTATCGTGACAGTGGAATGTGGCTCGCTCGATTAAAAAGTATCTCGGGCGATTCGATAAATGGCAGACATTCGAGGATCGAACGTAAATTGCGACGAAATGAATTCGTGAAACGAGAACTCGTCGAATTTTTGACAAAAAAAATATACTTCCTCAAATGGTCCCCTTTCTCGCCAATGAAATTTGAAAGGAACCACTTCGATGTTAGAACTGCGAGAGAAGATGTTTCGTGCTGGTCGACTGAATACGATCTCGGGGGGGGGGGGGGGGGGAAGAAAAACCAAACGAACAAATTGTTCGAAACAGAGGCTGCAATGATGCATTGAAATTACCCTCGCGCACAGTACAGTGAATAACACGGCGAAGCCAATACAAACTTCCTTTGACACGAACCCTGTGCATGAGTTTATGTACCCGTGATGCATTGCCGTGACGCGAAGTTCTCAAAACTCTCTGCAGGCGCACTGGCGGCCCTCGTGAAAGAAATTTTTCAAACTGACTTGTTGCAACTTTTTTTTACTGCAATCTATAGTTTGTTTGCACGGCAATTATTCAGATTGTACGGGTCATTTCCATTTAGTAACACGGGGTGCTGTAGCGCGATATATGCGAGGTAAATTGTTCGGAAAGTTGTTTAATCGCACAATTAGTTTCTCGCTTGAAACCAAAAAATGCAGCTTTAAAATTAAAAATTAAACGTTAAAACTGTCCGAAAGGAAAAACGATTGGCGAATTGTTTGGCAAACCAGTCTGTAATATTCCGGATTATTAGTTTCTTGTTTAGAAGTTGAGCGAACAGTTGGATATTGTTTAGCGGAAAAATGTAATTAATAACGGTCAGGTAGCTTTTGTTGGGGACAGGTGGTTTCGCATTGGCACAGTTCTAGCTACACCTTTGGTACACAAAGTTGGCCATTATTTATGACTTCATTGTGGATACATGAGAGACGCCCAGAGACTAATTAGCTTGATTTTGTAACAGAGATGATATGCCATGTACAGAACGGAGCATGGTTTGTTTTAAAGCGACAACGAAATATGTAATTATAGTTGTCAAATGATTAGGAATACAAGAAAACGATATTTACCCTCATTTGAATGTTCGTTGCAACAATTGTTATCAATCTAGTTTTGTACTTTTACTTGGTGGTGTCGCTATTATCACTTTTGCTACTGCTACTGGTCGCTTCATATTATTTTCACCATAATTATTGCTACTGTCTCCACATTTGCTACTATCTTCTTATCGCTGGAATCACTATCATTTTCCCAATCGCTGTCGTTACTCCAACTCGAGTCTCCAGTATCACCGCTAAACCCATTCCGCGGAACCAAAGGTTTATTGCAGCCACGGTATCAGTTAATTCCGGAACTATCGTTGCGGAAGATTCAGTTGCTCGTTTATGCACGTGAGTGAAGTCTCTGTTAGTTACATTTACGCTACTGTGTGTTGCGCGTTTTATTTTCCTCCTTCATTTAAATATAGAACGTTGCATGGCCACCTTGGCTGAGTAATTCTATCTAGACCTTGAGTCGTTTATTTATTAAAGAATTATAAATTGCCGAACCCTTTTGTTAGTAACTTTGCGCGATCAATATTTCGTTCAGGGTGAAATATTGTTGAATCGTTTTAATGCGATACGTATTGACAGATAAAAGTTCACGATCATGGGGATAAATGTAATGCTCAATTGGGGACCAAAGGGTTGTAAAATACCACTTTAATCCAGTGTCAATAATGTTTAAACATTGTATTTCATTTCGAATATTAACGACGCCGCGAAATCGAATGAATAGATTCATACCTTCAGCTTTGCGAATCTATTTTTTATTATTCCCACGAAGAATTACTCGTGAAAGCGTGTTGTCAGAGAGTTTAATTGATACAATATATGTTTGTCAATTGAAGCATTTTTATTTTCTTTCGCGTAATATAAAATTCTGTCGCGACCTTACCAAACGTAAGAGGTACGTACTCGCACTTCCTAGACTATAGTGACAATCCGTATATAGTATCGCATCTTCAGTTCCGTGAATACCAGTTAGTTCGTGACGATCTGAACAAACGTGCTCCGATTAACATTGGGACAGATACCTGATTAAACGTATAAAACATTACGATAAGAGATAGCTTCGGTGTGTGTTTGTCATGCACCAAGCGTGTAATCATGCTGCCGTCTCAAAACTGATCGCTTAAATATCGTATTATTTGTTAGATAAAGATTCACCCAGACAGTTTAAGACTTAATACCGATGTTTAATGAAATGCACATCGTGCTCGTAAACATCGTCTCCGGTCTATGCTTGTGTTGGAGAACATTTCAGAATGCAAATTAATATATGTTAATGAACTTATTTCACGAATATCGTCGATTAAGCTTTATCGCGATGTTACACACAATTCCATTAATTCAGCGAACAGAGAAGAACGAGAAATCAGAGGAGTTTAGTTTAAGAATAACATACGATAAAAATCCCTCAGGTGTTACAAATATGGTTGCGAACGTTTATAAACAACGAGGTACACCTGTTTATTGGGTTTATTCATTTTATTTTTTCGTTTACGTTATTATCATTTTCTCCCATGGTTTTCCTAGGGACTCTATTTTTTTCCTCATTTTATTTTCACTTAGTTTTCTACCCGGCGAAATGGCGATATTTTAACCCTTTGAAATAATTAAAATCATTTTATTAATATGAAAAATTCTCCGTTTCTAGTAATATTGGCGCATATTATTGAACGGAGATAAACGTAAGATAAGATCGATTAATTTAAACGATGATTCGTTTGTCTTGTGTACGGTTACAGTTCTTTCGATCTTCTATGCACTTTTTCGATCCTCTTAAGATTTTCTCGTTATTAAATTACTAAACCGTTTTAAGACAATTAAATTAAAGTAATCGTTTTATTACCACGGCCGCATTACTCTTCATACCTTGATAAATTAACCGAACTTGAATCGTCACTCGAAGCGACATCATCTAGAATAGATAAGCGAGTAATATCTACGCAGGAATCCTATGCGACATTACGCGACGCGAGCCTCCATCCCTGACGCTCGAGCATGAAAATATTGCACAAAACACGGATGATAAAGTTCACTGAAAAAAGGAACAATGAACGGAAAGACGGGGAAGATAATTCGTATTCTTTTCGGTTTTATCTTGCAAACACCGAAAATTGCAATACCGCACAGAACGGTTCGCCGTCTATTCTGAGATATCTGAAAATATAATGAAACAAAAAAAAAAAACACTCGCACCTTCAAACGCTACCCTACGAAGCCTTCTACAGAAAATATTCCGTCGATGGATCAGCCACCGTTCACCAGGTTACTTTAACCCAATTCCACGACCTCTCCGCCCAGCTCGTCTTACCCGGTCATCTCCCCGAAAAAAATCGCCATATTTACCGACACAAGATCCTCGGGGATGAAAAGCTGCAAGCCCCTCGTCCGTCTCTCTAAGGTTAACGATATTCTTCGCGTCAATGGTATCATCCGTGCGAACGTTGTTTCGGCAAACAGCGGAGGCCCGTAATGCCCCTGTCTGGCTCGTGTTTCGTCGACGAAAGCACGGCCTCTCGACGTCGAGGAGACGTCGTTCTTCTTCCCGGCTTCTTTAGCGTCGCCCTCGAACGATCGAGCACCGTTCGAGGTGTAAAACAGAAAAGAACGAGGGAAACGAATTCCGTAAGGTTGCGACAGAACTACGATCGAGCGTCTTTGCAATTAGCGTTATTTGAATGTGTTCGAGACACTCCATTGACATCCTCGTTCCTCCTTCTGCTTGGAAGTATGGTCTTGTGGCGATAAGTAACCCTTTTCGTTACTGTACACGCGGTATACGTTCGCGGACATTGGTGAATCGTTTGGTAAGATAGCATGTAAATTGCCTCTCCGTTGATGTAGCATCGTTGTAACAAGTCGAATGTTGCATATAAATTCGATTTCATTTAATTCTATTGGTTTCGCGTAAATCGATTGCATCCCAAGGAACTGACACGCTGCCCTGCCTTCCATTCAGTTCGCTATTCTTCTTTGTGACCATCTTTATTCCCTTGCTTCTATTATAGCCGACGATTCCTTTCGTGGCACGGTTGTCGACTGGTACGATTGCGATAAAAACGGAGTTCCGCCGTTCGACTCGAAAATCGTGGTTCGATGATTTTTTTCTTACCTCCGTCTTCGACGGAAAGACTAGTCGAATTTTCGTGGATGTTCACCCCGATTGGTGGATGTCGTCGACGGGGTTCCTTTGCGGAATCGGTCGATTCTCCTTTGCGACAACTCCGGCCCTCTGTGTACTTTAGTCGTCATGCTTTCTATACGTCGGTTGACTGTGCCGCACTTGTAGAACTGCTACGTTACAATTTTCTGCTCCCCCTTCTGCCTAGGTCGTATTCTTGAAACGAGTAGTGCGTACTCGCGAAAGGCGAACGTCACAGAATTGCGTGGCCAGTTCACGGACAGCGAAGTTTTACAAATAGATGTCGGGGGATTCGAGAAAGTTGAAGTTGATTTGCGAGATGCGCAAAGTTTTCTCCGCCGTGTTTCAGACTAATGGAGGAATTATGCAGGATCTTTACGCCAGGTGGACTCGTTGTTCAAGGAGACACAGTGTATGAAATAACTCGTACGTGTAAACAGTAACTCGTGGCGCAGATATCCGACTGAATTGTAAGAAAAGTTATCGCGTTGCTGTTCAATTCGCGCGACATGTACTAGCGTGCAACATTAATTTACAAACGTGAAACTGTGCACTGTGAGAGATTTCCCGTGAACTCTCTACTGTGCGGTTCTAGCCAGCTGAAATCATCGAGCCCGAGAACGAATAATTTGTCCGACGTGAACGGCACTTAAACCGGGAGTAATTGGTCCAGGATCAATAAGGCCAGCTCTTCGGGCCATTTTTCTAGGCGGTCACGATTTTTCCCTCGTCAAATTAAGCCAGGAATCTGGAGTCCAGTTTAATAGAGTGCAAATATGCACGGTGTCGCAGTAAAACTCGATTTTCTGCTCTAATAACGCAGGGGATTCGGTGCGCCGTTACACGAACACGAGAAATAAAGACGCTAATTACGACAGATTGTCTCATTATACGTCTTATTACGACGCAGTTTTATTTCCAGGATAATTGCGCTACCGCTGGCACGTCGAATGTTAAGCACGAAAAAAGAAAAACGCGGCGACGAGTTGAATAGCTCAAATAAATTAAAGCAACCATTAGCGAAAGAGTTTCGGTTCGTATGTAAGACAATTTATTTCTCTTTTTTATTTTATTTTATCTTTATTTTACTTTATTTTATTTTATTTTATTTTTATTTTTATTTTATTTCTATTCTTTATATATTACATATATACCTTTTGCATCTATTTTAAAGCTGATACTGATAAGGATTATTATTATATTTCAATTTTCTCCGAGCAAGGAGCTCCGATATTTGAAGGGAAGTTATTTTTGAGAGAACGCTTTTTCCATTACCTTGCACGCGTCGTAATTAAAGTTTTCAACGTGCTTCACTTGACTTACTTACATTCGTCCGTGATGCGTCTGGTATTTAAAAAACGAAGAGAAAACCTTGAGTGCAAAAGAATACAAACTTCTTTCGGAGAATCGTCTTACTTCGTTCCCGTTTCGAAATGCTTTTCGATCATTTGCCCATGCAGAACAAAGGGGCGAGTTAGAAAAGTCGAATTGAATGGTGGAGTTTGCTACGACGTGAAATAAAAAGAAGCTCCGTATTTTGCCTTGCCTGATAAGGCTCCTTTGACCGGGACCAAGTTGAATAAACTCGTCTGGAAGTTCCTCACCCAGCCGATAAGTCGGAATTCAATTATCCGAATGGGTCGAATTCGTGTCGAATTCGCAGCTGCTTACTCGACGCAAATCGATAATCGAAAGACGGACGCAATCGAACCGTCCTCAATCACCCATAGAAGCGTGCGTGAATCGCAAAGATGTAGAGATTTTAATTTTCCATACGTCGCTTTGTTCAACCCTTTGAGTTGAATACGGGGTACCACAAACCGAGTGGACGTACCAAATACAAGAATACGATAGAATTTATAGAATATTCAAGTCAGATATTCATCAATTATTGGTGCGCAAGTTCCCCAAACTTTGTTATATAATAAAACATTTCTGTCCAATAAATACAGGTAATAATAATCAAATTTACGAAACGAACGCATAATAATTCGTTTAATAATAAAAAGAATTGTCCATTGAAAAAATGGAAAACGTTGAAACGACAGCATCTTAACGTTTAAGAAACCACTTGTCACAGCTTGTTACAGTTAATAATACACCGTAGATAGATTATCAATGATTATCAATAAATGTGCGCAGTTTCCAGTGAAGCTCTCTATCTTTTTCGCGCAAACGGCGGTAGCCGGTCAAGTACAATATATATACATCACTTGGGAGCACAGTTCCATCAAAGTCACCGCGGTGCAAGCTCGCCCTAAAGATCCTATCCCCCAAGCAGGAAGGGAAAAATCGATTCCTCCGGAATTCTTAGGCCGGCGGACTTCCCCAACAGGAATAAAGGGGGAAAGCAATAAGCCAACGAGTCGTAAAGCGTTTTTTTTTTCTTTCTTACTCTTCCCCTCCCCCTATCTTTTTTCGTCTTTTTCCTACGATAATGAGAACTGGAGCCCAGCGGTCCTAGCAATCGGACAAGAAATGGCACGGTCGATATGAACGAAAAAAGAGCAGTCCCCGTTCCCCCCGTTTCCTTGGCCGTTTTCTGCCCGTTTCGAAATGCAGTTCGCTCGAACGCCGAAACTATTGTCGGCCGTTGTGATTTCACGAACGACCGTTCAATGTGACGTTTCGAATATTAACGAGGCCGTCGTCCGACGAGACATTGTCAATTTCAACGGCGTCGTTCGCTCTGCACAGGTGCACGGCGGAGAATCGCCGTGTCGATTGGAGGACGGCCCGTTTCTATGCACGCTCGTTTCGAAACCGCAATTTCGCGTTCGCTTATTATGAAACATAAATGGTATTAATCGACGTTGATGGCCCGTTTCGTTTCGAGCAGGACGAATTCACGTGGCGCTGCACGATTGCACGTGTGGCATTAATGCATTATGGGGATTGCGTGTATGGGGTTGATTGGGGCTACTGGATGGGGGGATGATTTTTAATAAATGTGATGTCTTGATATTGTTGATTGCGGTTGGGGGCTTTCATGCGGTCGGTTTACTGGTCGCTGAAGTACAACGAATGGTAAAATGTAATGTATAATAATAATCATAATAATCGCGAGATTTTATTTGATTCGTTTGATACTGTTTTGGTACGCGACGATATTGGATAGATGTGTGGTATTTTATTTGCTTCGTTCGCATTATGAATTTGGCAGAATTCTTGTTGTAAAATATTTTCCAGAATTTCTCTAATTTCTCAACGAGTTGAAGATTGTTCATTAATTTCACTCATATTCACAGCCGCGTGGCAGAAAACAATTAAATCCTTCGAATAATGTATTTAATGCGTCGAAGAACGTTTAACCAATTCGAGCCGTTTCATAAGGACATTAACCATTTCATTTAAAAGTAGATCGATTGCGTAGAATAGGATTTTCGATCAGTTCAATGGAATAATTTGTCGCGGTCGCTTGGTATTATCGTGTTCCCATCTCGTTCTGTGGCATTTTGATACGCAACGTTGCAAACAATTTACGCGCACAGAGTGATGCTCGTTCAAAGCGATTATTGGCATCGCGACGTTATGAAATTCATTCAATTATCGGCTCAAAGGGAGCCCCACTTGGCTTGGCCGAAGTTATTGGTTTCTTTCGTGTAACTTTGTTATCGGTGTCAGCAGTAATTAACGCCTCAATTCGGCATTTATCCCCCGATATTGGTTTCCAGTAATTCGATAGAGTTTCTTGTACACCAATTCTGTCGAAAGGATCGTACAATGAAAGTTAATTTCCAGTATCATCAAGTATACGAAGAATAATAATTTGTCAATGATCATGTACGAAAACTAATGCAGGACATTTAACAGAGATTCAGACCGAAGTCCTAAAACAGTTCAATTAACAACCACTCTATATCGAACGGAGAAATACCATGCTGGACGATAAATTTATATTCGAAGTTAGATACAGAGAATTTGAAATTTCAAAGTATCGCTATACATTCCTGTTTCCATTTCGTCATTCCTGTAATGTATCACTACAATTTGTCTGCAACAATATTCGTACCAGTCTCGCGTCGTATTTTTCCTCGCAAACGTATCCGCACCCTTTATCTCGCTTTTAACGATAAGCACACTTTCCATTCTATTAACCTTGCTCGCCTTTCCATTGATTTTTCCGCCTTAAAGTCTCGCGATTAAGAGAAGCGCAACATCGCCAGGAGAGAAATTTTATTGCCGGTGTAACTTCCTATCCGGCTCGCAGCTATATTTTTCTTTGTTTAACTTTCTCTAATAAAGTCGATCGTTCAAAGAATCGTCCGCAATGGAAAAGAGGCGGAGAAGGCAAAGAGGAAGAAAAGAGGAGTACTCCCTCGAAAGGAAGCAATCTATCGGAAACTTCAGGGATTTCTCAACAGAATTCCCGAAGTGCATTCGTTCGCCGCGAGAAAAGGGGGCTGTTCGCACGTTTGAATTGTTTAAATACTCCGCGGTTGACGCAACGAGGCTATTGTACACGCGATAACAGGACCGAGGGGAGCACTGTGATTTAATATGTTTAATAATTGGATCGTCGATGCGAAACAGAGGTGGACAAGGTGGAACGAAGCAATCTTCTCTACCCGTTAAATTGATTAGTAGGAGTTGTTACAGACTTTCGGTGGAAGTTAAATGAAGGCTGGTGGACTATGCTGCGCGGTTCCGAAAAAGTTCTCACGATCATCGCTCTTTCTTAATTGAAACGACGAAAGTTCGCGACGTAAGGGGATGATTTATCGTCGCGATAAAATTCGATGCTAATTCTGTTTTGTCCGCGGATAAACTCGCGACGACGGAAACCCGCACCGCCTTGCGTACACACGACGGAGCGTGCAAGTATGCTGCTTTTAGAAAAGTATTTTCTGTCCGCGTAATACAGGAGGATAGACGTTACCGATCGATGGAGAGTTTCACAATAACCTCCGGCTACGAATTTCCTCGTAGACGACAGTGCATCAAGTTCATCTTTACATTTTTCTTTGCAACTTTATCGTATCTTCTTATCCACCGGGGATATACGTACGCGCCCCGGGGTACAGAGCTCAGGAATGGGGGATAAGAGGATAGTGTTTTCATGCAAACTCATACGAGCCTTCTTTTTTCCAACGCTATATAGAGTTCGTCCGGTCTTTAAAAAAAATATTACAGTTTCGGGGAATTGAATTTTTCTACCGACCAGCTACACTTGATTAACTTATTTAATTTATTTAACTTCTGCTGGGTACGATATTTGATTTCTCACGCCAGACTCATTGTATTTTCCTTGTTCCAGCTGAACACGGAATGGGCGCAAGTTGAAGTTATAAATCTGATCAACGATGGCAGTGGTCTTGGATTCGGAATCGTCGGCGGACGCAGCACCGGTGTCGTCGTCAAAACGATACTTCCGGGAGGTGTTGCCGATCGGGTGAGTTCGTTAAAAATATTCCGCTTCAATTCGATCGGCGGAAACGTTGACACCGTTTGAACGCAATGAACAAATCGATAACGAATCTTGACAAAGTTCGGGGCGAAATATCGTAGAAATTGATACTTCCACCTTCTATTCGACGAGTGTTTATATGTATTCCGTGGAGAATTTCATTTTTATTTATCCGAGGTACAAGATCGCGTGAGCCTTGTTCCTTCCTAAATGAACTTTTCGCAGGATAAGAAAATATTCGAAGGTCGCGTGCAAATGGTAAAGGAATGTGTACGGCACTTGTTATCATTTAATAACAATTTATCTTCTTCTTGTTTTTTAGCGAAAGAATGTTTCTCGACTAAATATTCCTCGAACTTTTCGTTACTGCGTACACTCGCTCCAACCCTTTTCTCTGTTATTCTCCCCCCTGTTTTATTAGTCCAGCTAGAGGTGCGAATCGAATTACGTGAACCCCCCACACGAAATCCGGAAATCCTTCATTCCGACCCAGAGATCCGTCAGTGATAAAGAAAGGCGAAAAGAAATGTCCCGAAATAAGCTGGGCGTAGAAATCTGGTCGCGGTCGACTCGCGAATTAAACGTGGTCCGTTCGTTGCCCAAATTGCAGGACAATCGGCTGCAGAGCGGGGACCATATATTGCAAATCGGAGATGTCAATCTGCGGGGAATGGGAAGTGAACAGGTCGCGGCGGTTTTGCGACAATCCGGCACACATGTGCGCCTCGTTGTTGCACGACCTGTGGAGCCAACATCGCCAGATTACCAGGTATTGCGCGAATATATTTCGCGACGTCACCGACGGGATTGTAACGATCACGACGAACGCGGAGTTGGAAAGTATTGTAGAACGTCGTAATTAATTTAGAAGGGCTGGCGTTCGTAGGGTTTCTTTTTACGAATGCAATTGTCTCTCCTAGAGATTTATAGTAACGCGGTCTCTTTGAAGTCTCGGTTATTAGACGAAAATGTTGAACCTTCAGAATCGGACAATTTTGTAATAAAACGGTCGAATTTTCAACCGAACATTTAATACCTCGATATGGTAGATGCAAGTCAATTGAAATCTCACTATGAAAACAAACAATATAAGTAATATAATATATAATATATACTATATATAATATAAATATAAGTAATATAAATATAAGTAATAAACGACGTGAAAAATATTCATATTACAAAGTGTGTCATCGCGCGTTGTCAGTCGCCACACTTTTTGCGTTCGTCGCAATTGAACGTCAACCCACCTCTACGTTAAAGAGCCAAATATCTCGTCCGTAAGCTCGCACTCATAGAAATCGATCGGGATCGTTCAATTCCAAAGTTCGCCACGCGAATCGGCCCCGATTCGACGTTCGAGCCGGGGATTCCAATCGACTCTGCGTTACAGGCACTCGGCAGCCACGCTCCGATCGTGCCAACGAAGATTCTGGGTGACCCCGACGAGCTTGACCGTCACCTGGTCCACAGCGTACCGGAGACGTACAACATGCGCCACGTACAACCCGACAACACCTACGACAATGGCTACATGTACTCTCAGGAATCCGACGTCGAAATGCACGTGAGTGTGTCGAACAATTCCGTGATCTAATCCTTCGATCCTCCGACGTTAGTCCTGAATCAACTTTCTTGCGTCCGCGAATGCGAACAACGATGTGCGCGAGACGATTGAAACGAGAATCGACGGGTCTCGCGTTGCTCGTTGCCAAACGAAACGAGGCACAAAATATATTTCCTGCAGAACACTGGGAGATCTAGTTCACCCTCGTTCACAGGGGTGATTATTGATAATTCGAAAGACTTGGTCAAAAATATTTCACGCTTTTTCCTCGTCGCACCGCGTTAACTCGTAATTAAAAAATCGCGACGTTTGGAAATCGTCGATCCAAGCTGGATCCGCGGTTTCGCGATTCACTCTGTGCCAATCGTGCATTATTCTCCCTCGCGCATCCCCCTTATTTCTTTGCTGCGCCTCGTATTTGCTTATCGTTCGACGGTCACCGCGGCTCTGTTATTATCTTGAAAGGACGGTTGTTTGCTAGGCGAGGCCAGGTCTGATCATGGACGTAGTCCGCAATCCCATGCCAATTGGAGCGATGCCAGTGATACCGGCGGTTCCGGTGCAGATGCCGGAGCTACCGGTGCTCACCATGGACACCATTGACGTTAATTCACTGCCAGAAATGGAACGATTCACTGTCGAGCTCAAGAAGGACATTTACGGGCTTGGTATCACCATCGCTGGATACGTGTGCGAGAAAGGTATACACAATCGTTTCGCGGCGGACGAAGCGTTGCGCGGCTCGTTTGTCTCGGTCGAATTTACGTTTAACGGGTAAAGGTGAATAGCGAACGGTCGCCAGAAATATTTTCGATCGAACGGGGGGGCTGTGCAAGTGTAATTTCGACGAGATTTCAAGCGACGCGAATAGTAATCGTGGATTTGGTTGGCTCATTATAATATGAGCGAAACGATTTTAATATCGCAATAATTTTTGTGCTGGAACGGTTTGTTATCTTACAGAAATGTCGATGTTTCGTGTTAAATTTATGATAATAATTATGAGCTTCTCTTCGCACATTTTATTAGTACATTAATGGAGGGGTGAATTGTCCTGCATTAAATAATAATTAAAACGTAGTATAGATTAACATTTTCATACATAACAGTGATATTTATATTATTTTAAAGGTTCGTACTGATTTGTTCGTTAATGTCCATCGAATCAATTTATTTCTAAAGGAAACTAGCCGCTTTCAAAATAAGTGCGTTAATAAATAATAGCCATCGTTCTGATCGTAACGGATGCGATTTAATTCGATTGTTCCAACGATCCGATTGCAGAGGAGCTGTCCGGCATTTTCGTGAAGAGCATCAGCGAGGGCAGCGCCGCCGATTTGAGCAACAAGATTCAAATAAACGACAGAATAGTCGAGGTGGACGGCCATTCCCTGCAGGGTTACTCGAATCACGAGGCCGTCGAGGTGTTAAGGCGTACCGGGCAAACAGTGGTGCTATGCCTGGAAAGATATCTGCGTGGACCAAAATACGATCAGCTTCAGCAGGCGATCGCAGCTAGTGAACTGAGACCACCTCAACCTAGTTCACCGTCGATCACCAGTCTACCAAGCTTCCCGATCAGCGCTGTGAGTTACAATTATTTCGATACCTCCGCCGAGAAAAGGAAATCCGAACGATTCTTACGAGTTCGAGTATTAAAATACGATCATTGGAAATTGTTTGCAAGCTGTCGGAAGTTGTTGCTGCACTTGCAGCAATAAACGAGATCAACAATTAATACGAATGGAAGTTAGTTACATTAACGTAGCACTATTTTGTGTAAATTACAGTTTTAACTCAAATAAAATACAGTTCTTTAAGTAAGAAACGTTCAACAATAATGTTTCATAATTTTACCGAAGCAAACTTGAAAACATTAATTAAAAACAGAAAAATTATCTTACTTTTGACCGGCGTATCGATTCTGCGTATAGCTTCCGGCATATCTAACGCGACCGAACGAACTCCCTTGCAACCGCGTATCAAATGAATCGCGGATGGTAAATCGATGGTAAACGGCGTTAAGATTAAACGCAATATACGCGGCGTGTAGTTCGTACATGAAATAGCGTTGCGCCAGTTTCTCGTTCGGCTCGATAGTAAGTTCGAGCGTAACCGTTGACTGTAACGCGTTTAATTGCCCCGTTACAGGACGGGGAAACAACTACCGAAATAGAACCGGAAGGGGAGTCGCATACAACTGTGGACAGCGCGGTTCTCCAAGAGGGTGAACGCGAAAGAGCCACGGAGGAATTAGATGACGCCGCCAACGTTGAAGCTCTGTTGAGCGACCCATCCAGCGAGCTTACGCCGCAAATACGAGGCGCCATTAAAGCAAAGTGGCAGAAGATCGTTGGACCGGACACGGAAATTGTGGTGCGTGATCCTTCAGATTAGTTCCAATGGAACGACGCGGTCCGTTCGCGAGTCGTCGACGTTTTTAATTCGCCTAGTTTCCCACCGAATCGAGCTGCCCGAATTTTCTGAACTCGTACCAATTTATCTGGCCGTGAACGCAGAACTCGATCGCGAGAATTTTTCTCGCATTGGAGATTGAATTCTGATTAATATACTTAAATCTCTCCTTTCTGTGAAAAGATATCGGAGGTGATATGAAGAAGAACTCGGTTAAACAATGACGTGTTGCGTGTTAATTTTATCTACCGTGTTTGAAATATTTCGTTATCATCATTCGTATGTACGTATATATGTAATTTATTTATGTATATTACGCTGCACGTATTTAACTATGAATAAGGTGCGAAAGATTGTTTCGTTTCGTGCGACGACATTTGTTGTATCAGTTCGATAAGAGGAAGACTTTTTTCTATCGGTTCTCGGCAGGTTGCACAGCTGAAGAAATTTGCGGAAGGCAGCGGTCTTGGAATAAGCTTGGAGGGGACAGTGGACGTGGAGAACGGGCAGGAAGTGAGGCCCCATCATTACATACGATCGATCCTTCCGGAAGGGCCTGTAGGACAGAATGGAACGCTGCGTTCTGGGGACGAATTGCTGGAGGTAATGAGACACTTTAGTTACTAACTTGAAGAAGATCCTGTTTCCTTTAAACGCAATTAAACCGGAGGATTAACACCTCTGGCGTGACGTCACGTGATTCAGTAAACTTCAAGTATCATGTTAGTACACTTTGTCCAATAATTTCATTTTATTCCCCGTTTCACGCGACGCCTAATATATATTATTTAAAATCTCTTTGCGCTCGTTAACACATCGGTCATTACCAGTCACACTTTTTTTTAACGAATATCATTAGTCGCGTGATTTTAAAACAAATAAATTTGCAGTACTTAATTAAATATAATCGTTTATATATTTCAAGATATTTTCTGTTTAAGTGTTAAAGGTAATTTTACGATACTGTGCAGCTCGTGGTTGGAAGATCACGGGAACAAACACAATAACGGTTGATACAGCTTCCTAAGCTCAGTAGCTTAGTACGAACAGAGTACACTGTCCTAGATAATCACTCGACTAAGCGATAATTGTGTCTAATACCGCTTAACTTCGATAATTAGACAAGAATCACTGCCTTGTGGCCAGTGGAACCGTGAAACTAACGGCGCACATGTGTACGTTAGCTTCTGAATATTCTCGCGACGATGCACACACATCAGCGGGCAAAATATTTAAAAATCGTGTTCGAAGCAAGCGGAAACGATCGAACGCTGAATATCCTCGCTGCCCGGAAATCCTCCCCAAAAAATCCCAAGAGTATCGTCGTCAAATTAAAAAAGAAACGACACTCGTGGCTACGAGGTAAACGAAATAACTCACCCTCTCCAATACATCGCGAATATTCTCAAAAATATCTCCAGCAGGAAAAACAAAAGGTTACCAAAAAACATCCAGACCTATAATAGATATATATATGATAGATAATAGATAATAGATATAACGGATATACAGCTGCAACAGAATTAATTATCAGCGGAGCAAAGTGCAGCGCGACTTCCACCCACTGAAAGATTGAACATTTCCATTCCGACAGGTGAACGGATATCGATTGCTCGGTATCAATCACATGGAAGTAGTCAGCGTGCTGAAAGAATTACCCATACACGTTCGAATGGTTTGCGGGCGTAACATCGCATCCCAGGATCCTCTGTGTCCTATCGATACCGCCCAACATCAGGCCGCGTTCCAGACCAGAGTAAGAGATCCGGCAATGTTTCGAATCTAACGCGGCCAACGCGATCGCACGAATCAGCAATTCATGGTTAATCAGCCGAGGCGTGTTTCATAGAGCATCCTTGGCGGGTCGCTGCAGAACTTGTTGCCGACGATGGATCGTCTGGTGAAGGCGAAGTCGGACGGTTCGTTGGCGTCGACGACGACCACAGCCACGGTGACGGACGCGAGCTTGAACAAGATGAAATCACGGTCTCTGGAACCGTTGACCGGCTTGGCGATGTGGAGCTCTGAGCCGCAGATCATCGAACTGGTAAAGGGAGAACGGGGCCTTGGGTTCTCCATTTTGGATTATCAGGTACGGAGGGACGGGATCAATTCCCTGAACGCATTCGTCGCGTGTATGCGCATTTAATGACGGGCGATTAATTCGAACGCGATCGGCGTCAGGCAACGAATTCGACGGTATCGATCAGCGATAACTCGATTAACGCGGCGAATAATCTTAGTCGATCCTAATGGGATTTTAATTTTATTGTCGTATTCAATTTCGCTTGACGAGGTAGCATTTGTATGATAACGACAATGAAATGCAAGCGATGGCAATGTCTATTACGATAGAAGAATTCCTGCTCTTCAGCAGCAGTGTATTCGATTTGTCAGCGAAACATTCGACCGCGTTGGACGCTCAAGTGAATCTCGCGGAAAATTATGTACTAGTCGAAACTGAAGTAACCGTCGATCTATTTTTAACGAATTACGAAACATTACTTTTAATCATTTATTACGAAATAACTGGCCGATAAACGAATAAAGGTTCCCCGATCATTTCGGTCGACCGTGTGTACTTTCGCGAACAACTGTACATAATAATTCAACTACCCTGGCCAATTCCTCCCTCAATGCATACCCCCTGCTTAATACCCCAAATTCCGTTTCCCCTAATTCTTCGTTCGAAGTCACGCGTAAAAACGTTCCCTCCTCCCTCGCAAGCTCACCCGCAGCGGACGTTTCTTCCGCCCCATACCTTATTTCCTCCGTCCCCCAGGAACCACCCTCGCTAACATCATCGCGCCGTCGTTTCTCCTGTTCCAGGATCCAATGAACCCCAACGAGACTGTGATAGTAATAAGATCGCTGGTGCCCGGGGGCGTGGCTCAAGTGGACGGTCAACTTATACCCGGCGATCGTCTTCTGTTCGTCAACGATATAGCGCTGGAGAACGCGACCCTGGACCAGGCGGTGCAGGCGTTGAAGGGCGCCCCCAAAGGCACCGTTCGTATCGGTGTGGCCAAACCGTTGCCCATTCCAGACAGTATTGTCCAGGTGAGCGAGCAGGAGGATCGAATCGAACCGATCATCGATAGGGATAACGAGACGGCCACGTGCTCGATCATGGATAGCCATAAACAGAGGCGAGAATATTTTAGGGAGCGTAAAGTGAACGTGATCGAGCCACCGCATCATATGGATTTGATCGAGGGATTGAAGCACCAGCACAATCTCGTCAAATCCGAAAGCTTTTAGAGGATGACGATTATCGATGATAGTATCGAAATATACGTGCAACGATGCATACTTAGATACAGTTGGAGACGAAATTAAGCAGACAAATGATCGTTTCAGGGAAATCGATTCACGATTCGATGGAAATATACAGCGGTATTTGTGGCGTGGCTCGAACAGAAACATCGATGCGAAGCGATAGTTATCGCACCTTATGTTCACGCGGTACATTGCTCGTTTGAACATTTCAAAATGGAATTTCTTGTTACACCCAGAAGTTCGTTTGCGTTTCATTTATATAGTACCGCTTTTGTATTACAGGGAATGTAATGACAATTTCTGCTATTTGACTGATTAATTTCTTTTTGTCTCCGATTGTATGTAAGTTCGATGCGAGAACAAAAAGAACGAGACAAAAAAAAACGCAAGTTCGGTTTTTGTCGAACGTCGTTGCTCGTTTCACGAAGAAACTATTCAGCCTCTGTTTCGCGTGTCTCGACTGTGAAAACCCCCTTACCGCGAATCGCGTGTCTTCGAGACGATCGACTTCTCAAGCGAAGCTCGTTCGCGTGTAAATCGATCGGTTGGATGTGTTCGTTTCTTTTTTCTCGTGAGTTTATTTTTTTTTTCATTCCCTTGCAATTTTTCTGTTGATCCCTTGGAACTCGGATCGAAGAAGAAGCTTGAAGGTTCCTCGACAGGGTCGTTCGCGTTTTTAGGATCCGTCCAGTAGCGACCCCGGACGCCGTGCAAGTCGCGTGACCAGAAATCTGTTGATCGGTGATATTTTCATGAAGCAGACACATTTCCATTGGGCACAATCGACGCGGCTACGGTCGACACTTCGAGCAGTACTTAACTCGATATTCGCGTTGGCAAGATATCGATCAACGTTCACATGCACAAAGTGTCTCTAATTTGTTTACAGCGGACGCGTAACGTTGACGCGCGGTTGCAACAGAGAATTTTGTTCGATTGTTTCGTTGAATTCGACAAATCTAGAAAAGATGAGACCACCTTTTTCTTTCATATAACGCGCATGACGAATATACTAGGAAATGATTTTTAACGGCGAGCTGCGTAAACTCGTCTCTCGAGGCTCTTCTCTTCTTTTAAGCTTCCAGTGTCTCGTCGAGTTTACGGATCCTTGTCGTTCACGATACTGCAGTCGCGCAAATTTTATTCGCTGCCGCGGCGTAAATTAACGATTCCCTTTTTGTTTTAGAAAGATAGATAAGACTGCGAATTATTGACCAGCGTAAAGCGCATTTACGCGGCTTGTTCTCTTTGATAGGATTATATGCACAAGTGGTAGATTTTCGCGATGAAAATTTACCTTCGCCTAGGATACATTGCGGCAATTGAATACAGACGATAAATGGAAAGATACGACTGCAACGAATATTTGCATTTTCGATCAAACGTTTTATATCGTGTATGAATTATAAATAATAAATAGGGTGCCGTGCAGGTTCTTTTTTTTTTTTATTTTGTTTATCATCATCCATCCGAAACCCCGACTCCTGATCCTGTTTCTCTTACGTTCCGTGTTAATTCATTTCACTCGACGTTCACCGTTATTTTAATGATTGTTTCCTTTTGTTTCTGTGGACCCTTCTGTTATTTCATTTACATTTCTGTTATTATGTTTCTATCGTTCGAGGTGTACATAGGGTGACCAACGTGCTTGCGTGTAGTCGACGCTGAAAACTTGTCGAGTTTGTTTTTTGGTAAAGGTAATTAATAAATTTGTTATTTGCCAAATCGTTTTTACATGGTAAAATATAAATTGAATAAGGCAACGCTCGGACTCTTATAATTAATCGCATAATTGCTGAAATCGTTTTTGAAGAAATACGATAATTAAATGGAAGGAGTATTAATGTAACTGAATTTCTTTAGATCTGTAGTCGTGTTGCTCGAGGAAGGAAAACCAATACTCCACGTTCATTCTCTGCTAATGGATTTTCTTTCGTGCTGTTAAGTTGAAAAGCTAGTAGTCCTCGGACACTTTGTTCTGTGAAAAAGAAGACACGAGTACGAACGTCCGTAGTAAAGACCAAGCGCGTGATTCGAAACTTTTTGCAACACTTGCGAGTTAATTCTCTACCTTGAAATTTGTTTCGAACGCGATACGTTTTCATTCCTTTTTCCGGTTTTTTTTTTACAATAAAACGTACTATTTTAAACCAATGAATTATCAACAGGCCAATCGAAAGGATCAAACTGATAAAATTGAAACCAATTAACCGAACGAATGTAAATCGAAAATTTTTGCATTTCCACGAAAAAGAATCATTTTCAACGCAGTCAATTCGAAGATCAACCTTCGAGTTGCATGTTTAATTTGTTACGCACGATTATACGAGCGAACAATTACTGAACTTATTTACCATTCCAAGCATAATGATTTTTGTTCCATCACCTGTAAATACTTCATTTACGTTGCGCGATTAATTCCATTTGCATCGTTGCAACGCGCACGTTCGCGAATACATGTCGGACGTTATTCAAAATTTCGAAATTCGCGTGACACCCGCCTGGGATAAAGCGATAAATCCTGATCACGTTGAGGAAAACGAGCGTGTACCTTATTGTCGCGGTTGCTTGGACCGCCAAGGTTCGTGTTATCGATCGCGAAAACGAAGACTCTTAGTCTGCGGCTATGCTCGGATAACGAAGTTATCGGAGCACAGTAAATCGTTGCCAAGAAGTGAGGAAAAAAGGGAAAGAGATTATAGAAGAAAAGTCGTGACGAGTGTGCAGATCACTGTGTCGGCAGAGGGAAAACGGACAAATTAAATGGACAAACATGAACGATAAGAGATAAATGAACGAAAGAAAAGAAAAAAAAAAAACAAACAAAAAATAACGTGCATGTGAAGAAAAATGGGTTGGCGTGACAAAAAAAAAAAATCTATATATATAAATAAAAGAGAGAAGGACAATTATTATTCAGTATAGTTGTGGAATTACCGCGGATGGGTTTATAGAATGACCAACCATCGAGACTCTGCTAAGTAAGTACTGAACAAAACGATTGTAATAGTGAATGAAAGTTGCCTGGTAGAGTAGCTGAACAAAACGAACGGATATATTAATTATATTTTGCATACGATTGACTCTTGTCTCACTGTCCTTCGATCCAGGCTCGCCTGGTACACGCGTGCACACGCCACACGAAATACGCATACACATCCACGTGTATACATACAGGATCTAACTGTAACGATCTTAACATTTGTTTTTCCTTCTTTTTTTTTCTCGCCTTGGTTACTTCTTTTCTTTTCTTACAATTAGACAATTTCAGGTTGTTTCCGTATCGTATCGTTATTTGTCAGTTTCGTCGTTAAGTTATGTTGCGTATTCGCCATTTGCTCAGCGATTAGGATAGGGGAAGGTGATATGGGCGAGATAGAAAGAGCGGAGCAGTAAAAAGACGAATTATCGTTGAATGCGATTGGGGGAAAACTCGGTTGGAGCAGAAATAATGGATACGTCGAGCGTGCAATTTCGATTGAGACGAAGGAGCATTGTTTAATTGCCTTGTCTTCGTTTTAATATTTCCGAGTGTCACAATATTCTAAGCGATTTAAACAAATTCTAAGCGATGTGCAAAAAGGATTTCACTTGTTCGATTGCACTCGTTACGCAGATACCTTGCAGTTTGGAGTAGTTTGTAATTAAAAACCTGCGTATTGTAAAAGAATAACGCGCAGATTTCAGCTCCGAATGAAAAATAATTTCTTCTAAAAGTATGTTCCTGTTCGTCGTAAAATTTGTGTAACTAGTACCTGAAGTTAACGAGCCCCCATTATTTCTTCGCCGACCTGACGCGTTAATCGGGTGAAAAAATACCATTATAATGAAAGGTGAAACCATCGGAGTGAAACAGAGAGAGAAAGACAGAGGAAGTCATGTGAGGTCAAGGGGTTCTCAGAAGGCTTCTCGGCGTGAAAAAGGGTCGCAAATGACTCAGTTATAATTAAGTTATACTGCGAAAAGGCGTAAAATATTAGCTCATGAATATCCAGTAACCTCAGCCATCATTGAAAATAAGATTCATTCCTGGCGTATTTTTTTTTTTCGTTCTCCTTTCCGTTATCTTCCTTAATCCTATCACGGCGCAGTCACGTAAAAACTACCCCCTTCGTCGATGTGATTAACTTTCTTGCGAGGAGTCCTTTCAGATTATTATCCTGAAAATTTGCATCAACTTTCGTTAGTGCGGAGCTCGTTAAAGAATGTTGCAAAAACAAGTATTCCATTTGAGTGTCGGACACAGGTTTCAAGATTGTGTAACTACGTAAATGTTTTTAGTAATTTCAATAACATATAGTACATTCCTCGAGTGGGATCGATTTCATAAAATATTTTACAATACGCATATAAATCAAGCGAACTATTGATAGAAAAACCACGTACCCTTCTTTAGAAGGTCAGAAAAATATTTGCAATATATATCCAAAGTGTTAAACTTATAGTAATCAAGGAGTAATCCTACTAAAGTCGCACACCATTTCCAAACCGTTCCCAATAATATCGATCTTCAAACGTGCACCAAATTACCAAAATATCCGCCTCAAGTGATGCTTAAAAATCGATTTGTAAATAATAATAACTTCAGCCTCCTACCAATGTGAAATAAAAATCTCAAAATGTTATCCACTAATACCCCTTCACCGTCAAACATTTAACGACCTACAACGAAATATAATTACACAATGGTATTCAGGACCCCTCGCAAATCAACCCTTTTTCACGTTCGATCACGTCTGCCATGCAAACAATCCTCCTACACCGCCTCCTCATTTTACTTTGATCTCTTAACAGTTGACTAAAAGCATTTTCACTACTGTCTACTACTCACTGGCACCTTTCTTCACTATTATCAGCGGACTGTCCTCGTGTCCAGGGAACGACAAGCATTGCCACCAGACATTGGTGGACGCGTTCGTCGCCGAACACTCCTCTCGACTAACCGAAATCGTACCAGACATCCGAATCGCGGCCGCGACGCGTTAAAAACCATCTTCCCCATCGATGTTGGATACCTGCCCGCAACTTGCGTAACGCCAACGAATCGATTTGAACTCCTGCAGGCTTCCTTATCTTCTTCTTTTTTTCTTGTGCCTCATCTAAGTGCCGCATACCTCTTCGTTCTTTATTTTTTCATTGTTTTTTTTTTTTCTATTCAGATCCTCGGTCCTGGTATCACTGTCAATTCAATTAGATCGCTTCGTGGTTATGCACGTGTACGCACGACTGAAATTAAGCGAAGGGTGTGTACACACGTGTACACTGGTTTACGTTCAATGATTGAGTCTCGAAGGCACGCGATAGTCATTCGTCGATATTCGATCATGGCACCATCGTCATCATTGTCATCACTGTTGTTACTGTTCGTTTCGATGTGGAATATTGTTTCTGAATCTTTTGGATCGCGGTCTTGGAACGCTTTTTTGCGCTCGGGCAGAATTTCGAGGAACGAGAGGAAAAGTTTCGCAATTTCATTGCCGTTGCAATAGTGCTCGGCGATATGGATTCGTGGCACGCCATCGTATCCGTTTCAATATTAATATCGCGGCAATCGCGTTGCCCCGTCGATACGAACAATATCAATTCGAACGGAGACGGACGCGAGAAGAATGAAACAGTTATTAAACGGAAAGCGAACTTAATTCTCCAGCGAACAGAGCGAAGAAAGTTTCGAAGTTTCAGTATCACCGCAGAGAAGACGAGTGTCTGTTCCCCTCGCCCACGATCGTCGAATTATCCATCTTTTCAGTTTGAACTCCGTCGAATTGGCGAAATTGATTTGTTCGTTCCGAGCGAACCACTTGACCGGTAGCTGCCGATGACGAAATCGATTCGAAACTTTTCCTCGCCAATTCGATACTTGGACTGCGCGCGAGGCGAAGTATCTCTTGAAATCGATCCAAATAGCTGTCTCCGAATGACCCCCGGCCTCCTTTAATTTATCAACGGCCCATTGGTGAAAACATTTCGCCCCGTTGCGATACCAATTCGGGCCGAATTCGTGCCTTAACATTTACTTACACATGCATGAATCGTTTATCGTAGAAACGGGACAAATTATTATCGTAGCCATCTTATTTTACAGTATTTCGTTTGCTGAATTTAGAGATACGTGTGTGTATAGATTTATGCGCCCTTCTGCGATTTTCCACCCTCGACTGGAGGAATGGGGTGAAATTTTCTTCGCGTTTCTTTTTGTTTTAACGACAGTGTTGCTTAGCAATTTCTTTACATTTCGATCGTATTTCACGAAAAAGGTACAGAGAGACAAGGAAATTATTTCCTATTCTTGGGTGTATAATAAATGGTCTGGAAAGTTTATTGGAAAGATATTGAAATACTTGAATTGTTTCGAGAAATTCTATACGATACAATTGTGATTAAGAACGTTTTATCGAGACTCGGTTATCATTCATTCACACATTTTTGAATATATCGTACTTTAATATTGTTTTTATTTTAGCGAAATTTCATTTCGCCCTGCCAGTTGAGGATTTAACTCTTAAGTCTGATTAAATCTGTTTCCTACTTTCGGCAAACAGGACGCGTTAGCCTCGCTTATACAGGGTGGTTCCAAAGCACAATTTTAATTGAAAACTCGAACAATTGGTGGACGAGAAATAAATCCGCTGCTTTCATGAATTGTCGAATAAAAATGTCTTTATTTGAAAATATTAACAGACTCGTGCTCTCGTTATTGCTACATAAATTACTTTATAAAACGTGCATTGTTACTTCTAGCAATTGCGAAACAAGATATACAGCGAACAATAAATTACAATAATATCGAACGAATCTCTATATTAAATATTAAATTAATATTATTGCATAAAATCGCATGAAACATTTGCACAATCCGATAACACTATCCCGCGAATTCTTTCACCCCTTCGTTCACGTAACGTCCAACGTGAAATGAAAAAGTTTTCAGGCACCGAAGTTCGAATGGAAGATATTAATGTACACGATTTAACGGGAAACGTTTCTCCACCGATTTTTCGAGTTTCAATTCACGAATCGCCCCGTAGAATTTCTGTACTACCTTAGATCGCTTACGTTCCGACTGAAGCGTTTTACATAGAGGGAATGCTCGCGTGGAATGGCGTACACGATCGATCGCGACGCATTCAGATCTTTCATTTTGTTTCCAATCTTTCGTTCCATTATTCCTCGTTTCGCTCTTAATTTTTCTCGTAGGTGTTCTCGCGCACAGTCAACAGAGGTTTTCCGCTACTAATTCGGCTATTTCATTTTCATTTTCAGGGCAATGCTTAAACGTCCAGACCGGAACCATTTGCGAGGTTGCGAAGTTCGATCAATTTGCCGCAAGTTTACCGACCAAAGAACGAACGTACCGAAATTTAAATAATTTAAAAAAATAAACACATACAAATAATGAAATACTATATATAGTATTTATATATAGTATCTATATATATTATACATATATATATACACAATGTGCTCGTTTAATGATCGTTTTAATAATAACAATGATATTCATATCGGAGAGCAAACGACCAATCATAATGTAACATTATACATGGCTGTTTTTTTCCTTTGCTTTGACGTGTTCTTCGTGCAACCCTTCAAGTTCCCTCTCCTATCGTGATCGACGCGATTTTCTTTCTTTCCCGTTTCGTACGGTGTACCCGGTGTGGCAAAGTTTTTCGACGAAAATCGAAATCGACTATCCTGCGAGTAGAAACGAGATGATATTTTTGTACTTGGAATTTATGAAAAAATGATCAGGCTTGGGGGTGAGTGTTATTGATTTTTTTTTTTTTACAGGTCTTGATGGGGGATTAGATTTTTACGGTTGTAGTAATTAACAGATTTAATAAATGACGCGAGTAATTTTTTTTTTGAAGATCAAACGAGCATCACAATACCGTGCACGCTTTATTTACTTTTCATCGACAAACAGAAAATGGATTTCGCTTGAAAAGCTTTGAAACACCCAGCGTATAGTACGTATTTGTATAACGTGAATGTATTTGTTAAGTACGAAGGCTTTATGCAAAAGTAATGAATTAACAGAGTTTCAGAGTTTGTAAGAAAGCCTGCTTGCTTTCTTGCTGCGTTTTCCTCGAACGTTTCGGAAGAAACGATTGATTCATTCTTACGTCCAAGCTTTCGAGTGTGAATCGAAGGAGCATCGTGGTAACTTCGATGAATAATTACGAACGGAAATACGAATACAATCCGTTTCTCCATTTTTACCTTGAACTTTGGTTTTCAATGGAAATCTGATATTTGTTGGCGCCCAAGTAAACGGTGCAGCCTCTCGGTTTTTTTAAAAGGACAAAGATATACTTAACACGACCGTGAATTAACTAGTGTGTCGAAATCGAACAGGAGGCACTCGATGAAAAGGTGAGAAAATAATAAAATCGAGTTATTAGACTTGAGATATGCTTTTTGTCTGATAACAAAAAAAAAAAAAATGTCTGTTTGTCTTATCTAACGGGATGTCGACTTCCATGAGGACAAAGGGTTAAACACGAAGTATTATCGGGGAATAGTTCTATTTAAATAGATGATATCCCCTTGGATCTGTTCTCTTCTCGCTGTAACTTTTTTCAACCCTTTGATCCACCCTGCGTTCTCTTCCCACGAGATTTATTTCCTTTTTTATGCCTGACATGAATAAACGTGACACCTTATATTTATTTACTACGCTTCATTTTCGAATACATACATTAATATTATTTTTAGCGTTCAATAATAATATTTTCTACGATGAATAATAGTAAGTACTACTAAGTGTACTAAAAATATGCTCCCCCATTGCAATCGTTCTCAGCACGTTTGTACAAGTCTCAAAGGGTTGAAAATGGAGAAAGTGATTTTAATCAAATACACCAGTATACTTTGTACATAAAAAAAGAAACAAACAATATAGTGCCTTTGCAATTGTCTATCTCCTTTTTGAAGTATTGATGTGTTGAAGTGTTTGTTCTCTTTCGTCAAGGTTCGAACTTGATCGAGAAAGAGGTCCTCCACAGGTGGACAGAATTTGATCGACGTTTCGATCTGTGTATATTCGAAAACGTAGTGTTAGTTGGCTATCGTTGAAGGATACAAGCTGTTGCACTGATAGAGCAGCGTTGCATTATATTTGTTCACCTGAGCACGTCGTCAGTGTACGCTAGACATGGAGTATATTGAGCAGATTTTCGGCGTATCGTGGTCGTTGGCAAGGATGATGTGGCGTTGAACGTTTGTGATTTCGACGTTAAAAGACTACTTTCAGCATAACACAATATTATCAGTGATCTACGACTGAAACTTTTCAACCATTTCATTGAGAGTTCGAATATTTTTTTAAATCTTTCAATCTTCCTTAATTGCCTATCACCTGTGTGTCTTAAGTTTCTTGAACTTCTAGGTGTCGTGAAGAAACTGATTGGTGGAACGGTTGTGGAAATTTTTTTTATCCAATCTTAACATTTTATTCTTGTTGCTGAAACGTTGACACTTCAATTCAATGAAATACGATTAAGTTGTCTTGTCTATAAAGAATTTGGAGAAAGTCAATTTTCCGTGGAATATATTTTATGAACATATTGTTTCAAATAATTCATTGCAATACGGTTTTAATATGATTTAATTTGTAATAACCAACGATAAAGTTTGATCGATTTTTCTGATCTATTGTTCTATTGAAAAAAAAGAAGGAGGGCGAAAATGAAGTAGTGAAATATTTATGTAAATAGTAGTTAGAAACTGTTTCATAAATGTTTTGGAATTGTTGCTTTACTCTTAAGTCTCTTCACTCTGCGTATACCTGAACTGTATACTTACCTGTAACTGTCTGTAATATAATTTCCAGATTTACTGCTCGTTGATTCCGTATTCTCTGCTTTCGACTACGAATGTTGCCAATGATTGTCAATGAAATTCCAATAATTCAGTAACAGCATATATCAGTTAATTAATCGAGTAATCGATTGACCGAAACGGTATGATATTAAATAATTAATATTAGAAACTTGTAATTAAAATCAAAACAATGATGAATCAGAAGTTCGAATTAGTTTTTAATGAAATCGATGGGACTAGGTGACGCAATGAAATATATTTTAACATTAGTATGCTTAAAATGTAGAGTTTACTGCAGTATAAATGCAAAAGCAGTTTCAGAAAAAAAAAGAATGAAAAGATACGTAAAAAGATAGCAATAAAATGAATAGAATAATTGAATTAAAATTATTCAGCCACCCTTTCGATAAACGACAATCACTGGCAGCAACTTTACTTTACGAAATCTCTCTTGTCTCACCCAGAATATACCACGAATTTCAAGCTAGACAAACTGTATCTATACTATTTTGGAAGTAGCACCTGCGTCGAATCGCTTCTCTGATCTCCCACGCGCTCGTCCCCACTCTTTGAATCACGACGAAGGAGCACTTCCATTAATTGTCTTATTGTTTTCTCGATTTTTTTTTTATGTCTCGATGGTCGATCCCAGAGGGTGCCACCGATTTGCCCCGTAAGACGCAGCAAAAGCTTCCCCAACGAAAGTGAAACCACTGATCACGCAGCCGAGCTCGAGGACTTCCTCTCCTCTAGATCAGGTATTTTTTAAAGTAGTAGTTAAACAATAAAGAGAGGGAGAGAATATCAAAGCAATCTGGTGTTCCTCAAGCTTGAAATTAAATAGTATAATCTTATTTATTCCATAATGATTGCTCCTCTATAAACAATAATAATTATTATTATTGATACTTGTGCTACTAATGTTCCCCTGCATTATAGCTTTAATATTTTGTTTACCTGCATTTCAGCAACAGGTGTCTTGTTTAAATTTTAATGCAGACTGTTCTATTGAAGACGAATATGATGCTATCTGTCGCGTTCTCGTGAAACAGATTTAAATATCAACAAACTCGTGTACAAATGTAGCCTTTATATATCGCACAACACCTGAGACATATTCTAAAAATGACATCTCCGCCTGGCGCTATAAGACCCCTCGACACATTTCATTAATACATTTTTCCAAACCATATCGACTTACCAAACGGTTTCAAGCTAATCTCCCTGAGCGCCATCCGCCGGAGCAATATCATTTAGTTCCTTACTCGCGCACACAGCGAAGGATTCGTCGAGAGTTTGTTCTTAATATGCTGAAATGGGTCAACCGTAAATAATACCTTATCTGGCTTTTATTTGGTTCACTGCATCTGCGTCACTATTTTATTAATGATATTCAATAATGGAAACAGGGTACTGGTACATATCGACCGGTTCCGCCGATTCCACCAATTTTCCGTTTCTCCGCTAATTCTGCTTCTCTTTCCACGGTCGAGGTGTGACGGAATTATCCATGGACAAACCGGTGTCCGACGAGGACGAGGACCACTGGAAGGACGCTTCCCCGATCACGCCGACCTGCAGCCCCACGAAACACACCTCGAGAATCGCCAGGCAACGCGGACACCCAAAAACCGTCGCAGTCGAGATCCACGACTTCGAGGCGACCAGTCCGCTGCACGAGAAGGACGTGATAATAATCGACAGCGGGGCCACGCCGCCCAGCAAGAAAATGGCCATTAGGTACAGTCAAGAGTTGTCGCCGGGCTTGGAAAAGGTCGCGCCCAAAGTGAAATTAAAGCGAGAACCGACGACGGAGTCCAAGGAGTCCGAAGAACCGGTCGAGGCGGAATGTCGTCCGTCGACGTCGTCGGAGAAACGCGCGGACACCGAGAAAGGACGAGGTCTGGGGCGGTTGGACCCCGAGGAAGGGTTGCCCTCGTCCAGGGACGCGGTCTGCAGGAGCGAAGCGTCGGAAAAGGGTGCGAAGAAGAAAATCTATAAGAAGAGGGACCAGGACAGGCGATCCGCTAGAAGAAAGAAAGGCGAGACGGAAGACTCGTCGCAGCGGTTGTCCAAAATGGAGCCGGACGATTCCAGGACGCAGAAGGAGCCGGAGGAAATAGTGATCAGGTCCAGGGAGGAGAGGAAGAGTCTCAGGGAACAGGAGTGCATCGAGAGAGTGACGGAGTTCCTGACGAAGCACAGTGTGCTGACATATTCCGACGTTCCCTCCGGCCCTGAACCGGAAATAGTCGTCGAGCCTACCGCCGATGGCAGGGAACAACGGGTCGCTCGTCCATCCAGTCTTCTGGAGCCCCAAGAACCGCCTGTCCAAGTACCTTCCGGCGGAGACACCTCCCCGAAGAGGGAGAGTTCGCAGAGAACGGACGAGCTCGCGAGAACGCCCTCGTCTTTCGAATCGGAGAAACAAACGATCACGCCTGTCAGGACACCCGTCACGGTGTTCGACGGAACACCGGGCAGCGTAGACGAGACGAGAACCTCGGCGACCACTCCGGACACCGAGGTGCCGATAATTAAACGAAGGAGCTCCATGAGGAAGAGACCCGGCATCTTCTCCAGAGAGTCCTCCAGAGAGTCCCTGCTGGACGAGACTAAGAAGGAGGTCAGGATACAGGAGAACGTCGAGGAGATCTATTTCGAGGACACCAGCGATCAGATCGGCGGCATTCTACCCGAGGTGCAGCTCGTTAAAGCCAGGATAATCACCGCCGAAGAGGCGGCGGCTAACAGAGTCGACGAGCCGATGAGAATCGAGGTACATTCCCCGCCGGAAGTGGCTGTGGTCGCTGACTCTGTGAGAGTGAAGACCGGCAGGGTCCCGTCGCCGGAAACGGTGAATCTGTCGCAGCTGCAGCTGCTGAGCCTGGCCAAGTCGACGTCTGAGAACACGCTGATGGACACCGGGGACGGGATCGACGAGGAGAACCGAATTTCCGAGAGGAACATCAAGGCGGAGATTTTGTTGGATTTATCGAAGGTGCCGGACGTCGGCGACGAGGAAGGATCGACCGATAGGGAGAAGAAGGACAGGAAGTTGAGTAGAACGGGCAGCGAAAATTCGAGGAGGGGCCTGCTGAAGGGTCGGGTTAAATCGAAGGAGCAGGGTGGATTTAAGATTGGAAGCCTGGCGCAGCCGGATGTACCGGAGCTGATGATCTTGCTGGAGAGCGCCGCTTTTGGGAGGAAGAAGACCGACGACGAGGACGACATGGATAGCCTGGTGGACTATGGCGTGGAGAAGGAGATCAGAAGGTAAGAGATTCGGGTATTAATCGGGCAGCGTGCTTTTGAAGTTTCGGGTTTCGATAATTGAACAGTCGTGGGGGGGGGGGGGGGGCGATTAATTCTTGAGTCTGTTAATGGGATAAGGAGAAGTTAATTATAGTGTGAAATCGTGTTGGAACGTTACTATTTCCTTCACTTATTCATTACTACTCGCAGCGTGTAGAGGTATCCGATTTAACGAAGTTCATTTCGAAACTGTCGATTCAATGACAGAGGGCGAGGCATTAAAGGATTAAAGGCGTAAATGAAAAAGCGATTTTATTCGTGGTACAAATGAAATAAACAACGATACGCGAGAATGATTGTTAATGTTCAGGTAACAGTCCTTGTCAGTCCAAAAAAAAAAAGTACAGAATATTTCATATACTCCTGGCGAAAATGCTCCAGCGAAATATTACTGTACGTAACAGAATATTGCGAAGAGAAATATGCCAGAAAAACGAACGGAAACTCGAGGACGGTGCAAATAATGATAATTACGTCTACGAACACACATTCCGAGTTCTATAAATATTTGTACGAACCGGGTAGACTTCTGTTTTTTTGTTTAAGCCGTTTCCTCGCCGGCGAATATTAAAAGAAGTCGCTATTAATTAAGTAAATCTAATTACGGAAGGAAAAGGGCTTCGAATGTCGATTAATGGGCAATGTTATTTTCCGTTGCTGCCGGATTACGCGAGTGACCATAGAAACCCCGCGAAATGCGCACAATTGGTTGGAAATGTAGGTCGCGTGGGATGCCACACAGCTATTCGCGACCCCGAAAATTTTAAAACCGCAACCCCTTTTTACGATTCCCCATTTCTCCCACCCGTTCGCCGCGCGATCATTTGGTAACTGAACTAGGCCTGCTGATCGATTATCTCTGACAACCGCGTCGAATTTCTTCATCCCCTTTTTTTTTCAATACTCGCGTCGTCCTTTTACAGTACTCCATTTTTATCGCGAGGAAAATTGGTCGAAATTCATTTCGCAAATCCGAATAACCGCGAGCTTCTTCGTCAATTAAACTGTCAACTTTCTAATTAATGCATCGAAATTAGCCGGGACGATTTCTGCAATATTTCATTTTAATTGCATTCCGTCGATCTTAATTGAAAATCTCCTGGAGTATATCGGTTGCGCGTTAGGGCACGGTGCGAGATGCACGATGTTTAACGAACTTCCCAGTTTCTGAATGCAGAGAGTGCGGCCCAATAAATTTCTAATTCCACGCCGTCGTTTCCGAAACTCTGGTTATTACGCTATGCCCGGCCTTCTAATCTTACAAAAGGCTTAACAAACCGAAATGAAACGGGTGGTACAAAGGCCGGCCAAACCGGGCAGGGGAGGGACGGCAGCCAAAAGAAGCCTCGAAAGTGGGTTAAGGGAATAGACAGTGTCGTTGCAGCAGCCGAACAGGAATATAAATACGAAGGGAGAGGGAGAATTCGAGCCAGAAAACGTAACGACGATAAAAGATAAGGACGACAGAATGGAAGAGGTAGCGCGAAAGGAAGAAGCAAGATACTTATTGCTACGTAGCCTGGAGTGTAGACGAAGGAAGAAATCGCGGCGGAAAAGTCTCCCTGGCCTTCCAAACGGAATCGGCAAAGACTGAAAAATTATAGGGGGTGATCTGGAGAACATCGTTGAAAAATCAACGGCTGAAAAATTTCATTTGAAATTGTTGAAAATAGAAACAATGAATCAGTACGGAATCACGAATTATTGAAACCATTTACGATAGAGAACTTCTGCAGGAGTTATCCTTATTGTTAATATTTTCCAGTTAGAAAAATGAACGATTATTTATTCGACCTAAAATTTGTCGATGTTTGGTTTAAGAAAATTAGAAAGATATTTATTAATGTTCCGTACTAGAAAATCAAATTAACAACTTTCTTATACGTGTTTAAAATTGCACCCCCTGTTATCCGAATTAATATTCCGCAAAGATTCGACGCCAATGCGTGAATCGCGTCTCCTCCGATTATTTCGCGCGTACAAATTGATATTCCATCCCCATTTCCATAACTCACCCCCAAAAATGATCATCACTACCTCCAATTATTCCTGCGCCCATCTAAATTACCCTCGAAGCGATTCAAACGCATTCGAACAAAAACTTCAACCAACCCTTAACCGCCCACGACTTCCCCCGATATCTCCACCCTTGTCCAAGTCTCGCAAATGAAACCGATGTCCGCCTCCTCCGAAATCATCTCCAAAATATCGTATCCCCCTCGATAAAAAAAAATGTCAAACACGTCCCACAGCTCGAAGAAGCAAGAGTAAACGAAACTGTATTCCGACAATCTTTCCGACCACCCTGTAGACACAAGTACGCGTTAAAACGGGACGAAAGAAAGCGCGCAGAGGGAAAAGAGACGGAAAGCTCTGCGGCAACGAAGCTCGTCGTTACTTCCTCCCACGCGATTGCAAAAGCCTTCGTGGCTCACGTGTGCTCGCGCGCGCACACTCGCGCAACCACCGCGGATAAAGTATGCACAGAGACGGCTTGACGCGTGTCCGCGTGTGTGCATGCACTCGCAGGAGTGTACGCTCCCGGAGGTGGTTGCTCGCGATTAGTCGCGATTCCGACCGCCTCGACTCCGCTCGCCGCACTCGTGCAACTCCTCCGACGACGACGACGACGACGACGACGCGGTCCCGACCCGTGACACCTCGAAACGAGAGTCGCCCCGTTACCTGGCCGTCTGGACGCGGGTCGCGAGGCGACACCGTGGCCACCGACCGTCCACCAGCCAGTTCGGAATCGCGCTGGCGTGTACGCGCGCGACGCCGCCGTTCCTCGAGCGTAGTACACGCGGAACGGAGCGCGTTGTTTATTAGATCAGAGTAAGCCAGTTTGGCGGTGACGCAGGTAGGCGCGACAGTGAACACCTTAGATTACCGGAGGAAACGTGAGAGGTAGCCGTTCCCCTTTGTCCTTTTCCCTTGTTTTTCTTTCCTGTTTTCTTCGGCATGCGTGTCCATCCCGTGGTTTCTCGTTTCTTGTCGGTTTCGTTCAAGGGTGCTCCGGTGTCCTTGTCGTCGAGTGCCCGTTTATAGATTTCATGTTGCGTATGGTCGCGTTTGTTTCTCGTTGCAATTGTTCGCGACCGTTTTCGGAGTGTTTGCTTCTTTCGGGGAGTTCGGTACGTGCGCGGAATTCGCGAATGCGCCATGGGACAGTGAAGTTGGGATTATGCATAGTTTGTCGAGGGTTGACGAGTCGAGGGATTAAGGGGTTCGGTGGATTTTTAATTTTTTCCGCTCGCTTCCGTTTTGTCATTTTTCGTACGAGTTTTTTGCGCGAGATCGAAGATCCGCGGAAGAAGTCCTGACGGTAGAGAGATTGTTGTTCGGTCGGCGAGCCTTGAATATAATTGGTGGCTGCCTTTTGTTTCGAGGCTGCTTTGGTGAAAAGAAGCGAGTAGAAGTACGAGACGTGTTGAGTAGCTGCGGGAACAGTGCAATTCGAATCAATACCGCGGATCAAATATTCACCGGCCGTTTCAGAATGTTTGAATCGTCGTGAACATTGAATTACACGAAATTTCTTCCACGGCTTCGCTCTACAATCCTCGGGCGTCTCATCGTATTCAGGGTTTTACGCGTTTCCGTGACAGTAAATACGTTTTTACGACTGCGAATGTGTTAAATCTACTGTACGTAAAATCCACGATTCTACGAATGTTTGCGGGACGCGTAAACCTCGAGATTTCTTGCGATCCGCGAAACCTTCGAATCTCAGGTGCGACGCATTGGAAATTGTCCCGGATATCTTTTCAACGACGTTGAAAGTTTCGAAACGCTCGAGGGCTTCGGTCGTCTTCCGACCTTCGAATTGCTTCGCCCGTTATTTCGTATTGCGTAATTTCAACTACTCGTGATAACGTTTGCGAAAGGGAGCACCGAGATAATATTGTCAGCTGTAATTACGATCGGATCAGCGGAAAGCCGCGAGAACATTTTTGTAAGGGTTCCTCGTGCACGCCGTTCCTTCCGTGTTCGCCGCGATAGGGTTTACCCCAGCTGGATATTCGTGTTACGTTTCTCCGGGAGGAGGATTTTCAGTTGCCTCGAAAGGGGGGTTCGAAAAGGGATGGGGGTAGTTGTCTCGCGATTGCGATTCACTTCGATGGGAAAACACGTGATGCGGTGCGATGGGGGAACGCAATGAATTAGCAATTTCGAAGGGTTTGCGTATTTAATAAATTTTTAGGGGTTGACAGGTCGATGCAAGTAATTGAGAATTTCGTTGAACTGCCACAGATTTATTTATCTCGTCTTAGCTTCGGGGTATATTTGAAATTTCTGAATGTTTATGCAGTGATTAATGGATATTACAATGCAAGTAATTGAGAATTTCGTTGAATTGCCACTGATTTATTTATCTCGTCTTAGCTTCGGGGCATATTTGAAATTCATGAATGTTTACGCAGAGATTAATGGAAATTACAATTTGGCATTAATAATTGTCACGGATTCGGTAAACGTTAGGGTGACAAGATGAAATGAAAAATTCCTTATGGTTTCATGTTGAAGATGTTCTACATTTTGTTGGCAGCAGTAATTATACTTTTCCCATTACTTAGTTGTACAAGAATGGCTCGGGATATATTTTTATCGTTATTTCAAGGTCATTTTGTGCCCGGTGATTTTCGTGCGACGTATCTTTTATATCTGACAGTCCGAGAGTTCTTAAAATTCGTTCAGACTTTAGGAACTATTCGGCTTTACGACCCTCACAGTTTCTAGCACGGGTTTTCTCTACATTTTTCTACATTTACGATTTCAATTAAGTAAGAGGATACCATTCGAAACGGTGTAAAAATAATTACGTCTCGGATGTCGTGTCGTTTCTCTGGCGTCGAATAATGAACAAAAAATATTGCTCCAGATATTCCTTGTCGATCGGTGAAAATTATCCCAGCGGAGGCCACAATTATTACTATTTAACACGAAAAATTCGTCCAGCACATCGACGAAAAAGCCTGTTTATTTCTTGCACACGTGTGCATACTGCAGCCACTGAAATCACGTTAAAAGGAACGAAACAGGTGGCGCGGGGAAAGAAGTTTTAGTACCTTTGAAATACATTCGAGACAAATTCACGGCACCACGTCGTAAATAAAATATTTCCACTCGTCCGTAAAACGCGACGCGTTCGTGTCTCGTGTAAACTGATTTCACCCGTTAAGGCGAACCGCGAGTGACAAACAATAATTCCATTAACACGTTTCCCCTCGACGAGAAAAACAAGATCGAAAAATCCAACAACGAAATGTCGTACAGCGTATGAAACCTTCGCGCTCGCAGTTTCGTGCGAGAATCAATCGGCCCAAAGTTTCGCCACGGTTATCAAAAACTTATCTTTATTGCAACGCGACATGAAACGACGTCATAACGCGGAGAGGATAAAACGAGGAATCTCGCCCCTTCTTATTCTAAATACAACGATTCGAAGAGCACGACAAGTGAAATATATATTCCCCGTGATAAGCGTGGGGTCAGTCCGAAAGCTCGTCCCCTTCTCTCATTTCCCATTCTTCGCATCGTTCGTCACGCGTTCCATCGACGGGGAACTTCTCTCCCCGAAAGATACCCGGGCATCGCCAAGTATCGCGGTAATCGACTCGGGGGGAATTCATACAACGACCTAATGTTATTGTTAGTTCGCGTCCACCGCGTTCAAGCCGCCATTATATAAGAATTATACGCGGCGCAAGTGTGACCGGTACACATTCGCCGGGACATTAAGCGGTCATGTTCGTGTGAATCGGCCGTTCGAAGGCGTAGGAAGACGTAACAAAGAATTATTCGACCGGTCACGGACTCCTTTTGTCGGAAATTTACGGCCACGACGTCTGGACAACGCCGCTACATTTAATGAGACAGCATGACGGAGAACCCTTGCGTACCGTGGAAACTTTTTCAAACGAGGCACTCGGTTTAACAGGATTTTCGGACTTTTTTATTTTATTTTATTATTTCTCGCTTCTTAACGACGGAGTGAAGTTTTATACGGAGTTGTCTATCCTCGCGTTCGAGCGCTTCCCGGTAATCGTATTTCGTTCGTTATTTAATCCCAGAAGCTCGTGGGGGTTTCTATGTAAAATATCGATTATTATTGTTATTGTTGTACGCGAGTCGAATATCCAATTGAGCCGTCGTACAAATTCTCCCAGAATTCTACCCCTCGTCGATCGAGCGAACTGCCAATCAATTAATTGCTCTTATTATTAAAATCGCCCGAAGTGTGCCCAATTAATGGTTCGCCGTGAGAAGCGTGTTTCTTTATCGAACAATATATCGATTTATCCGGAGTCGTCGTGGCGGTCGCAAAAATGATTACATGCAGCGAGGCAATGAAAGGAATGGCACGTCGACCCTTCTACCATAATCCTTTCCGCATCAACCGAGCGAACTATTCGACCGGCTCGCAGTCGCGATTAATAGGTCAACCCTGAAGACCCTTGCGTTCACTGCACCAGCGATTCCCCGTGTCCCTCCCCCACCATGTATCGGCCGAGAAAAAGACGAGGAAGCCCGCGCTCATTAACCCTCCGGAATCGTTCCTTTCGTTAACCTCTCGCCTGGCGATAATTAAGTCGCAAGTTTGGCGTGCAACGGTGGACAAAAGGAATATCGAGACGCGAGCAACGCGAAAACGTCGGAACTTTTCGGCAGGGAGATGAAAATTATGTCGGTTATAAGGTCGACGGTGTGCCAAAAGGTGTTCCACCGAAACGACGCGAAACAACGTATTTAAAATATTCCTTTTGTTCGCCACTTGGCAGCAAATTAAATAATTACGAATAGCCAAAGCTGTGCGCCGACACGGGAATTGAACTAGCCGAGTCTGACGCTAGTTTAAGCGTGTACATTAGGTCCGACCGTTTCGACGATCACTCGCCACGATTATCTTTCTCACGCGAGTTTTCTGTTTCACGGGCAGAACAAGGGATCCGAAGGTCGACGCTGGTTCGCGTCTAACCCTCGACCAGGAAGTCGAATCTCCTTCGAGAGCCAGCCGACCGGACCAAGCGCTCGACAACGGGACGAAACTACTCGAAAGCGACGATCATCCAGGTCAGCCGGACGGCGAGAGCGAATTCAAAGACTATGACAGGACCCTCTGGCAGAGGCGTCCACTGCTGGAGGAAACAGTCCCGTTCCGCCCCGAGGAAGACAGTCTGATCAGCAAGGAGCACTCCTTGGAGTACCAAAGTCAGACGTTGGAGAGCCAGTCCGACAATCTTCTGCTCTCGACGTCCTTGGAGAGTCTATTGAAATCGACGGGGGACAGCTGGCCGGGTCAGCTCGACAGAAGCGTCGAGGAAACCGAGCGCAGCTTCAAGGAGACCCAGTACTCGCCCAAAGAGAGGCACGACGCGGAGACGCAGACTGAGCAGGAGACCAAGAGCACGCAGTGCAGCCCGGAGCAGAGTATCGTTAGCACCTCGGAAGTGTCCAGGGACAGCCCGGTGCACTTGTCCCGAGGATACTATCAGAGTCCACGGAAGGAGGTGCAGACGCAAACCCAGGGCGACAACAAGAGTGTCCAGTGCTGTCTGGACGAGTCGGAAAGTCTGTCCAGGTCGGCGGACTTCGGGGAATCGTTCGACAGCCCGTCCAGATCGGAGAGGAGCTACGTGAAGGAGTCGAAGAGCGTTCAGTGCATACCCGAGGATATATCGGTCAGCCCTGGCAAGTCGATCGACGGCGAGGACAAGTCGTTCAGGTCGGACTGTCCGTGCAGAAGTCCGCGTAGAGAAGCCGAGGTTCAGACCTGCCAGGAGTCGAAGGCGATACAGTGCAGCGACGATGAGATCCTAGAGGTGATCGCTGAACAGACGAGCGTGCCCGAAGGGAGAAGTCCTAGGGGGACGACCGATAGTCCGGGCTCTTCGAGTTGCGGTTCGCCGAGGAAGGTTCCCACGTTGGTGTTCGGGGAGGAACGAACGGATATGACGGTGACGCAGCAGGATTACGAGGGAAACGTGAACTGGTCCAAGCATTGGGGACCGGAGAGGCTGGTGGAGATCTACAGGGAGCCGAAAACTAGTCTCGGACTGAGCATCGTTGGCGGAAAGGTGCGTAACGCGGACACGTTGGGCCGGTTAAAAATAAAGGTTGCCGGTAACGGCGCCGTGTGTTCGCGTGGCCGGAAGTTGATACGGGTGTAACGGTGTTTGGTGTGCGTTGGGCGTACGGGGAGCTCCCTTCTGGGTATTCGGGTCAGTCTTCTGCTCGATTTTGTTTATTTTAAGAATATCGGGCGACAGCGTGGTGGGCTCGGTATTGAACAATTGTTCGCGCGAACGGGATAACTTTGTGGGTGTTGTTAATTGTGGACGCGGGTCCACTCGGGAGCGTGGTTTATTTTTCTTTGCCGATATTTAGCTGGGGATTTCGGCGGCTTAAGCGAAGATGACACGGTTGGGACGCGTTAAGAGACAGTTGGCAGCGCGTCATTTGTATTTGTTTAGATAGATTATTTTAGTTTCCTTCTGCGTGGATCGAGATGAAAATATTTTCGCGTTTCTTTGCTATTCTTTTTAAGTAAATTCGCGTATTTTTGGTCGATAGAATCGATGGAATCATTGCGGACCACTCCGCGACAATCTTTCTCGACGTTGCTGAATTTAATTTTCGTTGCTCGCGCGTCGGATCGACACGTGGCTCCCGACGGCGCGTTTATATCTTTATATTGAATCACGACGCAACCGCAAACCAAACCGAGCAGTTTCAACGATTAAACCGTTTCCCTTCCATTCGAAGATATTTCACGTTCTCGAAACTTGTGTACCGTGCCATTTGTCCCGGCTATTTATTCATCGCGTCGCGTAATTCATTATTCCATTGCTCAAATATCGCTTTCTGTGTAACGTTTGGATCGGGAAATTGGCATTTTCGATCGACGCTCTTTCGTTCCGCGGTGTACGGTTTGAGATAGCACCGTTAACCACGATCAAACGCAATTCTTACGGTTTTATTAATTGCTTCGTTAACGACGTCGCGTGCCGAGCTAATGGCAGCACGCCGATGGCATTGCTTGATAATTTCAATCGAGTGCCATAAGCCCCGCGACATGCATATACATACGTACGTGCATAGTTGCAATCGTGTAGGTCCATTAACGTAGCGAATGGCTTCGAGATATCGAACAGTCTGTGCAACGTAATCGAATAGTTGCTTTCAATCATTCCGATCTAACAAGAAACGGTCCCCGTTGGGACACTCTCGCCGAATAATGAACGTTCACGCGGCGCTAAATATCGTCGAGTATAATCGTCGATTCGAAATCCGGTTGACAATGGTTTTTAATTCGCGTCGGACGTTCAATCGTCTCTACTTTCACGATTGTAAAATCATTCTTCGATAGAATGAAATGAATGAAATCAATGAAATGAATGAAATCAATGAAATGAATGAAATCAATGAAATACTTGCCCCGAAGATTAATATTCAATAAATATTTTTCGACAAATAAATATTTCATTTGAGAAATTAACCGTCGACGCGGAAACACCGAGACAACGTTCACCTCTTTCGAAGGACTTATTCGACGACTCGAGCGGACGTTTATCTAACTTCAGGATTAAAAGCAAATGCGACGAGTGAAAAATCAGCGCGATAGCGAGCGCAGAAAATGAAGAAAGGACCGCGTCATTAATACTTTCCCCCATATTTACGATCAGCTCGATAGCCCGACACTTTTGTCGTCGCGTCTCGCGAATCCATCAAATCTTCAACAAAGCCTTTAAGCGTCCGTTAATCTTTTCATATTCGTGTCACATTCTCTGTACGAGGCATAAACGAAAGCCGCGACCCCTCGAAACGCCCGTCGCGAGATCGTCTCTCCGCGCTTCGCCGCCACGCGTCTAAACGTAATTGAAACGTTTGTTCCAGGTCGACCTGCACAATGGCAGCTCTAGTAAGTCGCAAAACATATCCGGGATATTCATAAAGAACGTATTGCCGAACAGTCCAGCCGGAAGGACCGGCGAGTTGAAGGTAACGTATATGCGAGTTGAATTCAGTTCGCGACGCGTTTCGTTGTTCGCCCGTCAGGGATGAAAGGTGGAAGTGATTCGGTATTCAGTTCGTGGATCCCGTGGTCTCGACCGCGAGCAGATCTTAACCGGTCGCGGTTTTGTCTTTTGGAAAATGCCGCAATAAATTGGAGGGATGTGACGCGAATGCAGGAATCTCGTTGCTCCAGATAAGAATTTGATAATCCTTTTTCTGGCACATTTGACGTGGGCAAATTCCGTGGACGTACCGTAAAACCGGTGCATAGAAATTTTCTGGAACATGGAGGGAGTTATTTAAGAAGAAATATACGATACCTCTTTTTTTCGTTAACCAGAGTGCTCTTGATTTGAGCAGACTCGATTTAAATTTAATAATTTCACGCAAAATTTGTCTCGTTCTAAAATATCGAGAGGTTTCTTTTTAATTACTAGCACCGATTTTTATGCATTCGAAGTTGATCGATTCTAAGGACAGGGTGAAGCATCAACGTTGAAGGAAAACTCGAGGATCAATTTTATAGGCAAAAGTTGACTGTATTGAATCGAAGAATCAATATCTTCGGATTAATGAAGAAGTCTCTTTCCACGGAGCGATTCCATTGAAAACTAGATTAAACGGTATAAAAAGGGAAGCACTTGGAATAAATCTGTTCCTAATCGACTTTGTACAATATCCAACATTGCGTTGATATTATTTATATATTTGAATAATATATTCGTTTGTCGCGTATTTTTTACCCTGCACGTCACTTGCAATTACGCCTCTGTTATTGCGGATTCTATTATTCAATCGTAAACAGAAGCTGAAGACGATATTGAATTCTGATTTAGTTCGCTAAAGATGGAGATACGAAAATAGAGAAATTTCCAGTCGACCGAAATATCGGGAATAAGAATTATTTAATGCATAATCCTCTGTTCGCCATTGTTTACAGATAGGGGATCGGATAATCGAGGTCGATGGCGTGGACCTTCGGCACAGTACGCATGAACGAGCTGTTGAAGTTATCCAGGCAGCCGGAAATCCTGTCTGCCTTCGTGTCCAGTCCTTGGTGCACCTGGTGAGACCCCGCCATGGCCAGGATATCGATGTACACCTTTCCCGTCCAACGTTGTCCTAGATTCTCCTGTATTTGACACCCCTTATTATTTATTTATTCGTTAGAATTATGTATCCCCATTCGTTTCTAGGCAATAGTTGGGAAGTTCCGATCTCTGTTTGTTGCTTTCGTTTTATAATGTAGATGTTATTCTTGGTAGGTGCAAGAATTCTGTCTGTTTCGTTTCGACGAGTTTTCTTTTACGTTTAAAGGAAAAGGAATGGATGCGATATATCGTATACAATTCAGAGAACAAAAATGTGTGTATTTATAGCGGTATTTGTTCCCCGCAATTATATTCGCAATTTAATCCGCCTGGTCAGAGAAAATTCGCGATTCTTTCCACGAGATGAAAGGAAAGTTCATGGCCAGGTGAAACACATTCTCCGCCAATTTGAAGAAAGGTTTTGCGAAGTTAATGAATATTTCTGACGTGTGACGATCATGAAAATGAGGCAATCAATTTGTTCGCGTTTAATTTTGCGCGCAAGACACGTATGAAAATATTTCTAAGCGCTATTGTTGTAGCACAAATGGACAGAAGTCGTGCAAGTATTTATTAATCCTCGTGCACCCGACACCATTTCGTTTCCAATATTTTATTTACCCTATCGTCGCTTGTTTATCGACTTCCAAACAGGGTCGACCATTGTCGCATACATTCAATTTCGATCGTGTGCACACAGATTTTTTCGAAGCTGTTCCCCCCGTTTCTTTCTTGTCGTTTCTCGTTCAATTGTTTTCACCGTTGTGCATTTGTTTCGCGTGTATTTCGAACGCGGGGGTATCGCGTTCGATCGCCGGCGTTTCGAGTGTCGTCGATGTTCGATGACGTTTCCAATTGTTGTGCAAACTATGCTGCGCCCGTCGAAAGGAATAAATTGCTTCTATAACGTTGCACATAGCCGGCGCGTCTATTGTAAATGTGAAAATTACGGTCGAACGCTAATTTCAGATTGAATTTGATCCGCGAAACGTTGATGGTTTTTCTTTTCTGTTTGATTGCCGAACTACAGTAGCATTCGATGGAATTAAATTTGCCTCGACGTGTGAACAAATGCGAATACAATCGTTATATATTATGTATATAAATTCTAGATATTACGTTTCCCAGCTGCAAACTCGATCGCTTGGAGAATTCTCATATTCTGTCAGCACTGATTGCAAAAAAAGTAAAAAAAAAAAAAAGAAACTTTTCACGAGGTGGAATCTCCGGTTGGATGTTAGTTTCGAATAAAACTAACAAGGCTCGACGAATCGGGATCAGTATTCGTGCCATGTTTCCGCGTTTAATCTCTCGTTCTGCTCCGATATACAATGCCGACGTATATAAAATTGCAGATTTATTGCTGATTCGTTTAAATACTTCACTATAACAGAGGAAGCGAGCATCGAAGTAATTCGTAAGAAGAAGAAAAATCTCAATCAGGAATAAAGGGTAATTTCGGCGACCCAATAAATCAACTTTTTTTTTCCCCTGTTTAAAAAGTGAGATCCTCGTTGTCTTTCAAATCTCACTTCAACGTGTATACGTATGTATTTCGGCTTTCGAATTTGACGTGCTATCAGAGGCATCGTACAATTTTTTTATTGAGCTGATCGATTGAAAAACGACAGGCGAACAAGAGAAAATCGTCGGTGTCTGAAGCACAGACATTGAAGTTTCATTTGATAATTTAATGCCAATCAATAGTCACCCCCAATTCGGGCATTTATAATTTCGCGGAAACGAAATTCGTAACCGCAAAGAAAAAGGCGTATAAATTTCATTTATTATTTTTGATTAATTCGTCTGATATTTTCGTGCCTCTATTTGGAATCATTTTATCGATTAACTGATACAACGTCTTTCCAAGACGCCTCCATAAAGCCGATTCTATCGAGCAGCATCTCCGCCCCGGAGTGCCTATTTCGAAATGTCAGATAAACTAGATACGACGATTCCTTGAACGTGTCGACCTTGAGTCTAGATATCTTGCTACCGCACTCCTACGCCATGATCTATTATTCTCGAGCAAGCTAAGGATTTTATGAAAGGATGTGCTGATACGATTGTCAAACAAACCTGTGATCCTGTACATACAAGTTTCAAGCGGCAGAGACGAGACACTCGAAGAACCCTGTTGATCGCGAAATATATCAATTAAAAATGATATTAATTGGCGAATATCTTGAAATTGCGACACGTTCAAATTGAAGAGTGTCGTAAAATTATAGCACACAATATTTTAAACACTGTCTGCGGGTGTTTCGACAGAAATGATAGAATATCTCCATCGCGGAGCATCCCAATTAGTGAACACTTCAATCACTGGGAGTCTAAACTATAGAATATTTAAATTACAGAACACCTCTATCGCGTTTCAAGGAAATTACGAATTATATAAATCTTGGTGCACTTGAATTACGAAAATTCGTACAGTCGCGACACGTTCGAATAAAATCTATTTCCCATTCGAGTCTGTTTGACCAATAATCTCCCAGTTTATTATTATCTGTGACATATATTCGACAGATGATAATAATAATTATAATGCGCACGCTTGTCCACAATTTGTATTCATTTACCCATTTACTGGTTCTCTCTTTCTCGCGTCTCTTTCGCTCCAATCGATTTCGTTAACGAAGACCCACTCCGACTCTCTGGCAAATTAAAGACACTAAACGACACAGAGCCAACAGGCCAGAGCAAGGGAGGCACATGGCAGACGGAGACAAAAAAAAAAGAGGGAGAGCGTGGCGGAAAAAAAGAGGAAAAAAAAAATGAAAGTGGAAGAGAGTAGTATAGGCAGAGCCATTATAGGACATCCCTTGTTCGTGTACGGTGCATCGAGGTCGAACTTTCCAATAAACGAACTGACGAGGGGGTGACAGGGGGTTGAAACCGTGTGAAAGGCGGGAACAGACCGAGAATCATGCAAATCAGAGCGAACGGTGTCGAAGATAGGCTGGTACCAGGAACAGGAATCGAAGGAAACGCTTTTGTTTCGATAAGATTGCCACGGGGAACGTTTGCACTTGAAGGGTTGCATGCAAATTGTAGGAATTCCAAAGATGACGTGCCAATACGTTTCTTTTTGTTCCCCCTTTTTTTTCGCGTCGGTTTCTTTTATTATTTTTCACCTCCTTCAGAAAGGTGTAGAGAAATATCGTTGCAGACGGTCGCAGTTAAAAGTTCGACGGTGTTCGTCGATTTATTTGATTCGTTCTCATCGGGGTTATCTAACCGAAACGTTAATTGGCTTCCGGCTGCTTTCGCGTCGAAAGCATCGAACGGCACGCATACGGCGACAAAGTGAAAATTCGAAAGAGAAATAATATGTAATTTTCAGTGATTCACCCCCAAAATTCCACTATCCCGCACAGAAAAAAATTATTCTCGGCCCCGGGCAACCCTTCGACCCTGTCACGGGACAAAATCAGCGGGCAACACCGAATCCCGCGGAATAAAAACGCCCCCCGGAAAAACGGAGAAGCAAAAAGCAACGAGCCAAAAACGAACGAAAAAAGGGGTGAGACAACAAAGAAAAAAGAGGAAAATAGAAATGGACAAAAAGGAGCAGAGCGCGGCGAACGAAGGTGGAAAAGAGAAGCGGACGGTCGGTGTGCAGAAACGGAAGGGGCGATTGGCATTGGTGTCCGGCTGGTGTGAGAAAGTGTGGATTACGTGGTTGCAACGAACCGTCCATCATCGACACACCATGGACCATTGGCACCCCTTCCATCTGCGGCGGCAACCCCCCTCTGATCGCGTCCACCTTCTCTCTCGCCCCGTTTCGATATATCGACGCTGGCAGTTTCATGGACGAAACCGGCTGGTAGACGTTGCCTCGACGGAACGGCGTCGCGATGCACCGTCTCTTCGGACGCAAACGCGTCTCGTTTGGTGTACGTTGGGCAAATACACGCATACGCGACGCTCGGTTACTCGTTGCCGTCGCCAACCCCCTCGAGGGTAGATTCGGCGGAGGAGAGTTGGTTACCGTCGTGCATGATTTGGGGATTGGTGGCCCTTTCGAGAATCATTCGGGGATCCGTCGTTGGTATTCAGTTTCGGTTCGACCGATTTTCGTTTCCTTCTTCCGACGGTTCTTCTTCTTTGTTTTTTTTTTTTTTTTTATTTCGCTTCGTTGCTTCTCGCTGTGAACACGCAAGGATTTGCCGCTGGACCTTCGCACTTCGTTTCCGCCCGTTTCGCACGCGATATAAGGAGAACGATCGTCGCCGATATTTTGCTTCTCCGGCACGCTTGTTTCTTCATTTTTGTTCGTGGACACCTTTCGAATTTTGCTGTCGGTGTTACGTTTGTTCGGTTTTTAATAATTGTGTGATTGGGGGTTTTTTTTTAAAGATGTTTTGTGTGATTTTTTTTATGGAAGATTTGTCATTTATTTTCGATTGGCATTATGGAAATTGTTCGAAGTTGATTGAGGTTCGTTACAGATTCGAGTGATTTATTTGGGGCAGCGGTGATCCGGTTCTTGCTTCTTTTATTGGGCGTTTCGATCGCAGTGTGTAATTTTAGTATGCAATTTGGATAAGTTTTATGGATCGATCTGGATAGTCTCTGTCTGTCAAACAAGTCTCGCATAAGTAAATGTTTCTATAGAAAATCGTGCAAGTCTTTTCAATTGAAACGGAACATTCAATTCCTCAATCAACGTTCTGGTTAATACAAGGACTCGCCTGGCATCGCAAATTAGTAGTCTTGTAACAATTCGAGTGCAGATAGAAATAAACGAAAAGATTAAACCACTCTAACAGAAAACTATCCAGTCTTCGATCGATTACAATCGCGGGCATATTCGTAATTGAACCGGCATTCGAATCCAACGACAAACGGACACCAGCTTCCTGACGCAAAATTATATTCACAAGCAAATCCCTGACACAAACACGCAACAACAACGAAAAGAACGCAAATAAATCATCCGCCAACAACCGATAAATTCACGCAAGGTCTCACAGATTCTAATCGCGCACAAGCGCGACCACGCACACCCACCATGGACCCGAAGAAAAATTTCCATATAAATCCACCGACGCCAAAAGTACACCGCTGACCAAAAGTTTTCCGGTGCCATTCGGCGTTTCAAGCCTCACAGACAACAACTGATAACAGTTTCAAATTAAAAACAAAGCTCGCAGCCAATCTAACGAATCCTCGTTTCAAATCATAATCGCTTCCCTCGATCGCCTTAAATGATTGCCATCGCCAGCGTTCCCGACGAGTCGCGTTAATTTCATTTCAAACGGAACGAACCATAAAATGGTTCCGCACCGAGATAAGCACCGTCAAATTTTTGTCCAGCAGCGTATCACCGCGTAACAGATGCAAACGCTCGTAAATCCTTCGCCATCCCTCTTTTCCCTGTCGCGCCCCGTGGATACTCACGGCCAACCCGTCCAACCCTTCCTCTAAGGTCCACCACGACCCACGACCACCATGAAACCGAGCGTTATTTCGCGAATCCTTGAGCCCAGTCAGTGGAATGCGCCGCGAGTCTCGTGCGAGGCCGAAATCTAATAACACGCATTAATCACATTCCGCGGGCTCGCTGTTATCGGCGATCGCGATGGAACACGCGCGTGTTGTACACGCTAAATTGCCGTGCTCTCTCTCTCTCTCTATCTCTATCTCTATCCTTCTCTCTATCTCTCTCTCTCTTCTGGCAACAATTCAAGACGTGAAATATTTCAGCGCCGGCCGCGATTAATCCGGTCCGGTGGTCACGGAAATAGCACCGGTTGATTATTTTATTCCCGTGATTTTTCTTCCGGTTTTCCGTTTTTCCCTCGATCCGATTCGAAGTCGATCGCGGAAACCGCCGCGTAACAGCGAGCCCCGTGGCCAGCGATTGGAGCACCGAGGCGATCGTTCGGGGAGAAGTTTCAGGCGGTGGAAGTTTTTTTCGAACGAAACTTGCGGCCCTTTGGAAACGTTCGAGGCGCGCATCGCGCCGCGTTAAGAATTTCGCGAACTCGCTGAGCGTCAGAGATCACCGAGTGACGTTAATTTACCCGAGGTCCGGTGCGTCCTGGGGACACTTGCATATTGTTATATAATATACTTCCGCCGGGCCCTCGGTTCGTTCCCGAAACTTTCCATCGACCATTCGAATGCAGGAAACATACGAATTCTTATAAGAAACGCGACAATGATTCCAGCTATTCCTCTATTAACAAGCATCGCGATATTCGCGAGCCGACGACGGGTACAGAATTCTGGAAAAATCATTTTCCCGATCGATCTTCGCGTTTTCCATCGAGCGGAAATTTTGCCTCGCCTCGAATCGAATCGCTGGCCGCGTTATTCGGAACGTCGCCGTGGGATCGACTATCGGGAATATCGATCATCTCTTTCCCGCACCGCCTCGATCATTTTTTGAACGCACGGTGTTCTTTGCGATTTATTTGCAGAGCAACGAGCACGAGGGGGACGGCGAGGAGGGCGGAAGATCGGGCGTAAGGCAGAACAGTCGAAGTCGATTGCCTGGAACACCCACGGTGTCCTTTCGCCAGAGGACATCGCCAGTCTCGCCTGTGAGGTCCAGCACGCCGGAAGTGACACAGGTGGGTCGTTTCCTTCGGGCCCGATCGTTCATTCGTGCGTCAATCGACCAACGACACAGACCTCTCGCGCCGGTTATTTTTAAGATCTTCGCGGGCCGAACGGTTCGCGTTTCGTGCTTGATAGTGATAGCTCGGAGGTTGATTGACGAGGGAACGCGGCGACCGTTGGAATTCTGTCTCTCGTTCGCCGTTAGGTACACAATGGAGAAGTGATGTTTGAAAAGTGACGAAAGTGGGAGTCGAAGTGATTGGTTTTCTTCGTTCTCGATGTAACTTGTTGGGAATAGAGTGCGCCCTTTTGTTGCTGTGCATCGTAAAAGGACGACACCTTTAAGTTTTGCCCGAGTGATGGCAGTGATATTTCGTAGTGAAAGTTTACTGCTCATTTCGTTAGCGTTATCGTTGTTCGTGGTGGCAGTAGCATTATGCGTTAGCGTCGGATAATGTTATTTGAAGTTTTCAAGTGTTGCTTGGTGTTCAAGGTAATGTTGGCACAATACTGATCTTGCACGGTAAAATAATCGCGATATTATTATTATTATTATTGTAGCCGTTGCTACGAAGAGTAAATAATACACAGTTCAATCGCGTGGTTGTTCGTTTGAAAGCCGCGCGTGTATTTACGCGACGCTTCCTTAAACGGGAACAGCTTTTGGTACTAACAATACGGAATTATTGTTCGGTAAATAGAAGTCAGTAAGAGAAAAATCACAATACTATGCTCCACCGTAGAATAGAACACAATAGGCGAGACGTAAACGAAAATTGGGAAAAATTCGTACGATTCGACGCAATAAAAATAGAACCACATGGCTGTTATGTAAAATTACGCTTACCCTTATTCAAGATAATTTCACCAAGAAATGAGACCAAAGTGTTCGATTCTAAACAAAAGGCAAAATATCGCAGCGTTTTCTGCAATTCCGTCCAAAAAATTTACCGGACAAAAAAAATGAAAAAAAAAAAAATAGGAAAGAATCGTTCCGACTAATTTAATTAAACCGTGCCTTATAATTACCTAATAGGTGTAACGATCGAAATACCCGTCGCGACTGAATAAAAGATAGGGCAGGGGACCTTGATCGTTGTCGGCCGATCGGGAAAACCGTGCGAAACGGTTAACACGTTCGATTGTTCGCGATGCAAATTAATTCAGCCAACGGCACGGTACGATAGGAATTCATCGTGTCCGAGTAAATGGATTACGGTCTACACTTACTCGTTGCTCCCCTCATTAATATTTCATAAACATATCAATTTAACAGTGAAGTCGCGCTAACAGCGAATTAACCCTTCGCCCCTCGACAAGATTTGAAATGGTTCGTTGGACGATATTGCCAAATGTATCGTTTCGAGTGCGCAAAATCGTCGCGATAAATTAGAAATATAAAAACGTAGGGTAGTTTGCAAATGATTTCGCGAATGTATTATTCATTGTTCAGCATCCCTCGCCGAACAATAAATAAAATTATCTCGCGAATTGCCTCACGATTTCATTGTGAACTCGGTGGAAAATACGCGCACCAAGTGCACGTGCGTCGACATCGAAATGTCGATTACTGGAAAAACTGGAGTCAATGAATTTCAGCTTCTCGGCGTTTCAACCGAGTGTATATTATCTCTCTGTGTCTTTCGGTGCCGTACGCGTATCGCGTGTAAGAGGTCTTCCGATGATCCAGCGGGCAATGTTCACACGCGCGAGCTACCAATTTTAGACAATCCATCGGTTGTTTGATCGTTTCTCGGAATTAATACGTTCGGGCACGTGTACCGTGTTCCTGGGCCGTGTCGGGGCCGATTGAACGGTGTTTAGAATCGATCGCAGGCAACGGCGGATTCTAAGTTTGTTCGTAACGGGCTGCGTTTGGTGCAGCGTTTTCGGTACTGGGACCGAGTCGTGACGAAGCCAAACACGTGTCTCGGATGATTCGCCTACGTGGGTGTTTAAGGAGGGTCCGGTTAATGTTTGCTTCTGGGCGGCGTTAATTGGAATCGTTCGAGATTTGGACGCGGAAAGTGCTCTCATTTTAACGGAAACCGTGGGTTTCCGTGTTTTCGTTTTCTTAAAAGCTGTTTGAAAGCACCTGCCTCCTCGTGCCACGACGAATTTACGATTGTTTCGCCACCAGTTTCCCTCTAATGATTTTAACGTGTCGCCCAGCTGAACGTCGAGGTCGATCGTTCTCTTTAATCATTTCATATTTCGCGCCGATCCGCGAGAATTGTTATTGCGGTTTCTCTTCTTCTTGATCTTTGGCACGTTTTAAATATAGGAATTAATCGATGCAAGCGAAGGCCGTTTTGTACGAACGATATGTACGAATTATACACGAGGGCTGTTTTTATGAATAAAAAGCCATCGTTCTTTCGGCCGATTAATCGTTCATGAATAATCTAGCGCGGCCTAGTTACGTACGGAAATATGGAGGATTGTTTGACAATGTTGTACCCGTTCTCGCGTCAAACGGAATGCTTCTTTCTCCTCCAGGGCGGTGTAGAAGACGGCGAAAGGGAAAGCAGTTCGAAATCGGACTTCAGGCGGCAAAGTACAAGAACTTCAGATGGCGCGGGTTCCAGTTCGCGAAGGTAATTCACCTTTTTCCTTGGAATATCGAGAAGAAGGGACGAAACGGACGAGAGCTCGGTCGAATGAAAATTTGCAGATCCTCCATGAAAAAGTCGATCCGCAAGAAGGCGCCGTCCCCGCCTTCGAATCCAGGTATACTGCGAGAGGTGAGCGAGGAGAAGGAGGACAATGCATCGAAACCGGAAGAGCCCCCGAAACGGAAGTATTCCTCCGACGAGAGCTCCGAGGAAGATACGCGTGAACTCGAGGGCAACGTTTACACGAAGGCCGGAATGGAGGTGAGTCAACCCTTCGACCGTTTCGCGACCCTTTCTAAATCGTTGAATGGAAAATAAAACGAACCTGCGAAAATAACGCTGAGAATTGAAATTAGATCGCGAGGAAAAGTGCCGGAAACGTGAAGCGTACCAAAGCGGAAATCGAAGCGGATCCGGAGCAGGAGGACGAGTTCGGTTATACTAGTAGTACGTAATTCAGTAATTAATATTACTTTTTGCTCTTCTCCTCCTTTCCCTTTTTAACGTTAGAACGATCCCGTTCACCGCTGTGCTTGTTCCAGTGAAAATACAGAAGAAGTATCATTCGATGGGCCACAAAGTTGTATTGGTGAAAGTGGAAAAGGACAGGCGCGGTTTGGGAATTTCGTTGGCTGGTCACAGGGATCGAAACCGAATGGCGGTGTTTGTTTGTGGCCTTAATCCGAAGGGACCAGCTCACAAAGCGGGCGAACTTGTGGTCGGCGACGAGATACTCGAGGTACGATCATTTAACTTTTATTCTCGATCGCAGCGAAATATAATATTTTATAATAAATTACGTAAAACCATATCGAGGTAATTTTAAAGGATGCGGTATCTGCTGTTTGGAATTTTTTTAATATCTTAGATAGTCTCTTAATTAAATATAAACGAAAGTTACGAAAGAGTCCATTGTTATTGCCATCGTCTATGTACTCAAACAGAATCGCTGTAGATCGTAATAAATGGTAGAAAGAGGCGTCGGTCCATTTTTAGTCGAGCACACGTGTACTTGGCAGACGTTCAAACACGATTATCACAAAAACGAAACTTCGTAACCTACTTTTTGCGCGGTGAATCATCTCTCTCTCTCTCTCTCTCTCTCTTAATTGTATTGTGAATTTCAATTATAATTTGCGATGACATTTTGAACTGCGACGGTCACCCGCGCGGATAATAATATTCGTTCCAGTCTAATTTCAATTAATTAATTTCTAGGTGAACGGATGCGTTTTGCAAGGACGGTGCCATTTGAACGCGTCTGCATTGATTAAAGGAATGGCTGGACCTTGTTTCAAGATAATCGTGCTACGGTAATATATTTTGTTCCTTTCGTTTGCCGTAAAGGGAACTTTGTTAAATGATTAAATTGTGCCGTTCTGTTCGCAGAAAAAGTTCCGCCCTTAACGATCTCGCCGTGAAACCAATCGTTCAATTCCCACCGACATTGGAAGATGTAAGCCAATATTTAAACGTTTCCGCGAGGCGACAAAATCATATATTTTCATTATCACCGAATCTTTTTTACCGCGATTCAAGTATAGAATAATATCTATGTGCATAAATTTTGCATAATATTTAAAGTTAAAGATGGAATATTAATTATTATCATCATTATTATGATTATTATTATTCTTTGTCACGGAATATGCTCCGCTGACGCGTCTTTCATTTCCTCCCTGCAAACACCGAAATAAATGAAATTTCGTACACGATAATTAACTAATTCCGCACAATTCGATAAACACCAATTTGTTATCCAACAAATCGATCCTTCATTCGAGTTAAATTTAATTTACGTCCATTGCGGTGTACGCGCGTTGCACAACATATCCCACCGCGTTTCTCTCTTTTATTTAATTTTTATTCAATTCCCGACAATTCTTCGTGCAACATCAACGGCGACACGAACCATGCAACACACGTCGTTCTTCTGTTCCAGTCGGACGTGTTCAATCAGTTCAAAGGTGTCCGCAACATACCGGTGAAAAAGGCAAGTTTGACCGAACACCAGCGGATATCGTTGCAGCGTATCGAATACTACAGGTAGCTTTTCTGTGCGCAGGGCCAGTACGGTTTGGGCATAATGATCATCGAGGGAAAGCACGCGGAGGTCGGCCAAGGTATATTCATCTCGGACATTCAAGAGGGCAGCGCCGCGGAACAGGTAACGCCGCGTTTCGTTTCGCAAATTGTTCTACACCGCGCAATTCCTGTGCATCGATTGTTAATTGCGCGCAGCAATTACAATCGCCGCCGTTCACGCGCGCACGAGGTCTGCTGAATTGACAGGTGTTAATTTCGTTTCTTGCTTCACCTGTTGCAGGCCGGTCTACAAGTGGGAGACATGATCCTCGCCGTTAACTTGGACTGCTTGCTCGGCTCGACGTACGACGAGGTACAGTTCGTTGCTATTAATTACAAATTAATTAGGAGCTTCTTCGTGCATGGAAATGGCTGTTTCAGTCGCCGGACGGCGTTTCATTGTCGAGAAGCTTTTCTCTTGTTAAACGAGAACGGGAACACCTGTAGCGCGTGATATTATCGATGCGTTAAATTAAAGAGGAATGGAGAACGCAGACATTCAAGGGTTTATAATTTAGTGCTTCGTTTAACTTGTCCATTTTTTTTCTCAGGCTACCAATCTTTTAAAAAAAGCGGAGGGTGTAGTGACACTGGCTGTGTGCAATCCGAATCAGAGCAAAGTTGCCAAAGAGGAGGAGGACAGGGCGAAAGGTATCATTCCCGAACCAGAACCAGAGCCAGGTAATTAAACATTGCACCAGTTACATCTGTCAACGTGTTGCCGTCGTTTACACGATCGCACTTATCTCACGAAACTTGAAATCAACGACAGTGAAAGAGCCGGAAAAGCCAAAGGAACCGGAACCGCCGCAGGATCCGAAAGATTGCAAGATCGTGGCTGGCAGAGACACGACGATCGAATTCCAGAAAGAAAAAGACAAAGGCATTGGTTTAATCATAGCTGGTGGTTCTGACACGCCAATGGTAATTGTTCATTTATTTTCCCACACCAGGGACAGTTCTCGACGTTATCGATCAACGTTCTCGCGTTTCTGCGTTAACGATATTATCTCGATTAACGTTTAAACGAACAGTAGCGTCCCGACGTACGTCTAACGTTCTGCTTCGAATCGCGTCGCGCGATTGTCGAGAATAATTTCAGACTTTTCCAAGATCTTGTCGAACGTCGTTGTCTCGTTTCAGAAAGGGGTGTTCATCGTTGAGGTGTTTCCGGACGGGGCGGCTGGCAAAGATGGTCGCCTTCAAAGCGGGGACCAGATACTTGACATGTGCAAACAGAACTTCAAGGACGTGGAACACGATAAAGCTCACGCTTCTGTACTGCAAGCCAGTGGAACTGTAAGAGTCGATTTATTCGACACGGAAAATTCTAATTTAATTGCTTAAAACGAAAATTATAACGTCCGTTCGTCGCGTTAATATTTTCTCGCACAGCTGCGTTCGATTTATCGTGCAGACTAAAATATTCGTCTCAATTCGATCCGACGTATAAAGTCGTTCGTTTAACTCGCGATGTAACATTAAAGCTTTACGCCAAATTCAACCGAAGATGTTCATTCGATAATTTCTTGCGGCTCCGTTTAATCAAGCAACGAGACGCGCAGATCTGTTAACGATTGATATACAATTCCCCCAATTTGCAGATCACGATGGTGGTGCACCGGCACGAGAAAGGTGAAGAGGAAGTCGAGGTCGAGTTGCAGAAGAAGTCGGGCAAAGGAGCTGGTCTCTGTTTGACAGGGTACAAAAGCGGAAAGGGAGCATACGTGTCGGACTTGGTAAACCTTTCCCCCCGCCGAAATGAGTCGATTAGTTAGTTCCACGTAGGGAATTTCGCGAGATGAAAAATTCGATTTCGCAATTTTCGCACAATTTCCTCGCGCACCGTCATTTCTATTTTCAATCGCCGCTGGAACTATTCGATTCGCGGTCATCCATCATTTTCCAATATGTTATTTAAATTATGTATCTGTCCAGTTGCCCGGCGGAAGCGCCTTGGAGAGCGGAAAGATCTGCAAAGGTGATCGAGTGATAGCGGTAGGGGGGCAGGATGTTCGCGAGGCACCTGTGGAGGACATCGCAGTCCACGTGAAAGTTTCTAACCCGGTGCAATTGAAGCTGGCCAGGTTCAAATCCGCTAAGCAATGACAGGTAAACGATGCTCGATTATCCGAATCAATCAATCATTCCTTATTTTATTCCCCCCTGCGAGCAAAGGCACATGGATATCGCTTCTGACTCAGAAACAGCTGTATGCGATACAAGTTTTGTATCATTCATTTGTTGTGCAGATCCTTAATAACGTCGAGCCGGTAATAATATAATAATAAGCGTAGAATGAGGAAGAGTGCAACGAAGAAGCATTCCTTTTGCCTAAATCAGTTCACCCGAATGTTGAATTTATTTCGATTTTATTTCCATGAACAAGTCTACGAAATAGTGTAGAGAAAAGGCCAGAAATAAAAATTGTTTAATATCTCTTCAGGGTTCTGCAGGCGGAACTCTAATGACGATTCCCACCAGACGCCATGGACTCTAGTGTGATATAACTGACTATACCAAAGTAACTATAAATACCGTTTACTATATAAGATACACTAATTCTAGAAAGGAACAGATATATAAAAAAAAAGAAGAAAAGGAACGGTCGTGTTAGCGATAATCGCCTCACCAATGCAATTTAAGTCGTAAAAGAAGAAGAAAAAAAAATACTCTATACAATTATCCAGTCGTTTCACACGCGATTTTATAGCAACCACGCTGTCTTGAATATCAATAGGATTCGTCTATATATAAATATATATTATATATATGGATATAAATATATATAACATATATATACATTATCGACAATTGTAAAGATTCCGTCTGCCACGAAAACAGGAGAAAAAAAAAAAACTGTGAATAGCAGTCGTTACGAATATTTGCGACACCCGTTATATACACTTATTAGATTTAACGACACAGAGTATTTATGCAATTAGAGCGACGTTACATTGTAATAGCCACGAGGACGTGTCACGGTCGACGTTTTAATCCTGAAGGAGTTAGAAATTTCAGAGGAGGGTGAGAGAATTCATTAATAGTTGGGGATAACGAAAGAAATGTTCCTCGCGCTGAAAGATTCGAAGAATAAGTTCGCCGATTGCGCGTCCCGAGTATTTTTCTCGCTTTGCTACGTACACTCTGAGAGAGGGGGAAACTCCAGGGGAAAGCGAGAAATAATATTCCAGATGATCGTGAAAATTCAATCGGCCCGGTACGTTCAGACAATTAGATTCCAGTCTTCTGCTTCGATTCAAATAATGGAAACCTTTCGAGAGAACGGACGCGTATAGGGGTATTACATTAGATGGACCAATTAGTAATCCGTTACATCCAAATTGCTTATCGATACATCGCGAGACAGTATTTACTCGCGGTAGTAATTGCCTCTTCTTCAGAACGTTTCCCATCCTCTTTTCTCCTCTTCTCTCCTTTCGACGTTACAAGCTTCGTCCGAGCGAATATATTATTTTCTCGCCTAAAAAGGAGAATGGGAAACGATCCGTAGGAGCGACGCGAATTATCGTAATTCGAACGAATTGCTTCCGAGCGCGTTGCTGCCAGACAACGAAATGAATAATGAAACAATGGATTGCTCCTTTGGCGCGTGCGTTGGAACGTCGAGGGAACGTGCCCCTTCTTTCGGTTCCGTTTCCGGAATTTCTATCTCCGTTCAGACTATTCCAACCGTGTCTTCATACGAATAGAGGTATCTCGCTTGTACGTTTCGTATCGTTTACGGTTTAAGTTGGGCGAGTTAGACACGTAGGGCGGCGCGATCGCGCGCGACATATAAAATCGAAGCAAAGCAAAAAGCAAAAAAAAAAAACGAAAAAGAAGAAAAATAGTGTAGGAGGGGGAAGAGAATTGAAACGGGAGACGCGGACGGACGAGGTTCTATCTTCCTTCGAGCGCGTTCAGTATCTAATAGATTAATAATTGTCGCGTTTATCATTTCGAACGGGCCAATTGTTTCCAGAATCGTAGCTGAGAATCGTTTTAGAATGTTAACGAGGGATTAACGAGAGGCTAGACTGGCTTGTTGACCGCGTATAGTTCAATTTATCCAATTATCCTAGCACCTACGATTAGCGTGGGATCGTCGAAACGGGGACGAGGGGGATGAACAATTTTAGAAGAATTGCGCGTCGCACACCGGGAGAAAGTGTTGATCATGACCGGTTTCACGTGCACGTTTCCGCTTGTATTTAATAATAGGCGCAGGTATCGACGTCCGGGTACGATCGCCGTCGAGAATCCTCAGAAAATTCGTATTGTTAATCGACGTTGATTTCGCCGACGGTCGCGATTCGGACGGCGCAGAAGTTTTCTTGCCTCGTTGCTGCACGCGAACGTTTAGCGTTAATCTTGCGAACGAATACATATGTATGTACGTATGTGTGTGTGTGTGTGTATGAACGCGTGTACAGGGTGATCCGTTTTGCGACGCGGCGAACGAAGGAAGCAGCAGGAAGTCGTTGAAGGGTGGCAAGTTTATTCGTTTTGTCTTCAGATTTTGCACGCGTCTCTTGCGAATATCGACGGGCACTTGAGAGGATGGTCATCTTCTTTTATTTGTTCATATTTCAAATGAGCGTACACTTGCCGATTAGCCGTGATTAGTATAAATCAATTTAACGTTCCGTTCGTTGACATCGTGTTTTTCGCACGGTACCGTAAAACTGGTTTACCGTCCCATTCGAGTGTGAAACCGCTTCGAGCGTCCCGAGATATTCCGTCTAACAGTTTCCACTCGAATAGGTCGATAAAGCGCGTCGAATTCCGCCTATCGGTCGTTCGAATTTTATAGTTCTGTATACATAATTCCCCGAGAGCGTACGATATCCGTTTAAAACGGGCCACCCTGTATATATCTAGCACTCGGCGCGTACACTGCAAAGGCCAGTCTCGGCTGGTTGTACGTTGCTTTTGATTTCGATACACCGCGTCGAATCTTTGGGAGATCTTTACCAAGGCTACGCTTTAGAAGTAGAAAAGACGGTTAAGAAACAAAAAAAATCATAGTGAAAACCCGCGGTTATGATAAAATCGGACATTATTGTTTCGCAGATAACGAACCCACGGCTATTTATTCTACACATTAATGTGTAATGGATACCGCGCGTACGTGTGCGCTGTCGATCGATGCTTTTATAATTGTTTAAACGAAGTCGCTCAGGTTTCAACGCTTTTTTGCGGTAAATTTTAAGGAACCTCGGTATGAAATATATATATATATATATATATGGAAATTTCGTTACTTGGGAATCTCTGAGTATCATCATTTCGTAATCTGTGGATTCTTCGATTTTCGGGACATCGGGTCGTCTCCGATTTTTTCTTACATTTTACAGTTCGACAATTCGTCGAACACGATCTGTCGTCTTACTCTCGTTCCAGCATCCATTTCGTTCACGGCGTCGTGACGTTCAATCGACGACCGTGCAAGTAAGACACGAACTATTCCGAATTATTCTCTTCAATTGCGATCGAATGTACCCGCGGCCCGTTCGATCGCTGTACACTCACACTGTAAGCGCACACAGACGGGTATTCGCAATCGCTTTCTAATCAGGACGGATCGAAATCAAAGGTAATTCGCAAGGATAACTGTTGCGCCAAGCACTCGTGATCGTTCGTTTCGTTGGCACGTTGCAAAACGACGTCATGCCGCGATGACGTGGGATCGATTGTAAAAAAAGAAAAAAAAAAAATGAAAAGGGAAGAAAAAAATTGCGTAAACGTTTTGTCAACATTCGAGCGAGAACGGTGAGAAACGACGAGAAACGACGAGGATGCGTGGGTGTACGTATGCGCGTGCGGTCGTGCACGAGCGAACGGAAGAAAGAGAGGGAGTAAATAATAAAAAAATAAAAGCTTAGAGCTAATTAATATATTTGCAAATATATAGTACGCAGGGTACCATTTGGTATTCTGAAACGCCTTCGAAATTCGGGGAGCAATACAATCGAGCCACTTTTACAGTCAACGACTCGAATTAGTAGTATTATTATTATTATTATCCTAATTATTCTTATTATTATCGCCATTATTATCATCATTACGAATTATTGTCACACGATGATTATTAATTATTACAATGGATTATTCTAATTCTTGTTAACGCAGACACTGATCATTGTAGCGCGGCACTGTCGAGGTTTGCGGCGAGAAATAAAAGAGAACATAAAAGAAATCGATTATTATAGAACGCGGACAAACAGATCGGGATCTATTAAAGAGTATTGATTGCAGAGTTGCAATATCAATTCGTTCGTTCTTGTTTCTCCTATTCGTGCAATGAAATCTCCCCCTGTTTGTTGTGTAGCTATTATTCGTCGAGGTAAGTGAACATTCATGATCTTACGAGTAGATGAAATAATTTGCTATTGGATTTTTTACGCTTCTCACGATATATTTTATTAATCAACGCTTAACATGGATGGACAATTATTATAGTTTAGACCGTTTACTAACTGTGCATTATTAATATTCGCTTTCTTAACAGTCTGGTTTGATTATTACATTCTGAAATATTACACTCTTCTGTACAATGAGCGTAACAATTATTATATTAACGCAGATATGTTTTCGTATTTACATTTTATCATACTTAGCAGTATGGAATGTGAACGCCAATAACTGAACCAATAGTACTTACAGTGCAAGGCAAATCGAGTTTCCATTTCAACGCGAATACTCAATCCAATTGGATTGGAAAAATCAGGTCGCTCGAAGAAATCGAATCTACTTAATTCTAAATATTCAAATTTAATCTCGTTTTAAGTAACCCAGTATTTAAATTTTCAATCTAAATAATTTCACTTTTAATCGAACTTATTTAGATCTTGTTCGCGTGAATTCTATCCGCGAATTATATCTGGGATTTGTTCACGCGAATTAAACATTTTGACGATTCTTAACGCGAATGTCAGGATATAAATGTCCGTTTTCCTATCGAGGGCCCGTTTCATCGGTGCTCCTCTTTCACGAGCGGTACGCGCGTGCTCGCCTTCTAACAATAAGTGGACCAAAGAAATCGTTTATTGGCCGCAGAAGTGGGTTAGCGGCACGGTGCTTCGTAAACTGCACGATTAATTAACCATAAAAAATACGATCGCATTATACTCGGTACGCATACAAAGCGTGTTGCGTTTGCTGATAAATATGCATGTCGAGCAACGTATGTTTAGCACCTTCCAAATGTTTGATTTAGAAATTTCTCTGTCTCGACGCGACGATTTTCTGTATTGCAATTCTCATGCTATTCCAGTCTATTTGTTGGGTTTACCGTTGAATGATTGAGTTGACGAACAAACGGGATTACTCGAATTGAGACATTACTATCAATTATTTATTTTTATCGCTCTGTAGTTCAAATATTTGTTTCGACAATTTCATTTCCATGCGATTCTTCACAGCTGCGTTGAGAAGCAATACTGCTATTTCTTATTCTTTTTACTATTGCTTTTCTGCGTCTGTGTTCCCGTTACTTATTAACAACAAAGCCCCCAACAATATAATAAATACAATAAATATAATAAATGCAATGAATACAATTAATACACACTGCACAAATATATTAATTATATTTTATCGAACATTACTTTCAAACCGCGACAAACTTCACTGTTCCCAACGGGAAACCGTTCCAAAAATATTCCTAACTTCCTATTTCCGTGACGACGCGCCCACAAACACGCACACCCACGCATACAATCCTACAATTGATTCGCGGCGATGCACAAGCACCATTTCCAAAACGCCCCTCTTTTACGACACTTCCAACAACCACCGTCGCTGTTCCCCGTAATCGTAATCAGGATCGTTCCTCTTTATCTCCGCGCTTCCGTTTCCGTGCGCGGCGCAACGCGATCGCGGCTCGATCGAGACGCCGGGATCGCTCGAGTGTCGAAAGAGCACGTTTCCGTGTCGAAACGGAACGACACGGATCGGTTGGCCGTTTCCCGTGGCATTTTTGCAAGTCGTCGTCGAATATCGCGAGATTGAACTTGACTCGGCGTTGCGCGCCGCGCGATTTCATAAAACGGCGTGGAAACACGGGAAACGGGGAAAGGGGGAAAGCCGGCGGTGGAAATTCGCGGTCGACGATTATCGATTTTGTCCCGACGACGAGAGGAAGGGGGGGAAAAATCTCAGTGTTCCAGCGACGATTTCTTAACGATTTCTCTGGTCGAGTGTTTCCGTCGGACGAGGACGACGGGGACGACGAAACTGCGGAACCGATGATCTTGGCAAAAAACGATCGATTACCGTTCGAACGGCAGGTCTCTCGTATCATCGTCGCAAAGCTGGTCGAGTGAAACGTCGAGAGGAATCAGGATGTTGAAAGTAATCGCGACAAATCGGCACGATTTGCCCAGGACGTACCAAAGGAGGACGTATTCAACCCCGATAGGGAAAGTTGGATGCGCGTATCTGACCCGAAAGAGTGCGGATGGAATATCTGCTTCTTGTTTTCAATGTTTAATCAACGCAGTTTGATTGGGCTCGATTTTGCTTCGTTTCGTTTATCGGCGCGATTGATTCGTTTTATTCAGTGTCGTTTTTTTATGGGGCACCGTGCGAAATATCGCATTGGAGGGAAGGCGCACGTTTTCTGCGGAACTTCTGCGGGTAATTCGAGAAAGGGTTGTATATTGAGGGGTGAATTTTGGATAGAAAGGAAGAAGCTTTATTCTGCATAAAGTGAGTATCAAAATTTCGTCGAAATACATTGTTATTTGTGTCAAAGAAGGAGATAGTTCGTACACGTGTATAGCGTTACGATTCTTCTGAAATAAATTTGAACGCCGATAAAATTCTTCCTTTCCGTCGTGCTCCTTCGAATTTCTCATCCCCTTCAGTTGAACGTCTTTTCCCTCGGCTGTTTGCAGTCTGAAAAAGTGCGAATTCTAATTAGGACTTGACAAGAGTTCCCCGCGTACTTTTAAGAGTCCAGTAAAATATTTGTGCAACCGTGCAGAATTAGCAACCAAAAGAAATCTTCGAATTCATCAGCGAACCAGTCGAAGCACAGAAGTAGAAAATTGTCGATAAATGGAAGAATGAAAAGCAGAAATAAAGTATCAAAAGATTGCGAGATTATAAACGCTCCTCGTTAAACGAAACTCCGCCAATGAATTAAAAAGAAAATCGGCTAACGAGTTTCGCGAGAAGAACGGCACAAATCGCACCAGTCGAAAAGTATAAATGCCACTGCGTATAATCGTAATTCGGTTTCAAAAAAAAAAAAAGGGTCAAATAGAATAAGTGTGGTAATGCGGCAGTCATTCAGTTACTGCTGGCAGCGGACGACTTTTACGAAACGCACGTGAACTACTTCTTTCTTCGCGGCCGTGTATTCGCATTCCAAACTTTCTTAAGCAATTATGTCGTAATCCCTGCCCCAATCCTCTCTTCTTCCCTCTTTCGGCCTCGTCGTCTAGGTTCCGAAGTTCCTCGCGAACCTCGGAAGTTTGGCGAACATTGCCTTCGATGCGCACGATCGATCCGCGAAACAACACCAATATGTGTTTCAATGGACTGCGCGTTTCACAATTGCGAACGACAGGGTAGAAGAGTGATTTCGAAGAATATTTGAATGATACTTGGGACTATTTCGATGTTTCATGACACTACATTGAATATTTAGTAACACGCGATCGTTTGATAATAAATATAACATATCGCCGCGATTAATTATTCAAATCGTGAATCAGATTCGTTCGTTATCAAATGATTTTGATGATAATGACGGTGGGATTTTAAAGAATCGCAACAGACGATTGAACATCTGGAACGCGAATGGTTAATTTTAAGCTGTTCGTTTCACATCTGAGATTGCATGCCAAAATAAAAAAAAAAAGAGAACATACGAACGAAATTGAATCGCGTGCAACGGATAGTGAATCTCGTAGAGTGAAGATATGTGGGACGATGATTATTGGCGTGCCACGATGCTCGATCAGAAAAGTGTTCGTCGATTATTTGTGTTCAGTTTTTAAGTATTATGTGCTTTGGCACAGATTTGATTTCCACGCCTGCATCGAACGCACCTTCGTATCGATTAATCGCGACGAATCGTTCTTGCGTAGACTCGGTCAATATTCGAAATAATCGAACGATTTTATTTACGTTAATTAATTCGAGCGAGCAACGTTCGAAAATGATTTCTCTGCTTTGCTTAATTTGCTCCGTTTCGTGCTCGGTGGATAATGTTGACGAGGATTTAAATTAAAAGTGCATAATTTAGAAAATCTCGCGAAAAAATTGTTCAATACAGAATCGCTAATTTCTAGTGAAATAAACGAATAAAGTTTACGGGAAATAAAATAATAAAATGAAAGCATAAGAATTACAGTTGCTTTCTAAAACTAAACAATTTTCTTATGCCTCGCAGACTGCTCCGTCGGGAACAATGCTGGAATTAAAATACTTATTTCCAAGGTCTTCTTCTTTTTCGGTTTATATGCAACATCTTTCAACATCCGATGCTCCGTTTAAAAAGCTGGAATCCCGACCTTCGTACACCGACAAAGAGGCACCACGGCACAAAGCTAATTGCTACCTCATCGTATCACATGTCCACCCACCGTGGAACTTTCGTTTTTCCACCGAGTGAACACATCACCGGCTATAATAACTCAACGCTATTAATTTCTCGAAACGCCACGTCGATAGTGCAAACACGAGGCAATAGAAAATCGCGCGATTCAACATTCATCCGTTACTCGTCGGCACAGAGTGACACGCAGTCGCGAATCGCGCGAACAAAATTTCGACGATCGTCGAGGAGCAAACGGAAACGTTTGAAACGTGGAGAGCCCATGGTGTTTGCATCGCGTTAATTCATTTGACAAGTAGGTCGATTGTAATCCAAGCATAAAGGTAGAACGAAACAACGAGACGGGGAGTGTCGAAAAAGAAATTTCACGAGAACGAAGTGTGTAAGAACGACGCGGAATAGGAAAATGGATGCACAACCGTAGATGAACGAGCGAGAAGATTGCACGTTGCGTTAGAATTTCGTTCGACGGACATGTTCTTTCCGTCTATTTGCCCCCTCCCCTCTATCATTTAACACCGTTATTCGCGATCGGTCTGCAATAAATGTCCGATCATATTTTCGTAATCGCGCGGTGTAATAGCCGGCAACCGTTTCCCGTTCGACCCGTGAGATTATGCCGGCCAAACTCGCTTGAGCATCTGGCGAAACGGGAAGAAAACCGTGGCGGCGAATCGCGAATAAAAAACCGTGAACCAGTTCGATTGGAAATTCGTTTCTTATGCGGCGTCGAACGGAACGTTGTAGAAAGGTAACGAGGAATTATTTTGCATAGCGGAGAATCGCGTCGAATGTTTGCCGGGGAGGATATCGAATTTTAGACGCTTTTAGAACCAGCCTTTGCATTGCTTCCGATCGACGACGCGTTCGTAAAATAATAATTATGACACGGCGACGTGATTTTGGTGTGATTTTGTTTGGTGGAAATGTTCGATGTCGCATTGACTTTGAACACTTGAATGAAACGAGCGACCAAAAGATCGCAATAAAACACGAACAATCGAGGTGACAATTGCCACGTACTTAATGACAAACGGACAAGCATTTATTCGGACGAACGTATTGACCGTAAATGTAACAGGAAGTACAGGTATGAATGTAAGAGCGGATAAATTCTGCGCTAAGTTTGCGTTACGTTTGCATAAGATGCGATAAACCCGTCGTTAATTAACCAATTAAGCGGTAACTTGGATTTCGCGATGCATACAGCAGTACGCTCGAGCGGTTCATCGAAATGTTCGACGTCGACTGATATCGTCGACAATGATATCGTCACTTTTACTTCCGCGCGGCAGCTCGGAGAAAAATTATTCGAAAGAAGCTTTCCAATGTTCTGTTTCGTCTGTAGGTTATCTAGGGCGGCGTGATAAATAGAATAATGGGATTCCCGGCAGGAAGTTCACAAGCAACGACAGTCGAGCTAAAGACGTACGCACGATTTACGGGCAGTGAGCACGCCCTTTAAACCTGACGAAAGCCGAGGTAACAAGCCGAGGTAACGAGCGAGACAACCGTGACATCGTTGTGGTTGACAAAAATTTCAACCGTGAGACAGTCATATCGTCGTGGGGCCAGGTTACGTTGGTTGATAGTCTAATATCCGCAGGTGTAGTTCGATTTTTCTTTTTAACAACTGTGATATAAACGTTAGGTTGTCGCGAAAGTCTCTTTAGCTGTTTGACCGCTCGATTTTATTGGGCACCGTTCACCTGAACGCGCGCTGACCGATCCATTTTTTTCGTCGATGTCAGGGCACTCAGATGTTTCCTAGCTTTCCAATAGCGTAATGTCGTTCGAATCGATAGTGTCAGTGGCGTTCTTGCGTGCATAGAAAGATGGAAAAGCGGGGACGGCATTTGGATCTGATTTGGAATAATCTAGCCCCTCAACCCCTTTCGACGTTCTGATTATTACTTATCCGCTTCTTGAAAAAGTTCTCTTTAAACTCTTTGAACGAGATAATAATCATGCCGATCGATATTTGGCGAGCGTATAAAAAAAATGTTAAAACACGATATCGCGAACGGTTGACGACAAAGAACGTATCGCGGATCGTTAAGAAATATTGTCTTCTTGGTAAAATTGTTTATAATTTACCATTTAGTAAGAAGGCGAGAGAAACTTTTTGGGACAACTTAAATGCCATTTCTCCTGTCGCTTCCGAATCGTTCGTTTAAAGTTAATGCACAATATCGCGCCACAGCTCTGCGACGATATTGCCTGCAATTTCTAATTCTGTTTCAGACGGCAGGTGACAACGGGACGAAGGCGGTCCGCCGTGACAATCGATGATGGCACGATAGAAACAGCGCCCGATCCTCGTCGCGCAACCTCGTGACAAAACGATTCCGTATCGGGATGACGTTCGTGACAACTTTCCACGCGGCGGCTGGAAAGCCCGCGCCTATTCGAAACGGCACGAGGCCTCCACGGTTTTCGTGGCAAGTAATAGTGAAGTCGATTCACGGAATAAGAAGGGTCAGCCGGAGCCTACTTTCTTCCTCTTTCTCGGTTCTCGAAGAGGGGAACGTCGAACAGCACGGTGAGGCTGGCCCGTCGACGCCAGTTCACGCCAGACCGTAGGACCCACCTGAAGAATCTCGATTGGGACCGGCGTCGATTCACGAACGCGCGACGCGACCGACAAATTACACGCCGGAGAAGTTTCATTCGAATCGACATTCGACGACCACGATCGAGTTTTACACGTCGCCCGCGACGTCACTGTGGCCTTTTTCCTTGTCTCTTCTCTTCAATTTTCGTCCGGTTGCATAGGGCGAACATCCTTGCGGCGAATTTCGCCTGCGAATAAAATAGTTCTGCCCTTTGATAAATCGAATCCGCCTAGTGCCAACGGGGAAGAGTTAGGAGGTGGCTAGTTTGAAGCGGCGAGGGAGCGGACTTGGAGAATCTCGAGGGCCAGTAAGTATCTTCTGAATGGAACGTTCGATTGGTCGTTAGGAGTTCTGTTCGGTGAATGATCGCGTTTAGGGCGATGCGGTATATTGGCAGGGTCTACTCGTAGTACAATTCGTTGGACGCTTGTCGGCGAGTCCGTTCCGGGAATGCCTCTGAAGGAACTTCTGCGAGTTGATTTTGATCGACGATTTTCCGTGGTTGTAAGATTTTCATGGCGGAGTTCGATTGTTTTGTCTTTTTATTTCGGGTGGTTCGCGTCTGTGCGTTTGTTTGGGAGGGACGTCGATAAAATATCTGGCCAGCTAAGTTCAACGATAATCATATAGTTCAATTAGATTTACTTAACAAAAGGGAAATGTTGCTAACATTTACAGAAGGGGAATATCTATGCGAAGGCTCGTCGCGTTAAACACAGCAAAGCAAGTAATTGAATAATGTAAAAACTATTGCGAAGAGTTACGAATTGGAGAAAATTAATTGAACGCATTGGATCGAAATTAATTAATCTCGATCGCGAATGGAAATTAATTAGATCGTGGGCGAGGTGCGCGAAGGATTAATCGAATGATTTAAAAAGTGGTTAACCGGCATGGCATACTTTCCCCGAAAGACTCGGGTAGCATTTGAATTTCAACGTTGTTTATAATTTCGCGCGGTCGGGTGAAATTTCGAAAATTCATAATGGACGGAATTAAAGAAAGTGTGCGTCTGCGTCATCGACGATTCCCGAGCCTCTAATCACTTTTACACGTTTCGAAATCTAAATCGCAGGAAGCCGTGCCGGTTAGAATCTCGAATTCAGAAACCAGTCGGCATGCCAATAACCCCGAACTACCTGTAGCGCGTGAGCTAAATGCTGAATGAACCGAATTGAAACGATATCGTGCCCGCTGCATAATATCTGACGATTCTCGTAAATATTACAAAGATCCCGCATGATATACCTAAAAGTATCATTGTTATTAACGGGTTAACAGTCTGACAGGTAACAGATCGGCTGAATAATTTCAACCCGGCGGAATTCAATTGCGAACAAGTATTTAGTCTCTCTGGGAAAGATCTTGAAGTAGAGTAGCGATCATTCGTTCGTAGATATCGTTCGAGTATCATAAAATTTGTCTCAACTACAACAAAAGCGATGTTCTGAATCTCGCCATGGCACAATGATTTTTGACTATTATGCCCAATGATTTTCGAAGAGAAATACAATACGATTACGCGATGGCATCGGAAAATGGCATAATAATAGCAGACGGTGCAAAATATAAATAGTTCGACCAAAAGAATTTCGTCGATTCGAAGGAATAGAAAAAAAGTACTCCGCTCGAGCTTCGAAAATATTCTCGACTCGGTTCGTTTAAATCGTTCTCCAATTACTCTCGCCCCCCGTGTACGCTTTTTAATCGTCCGATTTGATTAGCGGCCCCATTATTTACACCGGGCTCCGCGTCCGCGATTTTCAAGACAGGCTGCCAATCATTCCGATCCGTTGCCAATCGAACGTAACGGTCGAGCGATAAATTCCACGTCGATTTCCGTGAATCGACGAGCTTTTTTTCTCGCCCCACCCCCGTCGAATCGTACTGAAAATCTCGCTCGTTTCGCACGTTAATAAGCCCAGCGGGAATGCAATCGCGTTCATCAATTTGTCGCGGTCGCGAGAATGTTGAAACACTTTCAGAATGCACCGACATCCGTGGAAACCGGAGAGGTGTGCACTATCTAGCGCTCCAGCCTCGAGATCTAACACACTTCCAGCGAAGTTTTCTCTCGGACACGATTGAGAAAAATAACTGGCGTCGTGGAACTGGATCGACGCGCGTTCCACCCGGCCGTCTCGATCGTCGACAACGAAACTTGCCTTCTTTTCCGTCTCCTCGTCCGCTTCGTTTCGTTCCGCGTATTCCCTTGCACGGCGAGGAGGAGAAGTTCCGACGAGGACGCAAATTATAGCATAATTACATTTTCTCAACGATTGTACGGTTGAAAGCGAATTACGATCATTTCGATCGACGGTGGAATTTCTGTCGCGACACGAAGTTCATCCACGGTTCACGAAAATAAGCATTGACCGCGATCGCGAGCCATTCGAAAGTACGTCAGAGATTCACTCCAGTTTCAAGATCCCGGCCGCCAACAAAGTAACGCTCGTCGTTGCCCGCGAAACGAATTTTCGAAACGAAACTCGTCCCCCGTCGCGTTACGAGGCCGCAGCAAACTCGAAAGCTGGATGCCCCAAGCGTAATGGACAGAAATTGCCGGAGAAGCGACGTGCACGCTCGCCGGACGTTACGAATGGCACGACGGTACGCCGTAAATGTCGTTGGTATCGCCGTTAGACGCTGCTGTATGCATCGGCGAGTGGCTGGCAAGCGCAATTATAACCGGACCCGCGGAAGATGCGAGTTATGCGCGACGATAATTCGCGACGAGCTGCCCCCGTGGACGAGGCCTGCAGGTTTGGGAACGATCGACCCAAGCGGGGCGAAGCTGCACCGCGAGAATCATTACGAACGATACTCTCGATTGGGTTCGAAAAAATGACCGGGCAATGGAACATTTATATGCACGGAATAATTCGATCTGCGAGAATCGGAGATGTCGTGGGAGATTTTTCGAGAAAATCGAACGAAGTACGATGTCTTTCGGTGAATCGAAGTTACATTCGAGTATTCTATTTTATTTCTTCGTGGAGCGTGATTATTTTAAACAGACGAATAATTTCCTAGACGGTGTCCCGTTGACAGGTGCGATGTTTAATAAATGCGTGCAAACGCGATCGCGTGCGAAATTGCGTGCGCTCGTCGGAGGTGTTGCTAAGCACGAAAATTGTTAAACGATGTTCGACACCGAAATGCAATTGACTGTAGCACGCCGAATCCGGACGTGACAGAACAGAACGAGAAAGATCCAATAGAGAGTCGATGGGGGATCATTTTTCTACGCGCGCAGGCCTTAATAATAATTGATAGAGCCTTGATAAACGCAAGCTTTCAAGCATAAATTTATTTCAAATAATATCTAGATTAAACTGAGCGCACCGAGTTCCCTTGTGCAGTGTTAAATAACTGAGCAACAACGAAGGAACGACAAAAGTGTAAACGAATTTCTTAACGTCGAATGCACGCACTGCTGCTTGTTAAGTGAAAACTTAATAAACAAAAAGCTTCAAATAAACGTAACGAACGAATTTCATCGAACGTATGAAACACTTAACAAAGCAATCGCAGAGGGGCATAAAATAAGAGCAATACCTTTGATCAGATATTAACGTCCGAGTCTTTCACGGAACAAATGAACCATTAAATGAATAGCATACGATGAAACTCGTGTCCCCTTGGCGCAAAGCGTGCACGTCGAACGCGAAATCGATTCATCGACAAGCATGGTAATCGAAAATATGGAGCAACGTCTACCCTTGATAAAGCGGCATCGACTCCACGGTATTTACATGCATGGACGGTGCGAACGGGTGCCATTTTATTCGATTCGCCGCGTTCGAAGAAAAATATAGAAAGGATTGAACGGAACGGGAAGTTCGACGAACGAATTCACGGGCAGGGGGCCATCGTACGATAATGTTACACTTTACACGGCGAATAACACGCGGCCACCGGAAGCTCCGTTCTCCCTTTTGCTTCGTACGGTTTATCTAGGTTGCTACGACGGGCGTGTTATACATTTCGCCTTTTCGCCTGTCGTCGCGTGCCATTCGCTTTGCTACGCGACATGAAAGGTTGATGGGAAGGGAATTGTCCGATCGGCATTCTGCTCCTTTCCATTCTTTATTCTTTATTCCGTATGCAGATGCGGTCGCCGTGACTTGTATATCATTCGATTCGTGCAACAAATGCGGTAGGTTCGCGTTAGAAAATGATTCGTCGCATGTCGCGTTTCGTTGCGTTTCGGACATTCTGAAGTGTACAATTGACGCGCGCCGCGTCATCGTCGCGGCGCAGCAACTAATCGTTGATTTATTTGTCAATAAACGGACCGAAGCTGCCTCAAGCGAATGTCGACGGAATAGAAGTAGATTCACCGTGATATAACAGAGAGAGGACGCGTGCAAAAAGTCACGGTACGAAGGTACAACTTTGTCTGATAATTCTGCGCGATAACTATTGCATGATTTCTTCGTTCGAATAATATACGCGGAGGAACAATGAATTAAGATACCGCGGCATAGATGTAGGCTTGTTGTACGTGACGAGAGAAATGGCCTTGAAGAGGATATTAATTTTAAATTGGTTATGTACGCGGACGAGTCGCCTCGAATTTTTTCAACCGATAAAAAGACAAATTCGCACGCAATAGCCGAGACAGCAATTTCCTTCCGCGCGCTGTCGTAAAACGTTTTGTTTGTTAGCATTACACGCGCCTGACAAAACTTCTATCAATTAGAGGCGAGCGATTGTGAACGGGCGGGCAAGGATGATCGTCAGGAACGATAGGAAAAAAGAATGGAGGTAATTATGGGAACGGGCAGCGCACAACATAATTTCGTTTACATCGGCTTTCACTTGCAGGGAAACGGCGAAGAGTGTTCTCGTAAGGAATCAGATGTGCATTAACATTTTTCAGCGTGCACACTGCACGGTATCATTGGAGTTTCTAATTCAACATTTTCATGGGAATACGGTTTATGCAAATTGTCGTGCGCTTCTTTGCGGCTCCGGTGGCTCTTTTAATACGCTTTCAATGAAAGTCGGCAGGACTGTTTAGAAATTGCATAATTATAACGATATTTCTTTTCGAAGGGGCGACTCGCCAATAAGTGCATAGTAATTATTCAAACGTCCATTTCAGTATTACTGGATAATGCGATATTTATAAAAACGAGTCTGCGCGAGCCACTCCTTTAGTAGGAAAATAGAATAATATAAAAGTATCGACTCATACGAAAATACTTTTAAAACTTCTGCAAATAGTACAACCATCATCCGAACGCAAAGTTCAACACGACCTGCGTCCGCGCAACGACGCATCTCTTCCCTCAAAACCCGCAGTGGAATTAAATGAAATCGACGAACAATACTCGGCGGTGCATCGAAGAATCAAAAAAAAATCAAAGAATTCTCGGTTCCAAACCCGCACATTTCTCACAACCGTAACCGTCACCAGATCTTCGTCGAGCTCGATGGAACGCGAAACAAATATTTCTTTCGCCGCGAAGATCATCGATTCGCCGCAAATTATTTTTCCACCCTCCCCCGCCGTGATAAGGGTCGGCCGTATTAAATCCATCGTTTTACAAACAAATCGAGAACGGCGGCTTTTGAATTCGTGCGAACACGCCGGACGCAGAGGGACCGCGCGCGTTATTAATAACGCTCCAATGGAGACTGTTCATACGGAATACGCGAATGGTCGGGGATCGATACTGCGACCACCGCGTATCGAAATGAGCCCGCGACTTGCCGCACCGTTGCTTACGCCGGTTCGCGAGTTTTCGTTTTTATTCCGTTGGGCAGCGCGACGATTACGGCGAGCGATCCGATACGAATTCGACGCCGGTAACAAGCGACGAGTCGCGTCGGTGATTTATCGGCGAATGATGCTCGACGGTCGAATGACGCGTTGGACGACGTTTGTTCGACGATAGCAGATTAGCGGGTACACCGGCATCTGGTCGCCGTGGATGAACGTCGATTGATGTTCCTGCGACGATCGGTGGATCTCGAGTAGACTCGACGTTCGAAGGTTTTCCTTGGCACTTCTTTGGAAATGAGCGAACGCGTCGGACATTAAATTGAATTGCTTGTACCGGAGGATTGAAGTTTTGGAATTATTTGATAGCGTATAGAGACTTAAATTTATAATTTGTAACTTATATTTATCAAGTATCAAGTATCAAGCATGTAACAAAATTTAAGTTATAAATTTTGTTACATGCTTGATACTTGATACTTGATAAATATAAGTTACAAATTATAAACTTAAGTCTCTATACGCTATCAAATTTATAACTTAAATTTTGTTACATGCTTGATACGAAAATTATTGCACAACGAGGGCATTTTATTTCCGCCTTTCCTAAATAAAATTTTAATTGATACAAAATTAGGGATATACAGGTGCCGTTATTTTCAGCGTTCGTTTCATTGTTATTTATAACGCAGGCAATCTTTCATCCACGTATTTCTGAATTATTACCGCCGTCGTCGTAGAAAAGATTGATAAATCTATTTAAATGGAATTAATAGGCAGGCGGGCTTACATCGCGCACCGTGGTATCTAATTAACGTATGTTCGTTTATTTTGGGTGAAAGCAAGAAGAGTTGAAAGATATACCCGTTAGGAAATTCACCGACGGTTACATCCTCGGGTATAAAACGAAACCGTCGTTTATCTAGATTGCACGGTTTCGTTTTTCACGTTGAGCTTACCGAGAACGGGAAACAGTTATAATATCAAGTGTATTAATCTCGAGGCGGTTCGTGCTCGTTAATAACATTTTTCTTTTACAATAAACACGCAGAAACCGGCAATTTCCTTAATTGTGTATTCCTTCGCGAGATCTTCGAACCATCTTTATTATTCCGCAACTACTATGATAAAGCTTCGGTGAATTTCGTAATACTTTTTACGTCGTTCCACGGTGAAACTAAAACTTCATGTCGTTATAAAAATTACTATCCTGCGCTATCGCGAAACACGTCGAATGCGAAGCCTTAGAAAATTCTCTATCCGGAAGAGTTTCGGATAAAAGAAATAAATAATGAAAAAGAAACCATCTACTCGGCCGATCCACATTTTGGAACACGTGTACACGAATCTATCGATTGTCGAAATAAATATCGTTGGGCGATGTGTAAGTTTCTGCTCAGCGCAACTGTACTTTCGTCCGCCAAAGGCGGATCCGCCAAGTTTTCCACGCTAAACGCTCGCGAGATTCGTTTATCGAACCCTGGAGAGTTGCGAAAATTCGAGCGTGCGTCGACCTACTTGCCCCGCTAGTTCTGAGCGAGTGAAATTCGATTGTGCCTCGCTTTTCGACGAGCCCCGCGTCGCCCCGGCGACTAATTAAGCAATCGAAATCAGCCGCGGCGAGTTCAATTGGAATCGAACGACGTAACGGTATCACGATCGATCCGTTCGATCTTCGTCGATCACGGTTTCATCCGCGCTTTGTTCTTTCCATCCACCGATGAGGCTTCTCTTGTTCGATGCTCTTTGTTGTTTGTTCGATGCGTTCGAACGGATCGTTACAAAAAGAAATCGCGGGACGCGTAGTTCGAAGTCGAACGATCCTTTTCTTCCTCGGGAGACAATGGGGTGGAATTGAAAATTATATTGACCCGGAATGCTGGAACGCTTCTCTTGGTTTCCTCTTCTTTTCCCCCCCGATTTTGTAAGTCAAAAAGGGATGAATAAAAAAGAGGTAACGCGGATTATTCTTGCGCCGTTTATATTATATCAATTTCTTGATAATTAATGCGCAAAATCGAGGCGCCTCGGCGGATCGTGACGAGGCGGTCGGTTATTGAAGGGTGAATTTATAATCGCAATATAATTCCTCTCGTGTTCTCTGTTATGAACTGGCTCTCGATCAATCCTGTCCCAGTCCCGATTAAACCCATTAATCATTCTACTGCTATCACCTAAATCACGGTATAATCACTACAAATTTCATTCAACTCAACGGGACGCTTGCATATTGGCCGGGTGCGAATGTTTCGGTGTTACGTATATCGATAAAAATGAACTACTGGTCACGTTGTATAAGTAGATGCATTCATTTTCTTGGTCTGTACAGAGCGGTGAACGCAGACACGCACACACCTAACAGCTTATAAAAATATACGTTGCAGTGTCTCGAAGATTTTGTGGTTAACTATATTATTTGAAACGAAATACTATACTTTTTATGTCTGAATATGGGAACCGCTGCAGCGAATCGCGTGATTAACGCTAAATTTAAAATTCCACCTTTCACCTTTAATCGAGACAGAGCGAATTAAGCGAAAACATAATGAAAACATAAAGAAGTCCATAAATTGTTGTCTATTCATAGTTCCATAATCATTGCCAGCCCATCGTGCAAACGATAAAGTAATAGTCAACATATTTATAAATCTTCGTAACGCGCAACCGTTTCCACACACGTCGTTAATTAATTAATAATAGCAACGCGTGTATTAAACACGGCGCACTCACAGCTGTCCCCCGTCCTCGGTTCTCATCGAATCTACCCCCCATTCCACCCCCGGAAAATCCGTGGCCCATCCCGGGATAATATCACAGTCGCGTTATCGTTCCGCCCGTGGAACTGCGATTACGAACGAATCGCCGCGAGTGTCCCATTCATTCCGCTCAGACACGCGACGAGAACGCCCCTCGAAATAATTGAAAGGTCGCGGCGACGAGGCGGTTCGCGTCCGTCGCGAGGACTGCATCGGGACCTCGCTTTTCTTTCAGCCGCGAGTCGTGCAGCGAGAAGCGTCGCGTGCTCGTTAACGCGCTTTACCTGCACGCCTCTCGTCGTTCTTCTACCTTCGCGCTTCCTCCCTTCGTCTCTCTCGCCGCGAGTAAATTCGACCTGCTTAGAGGCTGGAACCGCGACGCGGAGACGGGACACGGCAGGCAAATTGCGTCTACCTGTATTCCTGTTGGAACAGTTTGGGAATGGCGCGGAGTTGTTATGCTCTGTCGTTTTTCGCTCGTGCAAGATGTAAACTAATCCTTCTCTTTATTCCCAAAAACTATACAAAGCGATACTAAAACGTAGGAGGACGTAGATGCGCGTAAATGGATAAGACAGTTGTATTTACGCGGTCTCAACAAGTATTTCTCCGTTTACACACTGTTATTTTGTAATTACGACTGCTTTTTTCAACGATCGATGCCAGAACGCCATGCTGCATCGTGATCGCGAAAAAGTACCCGTCGTTGGGGTTTTTTTTCCATGCGCCATGGCTTCGAGGGCCTCGCTCGCGTATTTCCCTTCAGCCTACGGTGTCCTGTGGGTACGTGCGCTATCGGGCCCCGCGCTGACGTAACCCAGGTGCCCAGGTAGGCCGCTCGCAGCCGAAATCTCTTACACTCGTTTCTTCCTAATTTCTTCGTTGCTCCGTTCGCGTTCTCTCGCGCTCGTTTCATACCGTTAAACATCGATACGCCGGGAGGCAGGATAGGTTCGACGGCTTCCGGTGCATCGGTGCACGCGTCGCATCCGCCGTAGGAAATGTAACATCGGGAGAGTTATTTTCTTGGAGAGTTTGTTGGTACTGGTTGAACTGGTTCGATATCGATAGGAATAACGCGTGGGACGGAGGGTATTTATTTTCGCGAGACTGGCGATGTTGAATTGGAAATTGAAACAGTAATGGTGGAATTTTTGTTGCCTCGGGTACACGCAGGATACCGGATCCACCGGAATATTAAGTTTCTTATTTTCGATAGATTTCGGGTTCGTACGGGCGACGAATCGATTCCGTGCATTCATTACGTATCTGGCTGGGAATAATTGCTTCTGTTATCGTTTCCTGTTGCGTCGAACTTTCATCTGAGAGAAATGGAGCATGGTACGTAACAGTTGGACAGTTCAATTTGTCACGAATCGTATCGTTTGAAGTGATTTAATTCGGGATGATTAATTTCAAAAACAGTTTCACGGGCGAGCCGGGGGAACCGGTGAAAGTGTGCGCCTCCGTACAAATTCGAATTCCCGAATGAATTATAACAGCATCGTCGGCCATGTTCTCCCGTCTATGAATTGCATACGAACCCGCGAACACGTGTATTATAAATTATAAACGCAAATTAGGCGCGAGCGTGACAAAATTTATAGGAAACCATTCGAGCGAAACTGAAGGCACCGGTATTTCGGGCGTCACTTTAAATTGTAAATGACGGACCGGCGATAAATGAAACGATATGTCAAGCACGAAATGGGAAACGTAACGTAATAATTTCGCCCGCGTGATGGAAAAACGAATCGAATTTACGAACCGCCCGGTGAAACGTGTTTAATTGCTAATTACACTACACCGCGAATATATCAAACGATCGCAGGAACTGTTTCTATAAAAATAAAACTCGTATGCGTGTTAAACAAAAGAAACGCCAATATGCGAAAGATATAAACGAACTATGTTCTAAAGAATATCGTACCTCCTATAACATTACAAAATGTAATGCGTAATATTCTTAACAAATAAATAAAACCGAAAAGCTTCCCGTTTCACGAACGAAGATACACAGAACTGTATCGAATATCGTCAAGAAAATTACATTTCGCAAGCATACACTTTCAATCACGCTATTGCACGGATCTACGATCAAATATCCAACTAAAAGAATTCACTTTCAACTCCGTTTCAATGAACACGTACTCAACCGGCCGGGGCTACTAAATGTTCCGTGAAGAATGAATAAAATGGTACCATGACTGGCTACCAAAAAAAAAAAAAAGAAAGAAAAGAAAAAGGCAAAAAAAATATATGACACAGAGAAAGGCTAATCACCTTGTCAGACGAGCAACCTAAAATCGTCATAACTTTCCCTTCGTTAACGACGGCTATCGCTTTTTATTCGAGGCACGATCCAAAGCCTATACACCGGGCAACAGTCTAGCGTATTAAGGTGTGCATATTAAGATCCACGCCTCATCGCACTTACGTGGCTGTCGGGAGCGAATTTTAACGACCCAGATCCTCCACCCGCTGTGGGGGGAAAATGTGCGTACTGCTGAAAGTAATCGAACGATCCCGTGCTTGGCATGTCACACGAATATTTCACTTCGGTCAGTTGTACGACGCGTACCATTTCAACGGGGAAACTTATTTCTCCGCGGCGCAGACTTACGAGCCGAATCGCCACCGTGAGTTTAGTAAAATTCGTCGTCGCTGGATACAGGATAAATCGTGCGAGATAACTATTGACCAGCGTAACGGTGTTCCTCCCTTTTCGATGCAACTGTTTCGAGCAGCTGTTAAATGCAACGGTACAGAAACAGACGCGAAAGTATTAACGTCGATTAAGTTGATGTCCAGAATATTCGAACACTCGTCCGGATGAAATTTTCCTCGTGGCAGCAGCTCGATACTTTCATTCGTCTATGGTAATTAGAATGATCGCAGATTCCAGTCAACGAACTATTCCCTGTTAAGTATGCTACGCTGTTGGGAATACCGTTTCGAAACAATATCCTCATAAAATCATACCGTTCCGCAAACAACTTTCTGTTAACAGCGATATAAATTTCCCGAACGACGGCTAAATCTATTTATCTTCTAGCCGCGAGGAGGTCTCGAACCTTTCTTGCGGATATTCCCTATGCGCGGCCTGGTGCAACCGGCACCGGGAACTCCTGGTATCCAGGGATTGCGGGAGGGTTTCAATTAAACGATCCAGGTTGGCCTCGCGTAAAACGAGAACGGAGATTCGTGAAGTTGCGCTGATGGTGCTAGAGTTTCGGTCACGTATTGCGCACCGGACGGTGATAAATAATCGAAACGAATCCGTGGATGCAAAGAACGATCACTAATATCGTGCATCGTTGGTATTTAATGATTGAATAATTTCCGGCGAGCTTAAATGTTAATATTTTAGAGGAATTGAAGAATTTCATACGAACCATTGCAATATAATATAATTAATATCCGACGAGAATCAATATTACGTCCTTCCTTATTTCTCTCTTGTATTACTTTGTGATATTCGTTTTATTATAACATCGTTCTCGCAACTATACGCTTCCGATCAATCAAACGTACTCGCTCGACGATAATATAAATTATTATTGCTGCATTCGTCCAACGGTCGATTGCGTAAACGTCTTTTTTCATTGTCCTTTTTCTTAAGTAATATAATGACGCAGGTGTTTGTGTAATATCAGATATGGTACAAAGCATTTCCTAACGAGACTATCTTTAGACTTTCACTGCTCTCGAGCAGGTAAATAGGTGAATATTAATTGGATAGCCGTATTCAGGAAGCGTATTATTTGGAACGTTGATTTTCTTTCCGGGCGAAATTTCTGACACGAATCCGAACGTCTGCAGGTGATTGACACGAAATGAAACGAACAAATATGTATAAAATAGTTGGTCTCATATCACTTTATCGTGATACGCTAAATGTGTTTGACGAAACACGACATTATAATATATCAGAGGGACGTAAAGCGAAGAATGAAACGAATGTAGAATTAATTAGTCAGCCGGGAAAATATATCTCAAAATATTCCCCCGCTTGGATAACATAAAAATTGTTAATTAAGTTTGTAATACGTTCCGTCCTTTCATTCCATCTCGTTCATCCTTTAATTGCAGCTCACTCCACCTAGTTTCACCTCTGTAATAAAAACGAACAATCTAATTACAAGAATGCTTCAATTAACTCCTACAATGATGTAAGAAGCATATAATACTCCGAAGAACGGAGAAAAAGCGAATGACACGTGTGAAATAAGGTGCAACGCTGAACAAACGTTGTATCGAGCAAACGTTATGAAACTCGCTAATTAAAAATACCAAAGAAGTTGTTGTAATTATTATTCAGGCAAACATGCGAGATACACCGGTCCCTAATTAACGCATGAACGCAAATACATATTTGCCTGTTTGGCCAGGCGTACGAACAGCCGATGGACAGGCCAATTAGGCGAAATTTTGTTGCGATCGAACATGATGAGCGTGAAATTTTGTTTACGCAAACGGTTGTTCGTAAAATCCTTCGTGTCCCTTTGATTTTTTAACAAAAATACTGAAACATACATTCCTACGTTCGTTTAGTATTTTCTCAAATATTTAAATATTTTCAATGTTAATATTATTGTGTATATAATGATAATTATAGTATTAATATTAATCTTTCCGCATTTAATAGTCGCTGTTCTAAGTCTTTACGTTCGCCGTTGCTTGGCTTTTATCAATTTAATGGGGGAAAAAACATAAGGTCCAGCGGCTGTCTGATTTCACTCCTCGGAAACTTTCTTCCTCAAAGCGGTAATTACTTAACGCTATCGTGGAAAATGAATCATAGGGCAACCCATAAAATCGAGACACGAGTAGTCGGTTAATACCGTTTCGATCGTTGCCTCCACCGAAAAGGTGAAACCCGACACGAAAAACTTATTTAATAAACACCGATATTTTACTTTCATTAAAATAAAAATATTCCCGACATAACACAGTAAATCGTCGATCCATTCTCAAAGAAAATGAGTTCCATTAATCTATTCCCAACGAGGATAAGCGAGTTCGACAAGCTCTCGTCAAAATGAACATTTTCAATGAATCTACAAACAAACGCACAACTCGGACAGCGTCAAAGCGACGAAACAAGTTAGTTACGCAAGATTTATTTATTTATACCATTCAATTTCTACTATTCACTGTACACGCGCTGTTAAAATTATCGTAATTGCGGCATCGTCTTGTCGGATGCGACGCAGATAATCCAATCGTTAACGCAGCATCGCGTAATGATTATAAAATGACACGCACCCGACACGATGCACTGACGAAACAGGATGCAACGTTTCCATCGCGGTTCCAGCGAAGATTGAAAGCGCGTGATCGAGGGCGATTAATTTCGCGGGCGTGTACGAGATACGTCCAAGTGAAACGCGAACAGCGTTGCTTGGCGGCTGCGGAATGCTAACGAAATGCCCGATGAATACCGGGCACGAAAATTCTATTTACACTTTCTTGGGTATGAACGATACGGAACGCAGACAGGTTAAAAACGTCTGGTACACCTTCTGCTGATGTGGGTCACGAAAGTGGACGCTCGAAATCGAAACTGTCCTCGCACCGATCACTCTCCATCGGCCAAATCGAATGAATTACGAAGGAAAATTTCATGGAGGTCAGACATAGCGGCGCGATCATTTAAATCGATCATGGAACATCTCATTTCGCAATAGTACATTTAGCTACTCCTCGAAACGATATCGCGTCTAGTTAAGTGGAACGTTTAAATCGTTTTCATAATGGCAACGTCGTACTAGTATATTTTATACACTGTTAGGTTGAAAAAACGAAAAAAATTTTATAAGATTCTGTCGATAGAGAATGAAACTCGCTTTACTCGCACCTTAAATATTATAATTTTTACAACCAATTAATATATACTCATAGGAAGACTTGTTGCTATGAAACTTAATTTACTTATACCTTAGATATTTTCATTTTTACAAAGGTCTGATTAACTATCAATCAATATAGTCATAAGAAGAATTGTTGCTATGAAATAGTCTACTCGCACCTTAAATATTTTAATTTTCACAACCAATTAATATATTATCGTAAGAAGTCTCGTTGCTACGAAACTTAGTTTACTCGTACCTTGAATATTTTAATTTTCACAAAGGTCCGATTAATTATCAATCAATATATAGTCATAAGAAGACTTGCTACTATGAAATACTTAACTCCCACCTAAAATACTTCAATTTTTACGCAGGACTGATTAATTACCAATTAATATGCATATAGTCGTAAGAAGAGTCGTTGTTCCTTTTCCAATCTATTACCGACGAACGTGCTAATGGATACTCGGGTAACTGCAGGTCGCATCCTCTTTCGTCAGTAAAAATGACGATCGTTCGAGCACGCTTAGATACCTATCGACCATTATATCTCGCCTTCTGCCTTGTAATTGAGAGAAACGCGAGTCGATCGACGGCTTCGCGGCGCGATGACGACACCAGATACCTCTACAACGAGAATCGCACCGAGCGACGCGTGGTGTTTCGCGGTCAATGGGGTGTGAGACGCGTTCTTATTAGGCGTTAAAAGGACGGCAATCGCGCGGCGACTCGATTGGAGACCCTGGCTGTCGGATAAAAAGTACGCGCAGATTGTTAGAACGATTTTCGAACGCGTTGAGACACTCGCGTCCTACTTTTATTCCCCTTGGAAATTGCAATTTGTTCGTATGAATTACGGATTTCTCTTTTGCTGCGTTACAGATTCCGTTCGTATACGCTCGACGATAAATAGGCCAGTGGATCGTTCATTTTCGAGTACGCAATAATGCATGCTCTTCTAGCAATAGAATTTCCATTACTTACGAACGTTCGATTAAATTTATGAATTCGTTGCGTTCGTTTCCACGATCGTGGACAATTTGAAGGGGGATATGAGGAACGTCTGAGACTTTCGCGAAGCTCGCTTTATTCGTTGACGTTTGAAGCTTTTCATTGGAATTGTGTTTTTTCGATTGTCAAAGGGCTGCGTTGTTGCTCTTGTTATTGTTGTGCCCGCAATTGTACTCACTTTCTTCGGACGTAGTTTGAACCGTTGATACTTATTTTGATTTAAGCGAACGTTTGGCGCACGTGATTTCGTGCAACCAAGGTGCACCGTTCAGTAAATTCAGTAAATTGAGCGCTCAACGAGATTTCATTTAGATAAGTGTTGTTGCGCAACCGCGTTCTGCCAACAATTATTAGATACATTGTACTACCTACGCGTGAGATCGGGTGAATTAAAAGCGCGAATTAAAATTCTTCGCCATTGTCAATTATTTGAACACGGAAACACGCTAATAATTAATACAATGAGCGCACAATATTATACAGAATAGAACAAAAGTATCTCTTACGCTTGAGCCAACAAAACGATGAAGCAATTATCACTAACGTTTGACACCTACGGTTTATAAAATTATTACAAACTCGTTTCTCATTGGAATTCTAAAGAAAGAAGCATAGAATTTTTCGATGCGACGTACCATTAGAAAAATAACACAAGTGTACTTTTAATTTCTACGGGAAAGCAAGGAAGACAAATCTTGCAGCTGATTTCGTATGCTGCCCGTCCGCTTCCAGAAACAGCACGTACACTCTGACGAGCGACAAGCTTCGCCACGAGCGTGCAGAGGCTCTGTAAAAAAAATTAGTCGCGTCTAGGGGTGGGTGCAAGGGGGGGTGGGGGAAGTTGAATCATTATACGTCGACCGAAAATTAATTGCGAACGTTCGTTCCCGATCGTTTTCATTATCCCGTTACGCTCGTTGAATGCGGTAGAATCAATTTTCCACGCTCGTTTCCCCTTTTCCTGTTTCGGTCTCGCCCCCGGCTCGTCCCAAAAAATACGCTTCGCGAGCCAGCTTGGACGTTGAACGACGCGCAAGCGTCGTCCGCCTCGACAGGGACGAATAAACAAGTGGAACAAGGAAATACAACATTTTCCATTTTTTTTTCTTTTTTAAATACCAGAAGCATTACACGTCCGTACTTTTTCGCTTCGATTCCTATTCGCAAGGCTCGATTCAGTTCAGAATATTTTGTTAAACGCAGAGCGCCAATTTTATTATTATTAGTATTCCCTGATAGATTGCCTGAAATCATTTTTAGTGAGTCCATTGTCAATTTACTCCTTCCCGCAACATTTCTCTTATTTGAGGAGGACAATGGCTATGCAATAGCATGCTACACGGCGCATTAATTTGATCGTTTCCCATTTCACTGAACGTCAAGCGTGACTAATAGCTGTTAGTTACCTGTATTATATCCGCGGCACATCGTCGTACCGAAATGTTCGACAAAATATCTAGATTGTCGTTGGAAAAAATATCGTTCGAAGCGTACGAATTTATAACACGTCCTTTCGTTTATGAAGTGCCAGGGAATGGTATAATCGAGGCAGAAATCTGTCATTTTTCTTGCCTTTTTACACGTGATTCTGATTACAATTTGTAGAATTGTATAGTATAATTTCATGGAACTCTGGATATTTCTAGTTTAAATAGTAATATTATTTAAACGTCCTGCGAGACGAATACACTGTCGTCAGAAAACATAATATCTCGCGAGGGAAATGAACGATTTAGCAATCGGGTAAATAATGTTTAAGACGGCGTTCGTGTTCGAGGAAGTTAATTTTGAAAGTGATCCCAGGTCGACCGTGGTTGATTCTATCTACGAGTTTATGGATCGTGGATCTCACGAGAAATTTCCCGCATTTCTTCGACGCAAGATGGGCAAGACTACAAGCGTCCAAGGAAATTGTAAATTAATATTCGCCCCCTTTCCTTAATTAGAGGGCCGTTGGAAATGGCATTACGCCAACAGTGCGTGCACATCCATGGCGGATAATTCCGGATGAAAATTTATCGAAACGCAACGAATGGTTGGCAAAAGAAATTCTCTTATTTACTAACACTTACCGTTAAATGCAATTTTTATTTACTTCGTTCGTGGCGATATACATCTCTCGTAACACTCTTTACAAATCTTTACCTGCTCGTGTACTACAAACATTTAAAAAAAATAAATAAGTAAATAAATAAAGGGAAAGTCTCAAATGCCCGACGAAAAAAAGTATACAAATACCGCGGACGGAACCGAGTAAAAGCATTTCTCGCAGACCCGTAAGTAAACTTTTAATTAACATGCTTCTCCTGTAATATCTTGTTCTCTCGAGTAACCGCGGCAACAATGAAATAAAAAATAAAAAAAAGGTCAAGGAAAAGCATTTCTCGTTCAAACTGCACCCCTACGAAAGGAGGGAGGAACCGAAAGACTCGGCGAAGACGAGAGAAATATCGCCGCGAGAGGCGAGAAAAAACCTCGCGCGATGGAAACGAAACTCGCCGCGTCCGGTGAACAATTGAAAGCATCGCTCGCGACGAACAAAAACTTCAAACGCATAAATCACCACCGCCGTTTTATTTCGTTTCTCCTCCGACGGCGCGGTTGCACGCATCCCCGTTCCGAGAGAACGACGACGCGAACCGCGGCGAATCTTGATTCCCCTACGCCGATGGAAAATTCGAAAGGCGAACAGGTATACGATTTTTTCGCGAACCCCGCGAAAAGTATGCCCGATACAGGTTCGAAAGGTGGCTTGCAGAAAATCCAGATCCCGCTGGGCCACCGGCGATAACGTCGAAGGAGGGCCGGTTTTCAACGAATCGCGTACGCGATCGCACGATACACGGTCTCGCTCTGTTTCGCCCAGCCTTTCGCTTTCCACTTGCGCGAAACAGCTGGATAGGTCTACGCATTAATTGTCAATAATCGTTTTGAACCGCGAGTACGTTACTTAACGGTACGCTCGATCCTTGCGAACGAAACGAGCCGCATTTCGCTCGGCCCGTTACACGAGGGCGATTGGGTAAAACGACGCGTCGATAGGGTACCGATGGGGTTGATTCGTTTAACGATCAATCGAACGCAATTGGATTCTGTTTCGAAACGGGTTTTACAGGATGAGCGCATTGATAAAGCAAACTGGGGGTTGGTTTAGAAATTGATCGAACAAATTCGATTCCGTTCAAACAGCTCCACTGGATGACGCATTGACTGACAGAAAGTATTGGGGAGCAAGGGTGGTTTCGTTGGATAATTAATTAAATTAACTGGATTTTATTCAAACGTTAAATATCTCGTTTCCCTTCGTTCCAACCGAACCGCCCTGTATTTGCCAGACGTAACGGAGCACACGTTCACCTAATCGCTCTTTAAGCGAACGCGTAACACCTGCAGGATAAAAAATCGCGACTGGTTCCGGGTCAAAAGTTTCTTATATCGTTTCTCGTTCTTTCCCTCGCCAGTGCAGCTTCACCTGGAAACCAGACACAGGTCTGAGGTTCCGCGAAATATCGGGGCAACCTGTTCCATGCGCTCGAGTTGTAAAACGTGAAAACGGACGCACAAACGCGCGGTGGACGGAATCTCCGAACAATCGCGAGGCAATTACGCTGCGAGACATTGTAAGCGCGAACGCATTAATTCAGAATGGAACGCTGAACGAAGCCCTTTCCGCGTGTCGGCCGCCCGTCCAACGAGATCCATGGGATCCCCGATGGGAAACTGGCGGCTTCAATGCGGCTCTGTATCACACGCGTTCACCCTGGGAAAAAGCTTCCGTTTCGTTCGCAAACGGTGCTCGCGAGCGCGGTGCCCCTTCTGGTCGAAATGGAACGTTGGCCAACCGATGGCCTATGCACGCATACGCGTGTATACGTGTCGCGTGACGCAATGAAGCGAATGAACAGCGTATGTTTCACAAGACCTTGCGCGTAGATCGGCTCCTTTGAGACGCGATTGCGACAATGAACGAGGAACGTTTGATGTCTTGCTCGAGATAGAATTAAATAGAATTCGTCGACGCGGCCTGTGCACGCGTGTGCGTGCAAGCGTAGAATCTTCCCGCGAGCGAGCACCGGCTGCGTTAAAAATTTCTCACTGCGGGAACGGGAAATAATTCTTCGCGATAATAAAGCTGCAATAGAACGACGCAGATTTTACGTTCTTTTTATCGGTAACGGGATTAAGAATGCGGCGTTGAATGGTCTCGTTGAAGATTCGACGAAGCCCGTTGTGTGATGCTATGGGTGTGCCGCGTGGCGTTAGGTTTCGAGGGAAATGGAACATCGTGGACGTTAATTTTTCATGGAAATTGGATACTTTCACCCGGGCGGAGGAAAAATGGTTCCCCTGGTAAAAATAATATAAACCGCCCCGTTACGGAAAAGTGAAAGCATTGCGAATTACGCGGAACCATGGGAACAGTTGCGCCGTGGATGGGGAATCTCGCGAGCGAACGTTTCGATCGCGCGGGTTTCGAATGCACGAAAATCGCTGGGGAAAAATGACGAGGATCGTAATGGTTTCGTTGCCCGGAGAAAGTTAAATGCAACCCCCCCGTTCCGTCAAACGTGTACTTCGTTCAAATCGATTTAACGATGACGACCACGGCGAAAAGTGAAACGGAACACTTGACCAAGATCGATAATATTTATCGAGATCGGTTGGTCGATAGCCTGCAGCTTTGCCGATGCGATTAATTTTCCCGGACGATTCGCAGAATTTTCTCGTGCATTGAAATAGAATATACTTTGCAAAGGGAGCTTGACGCGATAAAATATTGTTCGATGATTTGAACGATGCTTAAATATATTTATTTATTCTCTTCAACCGAGCATCGACACTTTCATGGGCACGAAGTATCGTTCTGTTGTGCGAAATTTTATGCATCCAGGTGGTATGCACGTTGCTAAGAGGGGGGGCCAGTTTTGAAAATCAAATTTCGTGAACACATTTAAAGGGGGACATTTAAAGTTACCAGGTATGCATTCAAGTTTTATTCCGCTCCACTATTTCCGTGGCTGTTTCATCTTTTATTCACAGCACACTTTAAGGAACACTGCGGGCACGATACGATGATATTTCCTGGCAAGTGACGAAATGCTAGAAATAGTTAGAGAAGTCAAACTTTACCTCTGACCCATTACTCAGCCCTGGAGAGACCACTTTCTACGCGCGTACAAATTTTATTTCCATCGTAATACCTACGCCGGCGATCCGAAATTTCTCAAGCATTTCGGTGATACTGTCAAGTTGGGTGGGTTGGCGGCGGGCGGACAAATTTTTCAACTAAGTACAACTAAGTATGTAACAGCGATGATAAAAATATTGGCTGTAACATGTAACTTTGTGGCAGACATAAAAAGTGCCTTCAATTCACCGACGGATAAAAACAGTAGTAGAAATTCGCCAAGTGGTCCTACACGAATTATCTCTGACTCTCGTATGTATGTACCGGTTATTCTATTTACGAATACGTTGAAATTTGTCAACTGGTTCTATCAACCGAAGTCGTTCAACCATTACCGTGGGAATTCGTTGCGTTTGAACGCACGACGAACTCGTTACGTTGACGATCAGACATTATTTCTTCACGTTTCCCATGTTATTTCTACGCCTTTGTTACACTTCGCTGTTTACCAGCTACCTAGCGAGCATTACCCTGTAATTCCTTAATTGCAGTCTTCTAATCACGAACGCGAGACGCGACTCGACGCGGTGCTTTGCGATGGATTTAGATCGTGGACAACAGCTGCGTGTTAAACAGAATTTAATCATTACGTGGAAGCGTTCTCGACGATTCTCCCCGCGCGAAGATCACTGCAACGAAGGGAGAAAAATTGGGAGGACTAGGTGCTAATATATGTACGCGCGTAGGACTTCAGTTTTAGTTTTAATATTATCAGAATTATTTGAAAGTCGAGAGTAATCAAACAAACGAATAATAAAACAAATAGCGTTGCTGGACGTTATTTGAAACGAACAGGATTACGTACAGTGAGTTCGTTCAAATATCAAGTATGATTATTGAAAGTTATTCGCCAAGAACGAAATTTACTGTTTAATCAAAATTGCTGTAACGCGTTGAAGTATCTTAAAAATTTATTAATCGAATACGGTAACTCTAATTGATAATAATCTTTCCTTATCATTTTCATATACTTTCGGTCAAGGTAACGCGAAATACAAATTTCGTTTCTTTCCCGTTTCTCGCGTAGACCGGATCTCAAAGGCGTTCTCCCTCTTTTATTCCAGCGAGTCGAAAGCTCGAGTGAAAGCACCGGTTTACTGTACGGTTAAGGGGTGGATCCCAAGGGTACAAAGGGCGACTGATAAAGCGCAAAGATATTTCACAGTTGTCCACTGTTGAGCGTCGCATCTATTCATGGATTACCTGGGCATTTCGTGCAGCGTGCGTTAATGTATACACGCTGCCCTCGGAACTCGATCTAGCCGATTGCCCCTGCCGCGGCATGCCGGTGCGATTTCGAGGGGTCGGTGTAACAGTCGGTAATTGAAATTGTCCGCGCGATTGCACCGAGGGAAGCCGTTCGAAAAAGTGGTCAGAGGTAGAACCGTGCACCAGGGGCAAGCTAATGCTAATAATTAATTCAACTGGAATCTGCGTGAAATTTGAATGCACCTGCTCTATCGATTTTTCGATTGCCCGGCAATTTTGGCCCGCGCGGGGTGCGGCACCTGAGCGCCCCCTAAATCGAACGAACTCGATTCGAATACACTCGTCGTTTCGCTGTTTCGCGACGCGAACAACGGCAAAAGTTATCGGTGAAAAGGGACGAGAGAAACTCGAGTGTTTACGAACGACGGAGGAGGCGTCGAAACGCAATTGCGTAATGGCCGCGGCGTTTTGTTTCCGCGAGTTTGGAACCGCGCGAACGTGAACGTAATTCGCAAACAGAGCGGACGGACGCGGCGCGGGGAAATTGATACGAAGAGATTGCTTCTCTTTCGGAATATCGCGAACGAGAAATAAATGGAGATTTCAGAAAATTGCTGCCGCTGCTCGTAAAAGAGCGGAGCAATTCTTTCGCCTTTTCACGAGTTTCACTATTACCGCGATTCGTTCGGAGAGAAATGACGACAGAGCGTCGGAAGCGCGGTCTCGATGGATACATTCGTTGCTTTCTATCCTGATTCCGTGGCACCTTTCTCCGCGCGACTCTTCTCTCGTCCTGGCGAGCCGGGCGATCGAAGGCTTCACGCCAAAAGTGTGCCGATCCTCATCGATCCCCGCTTCCGCGATCGAGAAATTTTCAACGCGACGAGTGCTGCATGAGTTAACTTAACGATCGGACGACGTTTTTGTTGCAGAACGTTCGCGTGAATGATCCCATGGTCTGTCACGATGCGGTCGACTATAACGTTCAATTGTAAGTAAACGATTCCACGCATATGTCCCTCTACTTTTCTTTCATCTTTTCGTCGTTCGACAAACTTTCGAAATGGGCAATTAACGTTTTCTCCTTGTGTGTTTCCCGTGCAAATAAAACACAGGTGTCCTGGCGATGGGTCTCCTTACCTGCATCGGTGCGATCACCGTATCGATAGACCGTTCCGATAACAAACCCGTAAGTAGCATGAACAGCAACGCAATCGAGTTGCTGCAATGAATTAATTCTCTTCCAAATAATGGATCCTTCGTTCGGCTAACGAATCAATTTTTTTGCATCGATTCCTTTTATCCATACTGATTCGACTAACACGTTCCGTGCCAAGCTCTTTTTGCCTGACTTCTCGTTCAGGCTGTTCGATACTTCGACTAAAGATCGATACATTATCACGCAATATTTCATTATATCATCGATCGATAAGTTTCTTCTTTGTTCTATACTGCATTTTTTATAACGCCTCAGTCTTTTGGTAGAAATATTTTTCGACAGAATTACCTTTGTCATAAACCTATATTTCCAGCGCACTAAATATGTCCGATCGTACCACCGGTGGTACACGTGGCACGGAACGCGTTAAAAGGTCCTCCACCTTTCTTTGCAGCAGGTGGAAATAAATGTCCGCGAAAAAGAAAAAACTGATCCTTCTCAACGACACCTTTCTTCCAGCCACCAACGCGATCGTCGATGATCGCGAACGGCTGGCGTCCGCTCACCAACGGCTACGAGGAAACCATCGGCACCAACGTGTCCCCGTCCGCGGACCTGGAGCGGAACGGGCCGCTTCACCCGGTGCTCGGCAAATTCCAGGAGCACATGGCCGCCTCGGAGAAACTGAAGTCGCAACGCAAAGTCAAACCGTCGCCCCACCACGACTACAGTCCGCCTAGCATACTGGGCAGCTTCACGGCACTCGGTCACACGGGTGGGAAGACCCGGGGCGAGGCTCACCACGTCCACAACCACCCGAGCAAACACGCCGTCGCCGAGACTCAGGAGTACACGTTCCTGATCCCGCCGCCGAAAGACGCCTACCGGTTCGACATGAGCCAGCACCGTAAGCCGATATTGCGCGACAGCTCTGCGTACCTTCGACAGCCGCAATTCGGCCCGCCAGCGCCTCATCAGCAACCGGATCCGATAAAGGCGGCCACGTATTTTATCAAGGGTTACACGTCCACCGCGGACCCACCCTCGTCCCCGGCAGCACCGCCCAAGAACAGACACTACGGGGATCCTTACGTACCCCAGTTGCTCCAGCCGCCCAGGTACCATCAGGCGAAGCCATTCGAGTCACTGAAGGTCCCGAGCAATTCCAAGCCTTACTTCCAACAAACCGGCGCACCTATGGCCAACGATTTCGGGAAGGACAAACGTTTGACCGACTACGATCACAGACCCAGTTACGATAAATACCTCGGACAGAGTCCAGGCAGCACCGGGAGCTACTTCGGCCAGGTGAACCACCAGCCCCATACCTACAAGACTTCGTACGAGAGGGATCCTGCCTTCTTGGTGCACGAGAGCCACGAGATCAGCTACATCACCCCGCCCTCGGTGTACAATCCCTTCAACTTCAGACCGTCCTTGCCGTACGAAACGCTGCTGCCACCGGACGTCTACGCGTCGTCCACGCCGACGCCCACCACCCCTAGAACGCAGGAAACGAACAAGTACCAACAATCCGGGGACGGCCTGCAGGACTACAAGAGGCCCGGTCAGAGTACCACGGTTAGACAGGTGGAGAACGTGAGCCAGGAGCATCTGCCGTCCGCCGGTATCGGGAACACTTATTACGTGTCCGAGCCGCAGGATCTGACGCCGCCGCCGCCTTCTTGGCCGGTCCCGAAGAGCAAGTACGCGTCGGATATAAACGAGGTGCTGCCGCGCGTGAACCCTCCCTCGAAGTTCAATCAGGAGACAACCGGCGACAATCAGATCCCCCAGGTGCCGAAAGTGGTCTACGTCAGGCCGCAGGTGCAGCAGCCGCACTATCAGAGCTCGGTTCTGCCGATCGACGTTCGACCGGACCCCGTCGAACCGGAGTACGAGACGCCCGAGAGCATCTCCCTGAAGCATTTCAACGAACAGCAATACCTGATACAGCAGCAGCTGTTGCAGAGGGACAGGCAAAGATTGGCCGAGCAGGAGAGGCAACAGCAACTGGAGATCGAGGAGCAACAGCAGGAGGAGCTGAAGAGACGGCAGGAGGAGCTGAGGCAGCTTCTGGAGCATCAGGTGGAGGAGGACGAGGCCAGGCTGGCCGCGGAATCGGCGAAGAATCAGTCGGAACAGTTGGCGAAAGTCACGGAGGAACGGGGGCCGTTCTCGATTCAGCTGGCGGAGTACGAAATCCCGAAGGTTACCACGGATTTCGCCACAGTGATTACCGAGCAGACCGGCCTTGGAGAGCAGCCAAAGGTTCAACAGTCTCAGGTAGTTCTCGCTCGGGCGGACTGGGGCAGGGGGAGGTAGAGGGCTTTATAAAATATTTGGTTACCGCGGAACTTCTGAGGAGGAGGGTGTGGCGAATGTTGGACGGGCTTTACTTACGGGATTGCGCTGCGGGGAGAGGTATTGTTTGGACTACGTTAGTTGGAGAGATAGAGGTGGAGGGTGTGGGTGGCCGTGGCAGCCTTTAGTCGCCGGGAAATGGAAGATAGGGTTGGTGTTCGGTTGGTGAAATTGTAGACGGTAATTATATTTGGCATCGAGACTTTGAGTTATTACTTTGACGAAGAACTTTGGTGGATGGTTGACACCGAAGTGCGCTCCTTTGAATACGTTGCGCGGATTGTTAAGTAATGTTCTGTTAATGTTTCGAATGTTCCTTTGTTTTGGTTATTTTAAATAGACCGTGGTATGCATTTTGGGAATGAATTAGAGGTTTGATAAAGAGGGAGTTAGTTAATAATTGCATCCCCACTGCCGGTAAAATGTCAAAGAACCTACCTCGCAGTACATCCGAATAGTATTTCACAATTGCAAAGATTTTTATTAACCAGGACTATATTTGATTGCACTCAAGTCTCTCCATTAAAATATTCGCTGTAAATAAAAAAACAAGTAGTAGAAGGGAATACTAGAATATGGAATATCTACCACATTTCGAAGCACGAAGTTGAAATCCCATCAAATACCTCTTAAACTAACCATATACGATATTTCAGCGTATCCGATAACCGAGATTTAATCAAGCTAATTACCAACTACGAAACCCCGAAGCGCTCCCAAGTATCGAACCTAGGTCTGAACCGCGTCGAATCTACACGGTTTATACGCGGTTTCATCACGCGTCCGATCATTTCGTTGCAGGAAATCCAGCCGAACTACGTCGTCTCCGAAAGTCCCGTCATTCAAAGCCAGCACTACCAGGACCGTGCAAAAATTCAGCAAGAGCACGTCAATTATCGCGAGCAGCAGGCTGATTTGCGACCTCAAAGACCGCACAAGCCATCGCGCGATCAATATAGACGACGAAAACCGAGCACCACGGCGTACGAGCCGACGCCAACGGAAGCGCCGGTCCAGCCTCCAGAAACCTCGGTTCCGGTGACGCTGCGAATAGAGGAGGTGTCGTTCCAAACGACCGCCGGCCCGGAAACTGTGACCCAGCCGCCGACAGGCCAGCAAAAGCCCAGAATCCGAAGACCAGGTTCTCCGTTGCGTCGAAGGAGGCCTACGACAACCACACAGGAACCGATCACCGATCCGCCGTCCGAGGACCTGCTGAAATACGATCAGCCGGAAGAAATAGTCCACCAAGTAGACGTCGCGAAGAGGAGACGGCCGACGAAACCGACTCAACCGAGCTTCGAGGAAACGGTGACGGAGAAGAAGGCGAACATCAGGAAACGACCCGGCCACAGGAACAGGGTGAACCCCGGTGAACCGTTCGAGGCTGAAATCGTGACAGAGATAGTCCACGCGCCCCTGAACACGTACAGGACGCCGACGAGTCCGGAGTCAGTTCAGCCCTACAACGAGTACAATCAGTTCGTGACCAATCAACCCGTTCCTTCGGTAGACTATACGTCGCAGAGGTTGGCGACGGTGCACGAGGAACGCGAGGACGCTACGCAGTCCGTGCCCGCGGAGTACTTCACCGAAGTGACCAGAGCGAGGCCGGAGAGCGTTCAGGACAACGAGAACTACAATTCGCAGCAGGGGGCCGCCGTGGCCACGAGTATACCCTTGGAGGATCTGTTCGTCAGAACGGAGGGCAATTATTTCGACCGAGCAACGGCAGTGTCCACCGCAACCACGAGTATCAGCGGCAGTACCAGCGTCACCACCGTCGCCCCGACGACGACGTCCACGGCGCAAACCACCACCGCGCCACCCTTGAGTACGTCGACGGCCAGAACGCACAAGATACGTCCCATGAGGTACGGGAACACCACCAGACCTCGCTTCAGCATCAAGGACTACAAGAGCCGGTTGGATTACAAGAGCAGGCTGGCTCAGATGTCGAGCACCGAGTCACCCGCGACACCGGCGACTCGCGCGAAGCAGAGGGGCGCCGCGAAGAACCAGCAGGCCCAGCAACAGCAGCAAACCGTCGACGGTGCCAAAGACGCGCCCGGAAGGTACAAGTACGTGTCCAGGATGAATTACAGAACGTCCTCGCCCAATCCGTTGACGCCAAAGGAGCCAGAACTTCTGTCGGAGGACGCGGTCCACTCCACGACGGAGAAGAGCAATCGTTTCGTGCCCAAAAGGAGGCCCATCAGCGCGAACGTTTACAGGAGCAGGATATCGGGTACCACGAGCGGCCCCGGCAGATCGCAGAGTTACAACGAGAACGAGAGTCAGGCGAAGCCGAGCACAGCCAGGCCGGAGAACGTGTTTTCCTCGTCGGTCAGACGACGGCCCGTGATGAGAAGCAGACTCCAGACGCAAAAGGAGAGCTCCACGTCGGTCTACCCGGAGAGGAAGGAAACGGAGGCGACAGAAATGACCGCGGAGGAAACCAGTTTCTACTCTTCTGTGACTACCGCGGGCACCACCAGGCAGGTAGCTAACCAGATCCCCGTGGAAAGGGAGGAGCACTCCTATACGAGCGTGCCGACGAAACTGGACGAAGCGGAAAGTGAAAGCGGGTCCAGTTTTCGTTTGGAAAATGCTGGCCCCGCGGAACCGGTCGCAAGTAGCACCGCCAAAACCGTGGACGAGGATCAATTGAGGGAGACCGGTGTCGCGGAGGTGTACTCCACGGCGAGGAACGTGGAAACAACGACGGGGGAGGCGAACAAGCCGGAAACAACGACTGCGTTCGAAGTACCGTCCGAGGAAGAGGAGCTGTTCGCCAAAGCGTCGCAGAGCGTGGCAGATTTAACCAGTTCCGCTTCTGCTTTGTACGATAAGCCCGGGATGTTCAAAGCTGTCTCCCCGGAGAGCCGGGTTGTCTCGTCGCATTTCAAGATAACCACCGACGAGCCAACTTTGCCCATTGAGGCGTTCTTCCAAGAATTGACGAGGAAGAGTTAAAGGGAGTGGGGAAGGTAGCCTCTGATTTTTTATGTTTTACGGAATATTTATGTTTCTCTTCTAGGAGGTTACATGCACCTGGATGACTGAAATTGTGTAGGTAACTCCCTTCGAGGTTTCTTTCTTCCGGGGAACAGCGCGGCACGATGAATGGCGAATTTCTGTAGAAAACATCGGGGCAGGTAGTTTCGTTGGACGAGATTTTCAAGCTGGAATTCTGTTGTAATATATATATCTTGAGTTCGGTTTTAAACGTTAATGTTGAAGGTAAACAATTCCAAGTCTGATTTTTCTTCTTTTTTTTCTTTTTTAAACGGAATTATTTGGACGATTATATATCGTAGAAATTCTAGAACAAAGACTGGATAGTATATTCGAATGCGCTGTAATAGAAAAATTGTTGAAGAATCCTTTTTCGACCACGGCTAGGTGTATGCAACCCTTTAAAGGTTTACGTTTGTCAACGCGATGAGACGAGATAGTTGGGATGCTCGGACGAAAGTTATTTAATTTTTCTACTTTACCTTATTCACCTTTCCATGTTCTTCGATCGGCACCGTTCACGCTCTCGTGCTGATAACTAAATTAATGCCAAACAAAAAGAAATGCAAGTTCTGCGAGACAGTGCCGCAGTGATATATCTTTTTTGAATAGAAAACTCGAGAGAAGAAATAAAAAAATAGGGAATATAACGGGTCGTACAGTTATTGGGGACATTGTCAAATAAATTTTATTAGATTTCCTGTGATGACATCGTTTTACCATCGTATTAGTAACTTCGTGGAACAAACATACCAAAAGCATTCGATTAGGCTTAATTGAAAGTATCCTTTACCTATTTTATACGTACCTTATTAAATTATTTATTTAAAACATGGGAAGAATGATGACATGCGCGGGTCACGTTGCGCCGTTCGATTTCGCGATGAAGCATCCCTTGTTTCCGGCGACTCGGGGGAGGGGGAGAAATAAACGGATGCTACGAGATGTCCTGTAAATATAAGTAACTTAGAACGCTCATCTTAATTTCGAGCCAATTCGATGCTCGACGCCGAATGTTGTTTTAACGCCGCAATGGATGCATTGTCATCGAAATGAAACGTTGTTAATATTACCATTGAAGATAAGCCGAAAACGGAACAGCGTCTGTCCGCAAAGTGTCTCCTCGTGCTACAATATTACGTTAGAGAAACAAGAAATTGAATGAGAAGTATCGTAATATGGAAGCAAGTGTTAAAGAAACGAAGTGTAAAAAAAAATGTCATGAACCAGCGTTCTAAATCGTTGCTCGATACGTCTTTACTTTTTCGCAAAATTCAAGGGAGGAGAAAACTTTTCGCCTCGCATTTTCGACCTACCCCATCATTAGTAACAACCATCCGCTTCAATGGAATAGAAACGTGAACACGTTGTCGATGTGTCCGTTTCGTGCGAAACATGAAAATAACGAATAAGGTCGGTGTATCGTATTATTTATATTAATTAAGCAACTCCATGTACACTGTAAATATATTATATATACAATAAATATAGAATACATAAAATATCTCGTTATTTACAACATCGTGACTTGCCGTCAAGCGAGGGAAATGCAACGTGAAAGGTCACGGGTCGTGACGTATCCAGAAACACGGTGTACTGATAATTACGATTTCGTTTGCCGCACGTTTAATGATCGCTTTGAAATCGTACGTCGTCCGATATCGATTGCACGGCGTGGTTGGCGGCCAGGCGAGTAAAATACTAGTTTGAGCGACGCAAAGAAAAGCTTCCCTTTCGGAATTGTTAAAAAGGGGGACTCGTCAATCGATCGCGCCGTAGCGGAGGATCGCGACGTTCGCAAAGGAGAAAGGAGAGAAGCGAAATAATTACGAAAAAGAAAAGAAACACATACCCGATCGCACCGCGACGAGAGCAAAATAGTACTTTACCCGACTGCGAACAGTACGCACGCGTAATTCTTCTGCTGTGATCTTTTTTTTCTCGTTTTTGATGGAGAACGTAACAATAATTCTTACGCATAATCCGCTGATTACATACGACACTCGTTTAAATCTATACGTGTATAATGTATAGGTGTATAGGCCTACGTAGACTAATCTGATTGTACCTAATTTAGAATTATGCACCGGCCGCGCATTGCATCAATGAACGCGCTCAACGATGTACACTAGTCGCCGTTCGTTTAATTTCGTTAATTAGTTTCGTGTAAAACTCCCATTTCGTAATTGACAATTAGTTTAATGCGTTTATTTTATTTTCTTCTTTATGTTATTTTCTCATTTCACTTTGTTTACGTTTACTTTTAGTTTCTTCCCTCCTTTTATTTGTTCAGTCATTCAAGGTACCCTTGTACAGTATTCGATATATGTATACAATTTATATATTTATATATATATATATATTTATATGTATGTATGTGTGTCCGTATATATATATATATACATAACAATATTAAACTATCAGACAAAATAGGCACACGCATAACAAAGTATTTACACGCTGCTCGCGAGAGTTTGTGCGAGCGAGAAATGGACGTTGCAGCTAAACTTCCTGTGTATGCACATCGATAAGTATATCACGTGCGAGTACAATGGTCTATACGAGACAAAAAGAAGGTACGGGGAATTGGGAATCGATATTTCTACGCGTACGGCTCGCGGGAATAGATCATTGGGGAAAGTAGAAATGACGAACGAACGAAGAAAGGAACCGGAGATTCGCGAATCATCGCCCACCTTCGATCTCACCTGGGGCAACAATTTGGGCGTCTCGAAACGTTATCAGTGGACACATTGAACGGTCGTTGAACTTTTTATACTTGTTCGAGCGAAGATTCGTTTCAGATCAACTTCGCCATCAAGCCTTGACAATTCTCAAATTTCGGTCGTCACGTATTTTCGCGTATTTGTAATTTTCTATTGCACTCGATATCGACTTTTTTTTATTTCCCTGTTCCTCTCCGTTTCGCACGACTCTCCAGTTTCAATCTGCCACCCATCCGAGACTCTATATTACATTCACACCGAATCTCAGATTCGTTTCTTCCTCGCATTGTTCGTTGCTCGAATTCGTCGGGGTTAAATTAGAACAGGCAGGAACGGAAGCGGGGACGCTTAAATTTTAGCTTCACACGGCAAACTTCACTGGACTAGCGCGTAACGATTGTGAAGTTAACAGTGATTGGTCTATGAACAGATTGGTCCTTGTACGAAACTACGCGGGGGTAGTTTGCATCGCGATGCGATAATGGGGGATGGACGCTCGGCATACGCATAGGAAACGATCTGACACACTTATCAACGCTTATCGACGCGCGACACAATTCGCACGAGAGATCGAATACTCTCGATAAAAAATATACACGATGCAGCACGGCCGTAAGGGGTAGCCCCTTCGATCACGGCATAGTAAAAGTCAGAGGGATGGTATTCCCCCAGCTCGCCGTGCTCGACGAGGAGATTCCCGTGAATGGATATCGGTGGAGTCACGACTCGATCGTTACGGGAACCGTTCGCACGTTATTCATGGAAATTAAAAGAACGAACGATAAGGGGTGGTTATTATAATTTGTAGTAACCGACAAATGAAACCGCGATAATTGAACCCCAAAGAACCAAGATCGATTGGTCAATTCCTGACCGTTTATTTGGGCATAATTTTCATTGTTATTTACATTCGGGTATGCGAGTGTTTGCACGCGAATTCAGAATATTTGTTCGATACAAAATGAACGTGGCAAAGAATGTTACGTCGCGATGTTGAAGTTTTTTTATAACTGCCCTTCGAAATAGAGGAATGAAAAATATTTACAGAAACGTGCCGTACATTTTTGTATTTACAATTAACGCAATTATTTTATCACTCGGTTCCGTGGGGTTAACGAGGCTTCAATTGACAGAAACGTGAAGCTGCAAATTGCTTTAATGATCCAGCGACTAATGATTTCTGTTCCATCGTTTATTTCTAATTGTTATACTCGATAGACTAAAATTGAAATTATATCAAAATACGTTCTAGCGGGTCTCCGTCTACCTTCGGTTACGCTAGCGCGCGTTGTTACAAATCCTCACGCATTTATGTACAACGAGAATACAAAAAAGTAGCGTCGTAACAATCAGAACGTTAGTTTAGAACCGACTAGAAAAAGGAAGTTGCGCGATGTACCGTGCGTGTATATTATATAAATACCACGTATACATATGTATACATATAATTCACGGAAGTACTTGTCTATAAACCTGTTTTTTCTTTTTTTTACTTTTTCTTCCTTTAATTTCACTTTTCAACACAGCGTCGTACGATGTAACGTAACTAATGCTGATACTTAGGTTCTCGTGCTATGCTTAACTAACGTCAGTCCTTCGGCTCGTGCGATTTTAGCAGCTTTATTTTACTTTTACTTTTATTATCTAGGGTTTCGTCTATTGTTGTAGACATCGTTGTCAATTCGAGCAAACATTTTTCATTTATTCGCTCCTTCTTTTTTTTTCGTGGAGAACGACGTCACTCTTAATATTAAAAAATGAGAAGAACGTTCAGAACGAAACACAATATACCTGGTGCAATATTAAGTGAAATAATAAATTCGTTTTTCTATCTTGAACGGAAAGTTATCTCGCACGTTCAACGAGCATCATTGCAAATGATTTGCGTACCGTCCAAGCGTTCGAGAATTTCGTTTAACGAACAATCATTGGAGAACAACGCGGCAGATTTCACTCACGGCGAGCTTTTTTTCGCTCGCGCGAACGAAAGCTTTTATCCTAATGGAATATATCAATCCACTAGAAGGTGGCGAAACGCACATCTGTATCAAATTTCCAGCCGGATAAAGCGTCAAGGTATTGCAACATTACCTACGCAAGTAGTAACGAAACTTTTTGCAGCACCGTTCAGTTTTTCGCTTCGTCTCGCATCGATGTTTCGTTGTTTCGTGTTCGCCCCGTTTTGTTCCCCGTTTATTTGTCCTTACTCTACTATTGCATCGTAGTTTTGCATTTATATTCGAACTATTTATCGCCCCTCCCCCACCTAAAAAAAATTGTGCAATTTAAAGATAGAACTTCTTTGGACATTCATTATTCTTGGATTGAACTTGTCATCGTAACAGAACTGATCGATTGAAACGAATTTATTATTCAATCTAACGTCGAGCGTTTCGCGAAAGTAATGGTTGTTCAATTATGGCGTGCCACTTATTTTACACCATCGGTGATTCTCTTTGCGGAGAACATCCATTACTTTTGTTCACGCCTGATATTAAACCAGTTTTGAAAACGAGCTTGAACTAAACGAAAAAATGAAACGCGTCGGTCCACTTTGTCATATAACGTACGTGTATGGAAATAAATATCGTCGTAGTATGAAAAATGATAATATAATTAGGAAAATCAATAATTATAACGTCATTGTTAAATTAAAAATCGTATCGTGCACCGAACAAGACAATCGCGTGGCAAACATCGAAACAACCAGAAAGAGGGAAGAAAGACTCGAGGATCGACAGGCCGAAAGACTAACCTCGTGGCGTACTTCTAACACTTTCAAGCGGGTCCATCTATTCTACGACCCTTTTTTAGAATTTCCATGTGTGGCTTCGGCGTTGGTCCACTTTAGTACGTTATTATCACTTTTGTTTCTATTCTTATTTTGTTTCGCGCTTCGCTCGCCATTACATGACCGAAGCTTAGAATCGTCGTTATTCGCACGCGACACGCGTACAATGAGACGTCAATGTCGGAAATCGTAGCCATCCCTGCGGCCAGTATCATTCGTTTCGCTGGCTCAATCTGGCATTACCGATGGACGAACGTTGCCCACTGCTAACGCTAGAAATGTCTGAAGTACATTACCTCCAATGAACTACGCCGTTCCATCGTTATCTGCCTCGTGAACCAGTAATTTCTTAATCTACGTACGATCATCCGAATTCGGATCGAATAGGAAACATCCGACATAGAACGACAAACATCTCTAGAGTAGTCATCGAAGTGTTATACGTAACAGGAAACAATCATTGACAAAATAAGAAGAACATTCAAAATGATTTTTAAACGAACGCAATTTTTGCTTAACGTATACGTCGAACGAAACACAGTGTTTCGAATACTGTTGCACAGAACGAGAAATAAAATCCTGTATTACGCAACAAAGACTCAAGCATTGCCCGCAATGTAACTCAAACAGTTAACTCAAACTGAAACTTAATTCAAACAAAAGCAGCGAACTCGATTTTCAATAAGAAGAGCGAAAATATTTGTCAAATCCAAGTACGTATCGCAATCTCTCGATGAACGACAGCTTTATCGCATCGAGGAGTGCGGCAATTAAAACACAGACGAACCGAGAGTTTATCTTCGAGGAATATAGAGCAGTCATTGAAGCATACAGATGCTAGAGGGTGGTATATACTAAGAGCGCCGAAGGGACAACAGCGTGCTAAACTTCGATTCCTTACTTCCCCCGATACTTTCACGAAGCTCCGTCGAAGACGCGGCCGGCATTCTTGATACCTCGCGTACGTGCCCTCGTTCGCCATTCGTTTCAAGAAAAAAAGCTGCTTCTCCCTCGCGACGCGTGGCCAACCAAACGAAAGAAGAACGAAAGGCAATTGCACCCTTCCTCTCGTCGGGAACCAACCTGACCGCTAAACTCCCTCAACTTTTCCTATCATTCTAAAAAAAAATCACCCCCTTCTCCGCTCGACCGCGTATAAAAACAAGAGGAAAGTTCAGCCGCCCGAGTTCTCCCCGGGGAATCACTTTTCAACGCGATTCCCTACCACCCTTGCCCCTCGAGTCACCCGGGGGAATCATCAATCGGCAACGAAATTTCGCGAAACCCGGGCGAAGGGGACGAACCGTCGATCCGCGGCCCTGAAACCGGGATACTTCGATCACCGCGTAGAATTTATCGAAAAAAGAAAAGGAAAAAGACGTAGAACGATCGTGACGGCGGGTCGTCGAACACGAGCACGCGCGTGCCGCGGAATCGATCGAGGGTGAGGCGCGGGGTGAACATTTTCGTCGGCATTATTATTGGAGTTTACGGAGCGACGAGAATTTCCGCGTTGAACGCGTTACCGGTCGGGTAGGTTCGCAATTAAACTTTCCGCGGCTGCCGGCAACGTGGTTGCGAATATTGTTTCCCCCGTCGATCCAGCGAGCGGATCGAATGAGATCGGGCGCGAGAGGAAAGAGCGTCGCCGCGTTGAACGATGCTCGAGTAGGCCGGAAGCGAACGATTCCGTCTCGCGTTTCCGGAAACTTGTCGATAATATATGCGGGGGTGACCCGTTTCGTTCCGTTCGCGCGAACACGCGCGGCTCGAGCTGCGGCGCCGGTGTATGCCCTTTTTCTTCGAGGGAAGAGAAATTGAATTCGAAGAGGATTAAGGGGGTCGAGAGCGACGTCGGAGTCGCGCGGGCCGAAAGTACTGCGAATGGACCCGCGGAAGGACGTTTCAGAAAGTTGCACGTTCGTCTCGAGCGCGATGCTTCTTTATTTTTTAAGGCTTTGAAATCTCGAATAACCGCGTGCTCCAAATTGGCCGCAATAATTGCTTCTTGAAGCACGTGCGAAAGAACGAAAAGAAATGTCCCGTTCTTATTCTTAGGTATTTAATAACTTGCACGTTGCAAATTCGCAGGACAAAGGATCAATTCAAATTTTACTGAGCGTCGCCGAAATTCGCGAACTTTTTTCCACGAGTTTTTTTACGGAAACTGCGCGTGGAACTTTTCCGACTGTCGTCTCGAGGCGGCGAAAAAATGTTTACATCAATTGCCCGTTCAATCTCCCGTCTCTTCGAACGATGATTCATACATTTGTACAATTGAAACGAGACACCCTGTATACCCTATCCGTGGAATTGATCTACGGGAAATGTTTGCACGATTCCATAAAAATGCGCACACATACGTTCTGTGTTTCGATCGTCTACAATAATACACGCGAGTACGTGTCGTATCAAATGAGCAACATCGACCGCCTTTGTTTATTCCAAAAACAACGCAAGGAAAGAACCTGTTTCTGTAACGCCATTCGACAACGTTTAAGACGATCTCGATTGCTGCGCCGTTCGAATCGAGACACACGCGAACGATCACGCCGAACGTGGACGTTTCGTTCGATCGTACGTCCGCTTCGTCAAACGTTATCCAACCGTCAGCCCTGTGACGGGCGAACGTTCGAATGCTCTCAGACGGAATTGCGAGCGGATTTCGCGCGAGCGACGCGAAAACGTGCCCGTGGACCGCAGTCGGAATGAAAGTTCCGGACAAAGGCGATGATTTACGACGAATGCCCCACGCTCTCGCGATGGAATTCTCTTTCAGGAACTCGGTAACTGATCATTTCTTCGGCGAGGGGTCGTTTGTCGACTGTCTGAACGCGGAGGCGCCTCGCCCTTAGTCGTCTCTCGGTCCGCGCTTAAATACCGGGGTGCCGTGTAAATCTGTTCTTTAATGTAGAACGCCAGGCGAATTGATTGCTTCGATTTTTCCGCGAGATTGTTACGCGCGAGAGCTCCCGCTGGTATCGCGATTAAATACCCGCTCCCGAGGGGGGATGAAATGTGACGAATTGTTTGAATATTTATTACGAACTTTAAATGGGAAGAATCGTAATTTTATAATTATGGGAAAATTTCGATGATTCTGCTGCGCCGTTGCTGTGCGTTGCCTGTAACTGTCATACAACGGCGAATCTTTTTAATAACAAGAAGAATTATTTAGGTTTCGAAATAATTTCCAATCCGGAAGACAATGAGAACGAAGATTCGATTCGACTCTCTTCGATCGTTACAGATTTGAGACCTGCATACGCGGGATTAATAAATTCGTTGGCATAAATTATAAATTCATCGGAAGGTTCAGCATTCGATCGATATTACTTTACGTTTCGGGTTAATTTGGAACCGAGTGGGTCGAGTAATGCGTCAGGTTTACGTAGTACGCCTGTTTCGTAATGATATTGCCAGTGGCACCGACAATACGGTTTTAATATTAATGCCCCGTGGTACTATATCAGAATTAGGATAGCGTTAGAATCGTACGGTATCGATCGGTTTATGGCCTGTGCATCGATAACAGCGCCGTGGAGATGCGGCTTCAGTATCAGTAGTATAGGCGTACCATATCCGGGCTTCGATATCGGAAGCGTACAACTTTAACGTTAGCACCGCGCCGCATTGAGTACTACTCGGCGAGGCTATCAGAATGGAAAATGTAGCTGCGTTACGGCGTTATTGTGATTCTCGCGTCAGTTTCTCTTCGAGTTGATTTTTAGCGGCCGCGATTGCGCGCAGCGTTAAATTGAACAAAACTTCGTCATCCGTGATGTCGCGTCCCTTGAAACGAAATGATGAAAGAAATTGAGAAAACATTGATCGTTTTGTTCTCCTCCCTATCGAATATTCTTATCGCGTTAGTGAAACGGGACGGGATTGAAGTTTCTACGAAGATTGCCCTGAGATTAAATTATGCGAAAAGTGTGTAATCGGAGTACGCAGATAATTCGACTCGATTCGAGCAGTAATTTCAGGGGAAATTAAAGTAACGAAAGACGATTATCCCGAATGGATAACAATCCCTCGATTACTGTTGTTATGATCATTAAGCAATCTGAATCGGTTGCTCGATTGCATAATTATTATAGAAACACCCTTCGCCTATCGCTTTTTCTCTTCTGCCGTCCTGGATATTTAATAACCGCAACAGGGCAGACGCTTTGCCGTCAATATTAAAAAACGTTCAACTAGAAACTTAATAACGATGCAACAAAAGCGCGCAGCATAATCCATCTTCGGATCCCCGGAAATTCAGCCGCGAAGTTAATCAATACTTTCCCAAACTGCGAATAATTCCAACCGACGTCTTCCCGAATCTTCAGTCGTTAAAAAGAATTCGGACAAGTTGTCTCGCGGAAGGTTACGCGTACCCGTAAATTCCCTCTACCGAAAAGTAGCCAGCTCGTCGAAGCCTCGAGCGGTTACCGCGTTCGAAGTAGCCAAAGTGTTTCGCAGACTGATTTACGACGTTTACATCTTCGAGCACGGCGGTCTAGCGGTCTGACAAGTTTGCGAAGCGAGCTATACCTCCCGTTCGGGTAACTCGGGCTTATTTTATCCGTTAACGGGGTTGTTACAAAAACACCGCGGCGTCGCTGCGAATTTCACACGATTATACGTATTACGAAAGTTCTGGCACGAACGTCAGGAGGGCAGAGAGAAAATGACAATGGGCCGCCTAATTAAAATGAACGTCGAAATTAATGCCACGATCGTCGCCGTAATAATGCGAAGTACTGAAACTAATTATGCGTCGGGGCGAAAGGAAATCGCGTACCACGTACGATTCATAATTATTACGAACGCTGCGCCTGTGTCTCGCGCGCGATCATGCCGCGATAATAATTCTCGCGTTGTAAAACAATAATGGAACCAGCCGAAATAACAGATTTCAATTTAAGATAGGAAATACTGAATCGAACAAATTGTAACAGGAACGACGAACTAGAAGAAATGATAATCCAACGCAACGGGTGCAGATTCTCGTGAATTACGTTTAGCGCAGACTGTTGTCGAAGAAAATGAAACCGCAGGAAATTCTGAGCTATTCTAATCCTGATTTTACCTACGCCTGATACGATCAACGCTTCCGAATTAACAGAGCGCAACCTTTACGACAGTAATCGCATCCGATTGTGCCTCGAAGTCACGATACTTCCCTCGCAACCCTCAAGCGCAATCCACGTGATACCTTGACGACGATGCCGAAGAACCACCATGGTTTAATTTCGTTCTCAGGCGATACTCGATACGTATGCTCGGTTTCATCTTGCGGATCAGAGGATTTACGGCCGCAAGCGCCAGCTTTAAGTTACGCGCTTCGTTATATTGAATTCTCGTCGTTTCAATCTTGACCAATCTGCGGTGGCGTTCGCGAAAATATCGATACAATTCACGGGAAGTCGAACAGATTACTGTTATCGGACGCGTGATCTTTTCTCGGTTCGAAACCGATCGTTTTACTCGACGCGAACGAAAAACTTGATTAATTTTTACGGAACACAGATAGAAAATTCTGCAGAATGGCGACTTTCGAAGGACAGAAAGAAACAGCGGAATAACAAACGTCTCTTGTCGATTGAATATTGCAAATGTTCCAGAGAATACTGTGTTAGTGTGACAGGAAAGCGAAGGGAGGCGAAAAACATGCGCCCACGAAGAAATGAAAAATTTGATTAGAATACGAAGGAATTAGAAAATACGGGAGATTAATTGTTTCGAATATATTCGTCTCGATTTCTTTCGAAAGGGGCAAATAACATTCACGTTGTTTGTTCAAGGTTCGTGTGCAAACGAACGCGGAAAACGAGAGAATAAATCTCTGAAATAAATTGAAATAATTTGTACTGTTGAGGGAGTGCGTTTAAAAGCTGAGATTAAAACGGGGAATATTAAATAAATATCGCGAGCGAAATATGAAAGGAAACTTTTCCGTTCCACTCCACTGCTATGGAGTAAATCGTGCTCCAGAGATGTAATGAAACCCCGTCAAGGAACAAGAAAAAGAACGGAAGAGACATAAAAGGAGACGGGGCAAAAGGAAAAATGGGAGCCCCTTTTTCCAGGGAACATTTTTTGCCCGATGGTCAGTGATCCAAAATTAAATCAGTCGATCGAGAGTGCACAGCGTGCTCGATGTCCGAAGAGTTTTTCAAACCACGTCGAAAAGAGGGCGAAATAAATTCAACCCCGTTCAGGCAGTCTCAAACGGTTTGAAATCATAAAATTCTCAGCGTGAAAAAATAACCATAACGCGTGTACACGAATAATAATATTAATATCATTGAAAAATAATATTCGTAATTAAAGATGTGTTTATAAAAACAATTTGGATTCGTTATGAATTCGATATTATTTGACGTACGAACGTGGAACGTTACGAAGCAAATTCTGAAATAATGGAATCCGGTAAATCTGTCCGATCGATGTTTCGTGGTGTTGTACACGCGTGCACCTGGGTGACGCAGGTGCATGAATATGCCACGTTTAATTCGCCACCGCGTGCATAATTCGAAGATGCACGTTACCAGCGCTGTGACGCCGATCGAAGCCAGGGTTACAAACGCCGGCCAGCGATACAGGTACGCCAATTTTGCTTGATCAGGTGCAAAGCACAAAGCGCAACATTCCCTTCCGTGATTATTAAATTCCACCCTTGTCGGAAGTCGACGGGAACGTTGGTGGTAAATTTGTTCTCTTTATCAAAAAAAAAAACGACAAACCATTTTTCCGTGAATTTAATAGGGTGTATGTGATACGTAGAAAAGAAAAAGTTTGAAATAATTATATGCAAACGCCATAAAGTAATAGCTTCTTTTTTGTAGAATGGTTGAACGATGACAGGTGTATCGAAAGTACAATTGAAACGATTAATTGAACATTAAAATTAACTATACACGAAATTATATGGATACAAAGTTAATCGAACTGTTTTATTTAAGAAATTTGTCACAATTGTTTTATTAAAGTTTTCGTCGCGATGGTTGACCACGGAAGTGCTGCGATATTCGAAGGAAAATACGAGAATTGTATCGAATTAATTTCGAAGCAATATTATATTGCGCGTTATTTGCACACTTTCGACCCCTCGACAATTATATAATTAACAATTCCCCGTAATTTATATTGCATTAATTGCATTAAGAAAAGAACAATCTGTCCAAGCAATAATCCAATTAATTAATTCCTGTCAATTAAATATTTCACAATACACGCCTAATCAACGCACCAAAATATTCCTCAATTCCTCATCCATTGAACCGTTCACTAAAAAAAAAATATCGAAAGATATATCAAATTGCAACCCCATGCTCGCCGCAAATCGAACGCTACCAACGCCCGTCCCAATACCGACGATCGTGCAAGGAAGAAATTCGACGCAACACGAACCGTACTGCCCATTACCATTTCTCGATAAGCGTTCGAGCACTTTCGCGGTCCACCTTCCAACGGGGCCGAATAGAAAAGCTGTTCTCCCCTTAATACACCATTTAAACGATCGTTCACCCTCGCGCCGGCCGTTTCGTACAATTCGCGAGGGGACGGGCGCAAATAATGCCCGAAGGTCCGTTTCCCGATCCTCCTAAAGTCTCGTATCGCGTGTTTCATCCGACGTCGTTAAGGCTTCGCGGGGGCCGGTCTGTAAATGTTAGTGATCAGGACAGAGGTATGAATTGCGACGGGGCGCGATTTCTCAAGTTGTCCGCCGGTTTAATGTTGAACACCGTCGAGACGGGCTCGAAGCGAAATTATCCACCCGTCTCTCGGGATGCCGTTATTCACGAGCACCGGGGCAACTCTCGCGTCGCGTACAAATTTTATTCAATTTCCCCTCGTTTAGTCTCTTTACCCGTGGCTTGGGCAAAGATAAATTTGACGAATGGTGTACATTGGGCATCGCGTTGCAGTCGGCCGAAGAACTCGACGGAACGGCGACGATTATTATTCGAGATCTCGTACAGAGCCGCGAGTGTCCCAATTGTGAAACTTTCAAATCCTTTCGCAACTTTGCAGGAACGGGTGAATTCTGTTAGTCAGCGTGGACTGATTGCCCGAAGGGAGAACTCGCGAGTCGCGTTATTCTTGTCGCGCGACGTAGCGCGACGGAGGATGTCTGCGGATTGGTAATTTGCGAGCTGATTGATGGTGACGATCGAACGTAATGGCGTTACGGATACGATAAGATGATGGTTTAACCAGTTTCGATCGATGGTGAGTCCAAGCGCTTGATAATCGGTTAAGACCAATTTATGTACGCGGATGAATAATTTGTTGAACAATGGTATGATGTACTGATGTTTAATTAATGTACCGTCACATCGCCTTGCATTTTTATTATAGTTACTTCGCGTTCGATGTCGCGACTGGTTTAAGATCGAAACACTAAAGTGAGCCATAAGTTTTCAAGCATGGTTCTGCCGAAGCACCAAACTTTTGTACGATTTTATCGGACAGGAAGAAATTTGTCTCGCCCGCTCCTCCATGAACGTAGAGACCTCAAAATGGAAGTCAGAATTTCATTACGAACGAATACGTTTCCGGAAATAAAATAATCGTTCGATGGAACGATGCGGCACGAACCGGATAAAAATTTCTAGTTCACCCTAGTATTACGCGCGATTCATAATCGATATTACCCAATTTCGCAGGTTACAATTACAATTGGGTCTGCCGCGAGTGTAAACCAGCCACGCGACGAGCTACAATTGTTTAGCACAATTACAGCGTTACTAAAACCAAAAATTATTGTCTGCCCTGAAACGTTTTCCTTAACGCGTAATTTAAATTCAATTCCTTGCAATTCCTCGTCGGTACATTACCCCCGTCATCAGTATCTCGTCCGTCTCTTATACAAAACATGAATTCGCATCGAACGCAGTCAATCGAGAAGAAGGAAAATAAACTAAAGCGAAAAAGAAGCACACAAGAAAAAATTAAGAAGACCGTACTAAGAAGAAAATAGCTTCGCCAACTTATCCGCCGTCATTCACATTCTATCACACCCGCGACAACATTTACGCCCGCCCAGAATTTCCAAACTTCCGCTCACTCGTCGGACGCCAATATAATTCCAAACGAATATCCAAAAAAAAACCAGCTCCAAGCGAGACCCCGTTCCGAATCTCCCACCCCTCGATCGACCACTCAACAACCCCGCGAATCATCCTACGTTGATTCATCGAAACCTCGCGGCTGTAAGCTCGAGCCCACTTCGAGGCGTCGCGGAATTCTGTCGCATCCGTAACAGCGGTGCGATCAAACGTCGATCTCGTTAACGAGCGAATTACAGTCCGCAGGCTGAATAGAGACTCCGTTCATCTGGACAATTGTTCACCTAATACTAAGGCAACCTGCCCCACGCGCGATCCCATTTTGGTTACTCAGTTTCGCTAATTGCACGCTTTCAGTGTCGCCGTCGACCCTCCGCGTCGTCGGCGCATGCATCGGCGTCGTCGACGAAAAAACGAAGTACAGAAGATGAAAAAAGGAAGGACGCCGACGCGATCGATGATCCGTTTAGATCAACGACACGGCGACGCGTCACGGATACGTCGATATTTCGATGAACTTTTGAATTTCCAGTCAGGTGCCTCTATCGGGGGCGGAAGGGGGCAGACCGCGACATTATACGATATTATTGCATACGGCCGACGTGATGTCCAATCGGTCGCGGTTTCTGCAGCGGCGCAGAACCGATACACGGCACGTTTAATGGCAAAGGTGTTCCTCTTTATTTCCGTTTTTTCGTCTCGTTCTCTTTTGTTCTCGCTTTGTGCGATGGGGCGACGTCATACGGGTGGAAGCGTCGTGTGGTTGTCGTTGATGTCCAGCAACGGCCGCTGGTTTCGCTGCACGAAATCCTGGAAGATCCTGTAGGATGGACCGTGTACTAGCTGTTATCGCCTGGACGAACGGAAGTCTGCACTGGGCTATGCGAGGGTGACCACTCCTTCCGGCTCCGGGGACCAACAGTTGTCCGAAAGCCAGCAGCCGACCACCACGGTCACGAAACCGATCAGCAGGGCTAGCAAGATGTATACCTCTGCCTTTCCTAAGGAATCTGCACGAGGACAAGGGTTTTCTTTGACGCTCCCTTTTATCCCTCGATTTGGCTGGGAATGGTGCGGTTGCCGGATTGGATTTGGGACGGTGGATCTTGCGATTGGTACGCCGGCATTCATTTAGGTATTTTGGCTCGTCGTTTCTTTGGAAATGACTGGGGGAGGGGGAGGATATGCATCGCGTGCGGTGGTCGTGGAAAATGTGAATGGGAAATCTTTAATGGTTCAGTGGAGAGAACGTCGAGATTTATCGTTATTGTCGTTATTAATGCCGTTTGGAAAGCGGTATTGAAACGGATATAGATGATGCTGGACAGAGTAAGCCGCGTGCCATTTCTTTCGTTTCATTTGATTTGGGATCGGGGAAATTGCTGAGCAAAAGAATTTTTTATTCGAGCATTTGGAATTGTCGAAAAGATCTGTTCTGAAAGTTTAACACTTGTTAGGTGAATAGAAAGATCGAAATTGGAATATGCAAAAGTCTGTATTATAAAACTGGAATAAAACATTGACGGAGAAATATGCGCAAGCAAGTTTCAATTACGAGGGTGAAGTAAAATTAGCCATTCCATGCTACATATGCAAAAATGCATTTGTCGGAAAGGAGTGTAAAGATGCAAGCAGAAGATACGATTGGAATAATACAAGCAGAAAATCACCGAGACCGGCAAAGACTGATGTTCTTTTACATTTCAAAATTTTAGGTCTGAAAACTTGGAATCCGCGTAATTTCGGGAAACAAAGGTAGAAGCTGAAATTACGATGAAACATGTCACTCGTCGGTGGAATTTCAGATGCGTCGATCTACTCAGAATCTGAAAGTTAAATCAGAATCAAGGATCACGAGCGAAAAAGACACGTTTTGTTCATTCGTTTCATGAATTTTTCACGCTGCCCGCTGAATTATCTTCGACGTACGTCCGGGTTGACGGCAATTCGAGGAAACGAATCCGAAGCTAAGTAATTCCTTTGGCCCGGCAAAATTGTGTCAGACAGAAAGACGAGCATTAAACAAAGAGGCATTGACGAAATGAAATTATACTCTCGCTTTCATTTTCAATTTCACGAGACTCATTTAAGAAACATCAAAAGCATGCAGCGTCGAAAAAGTGTCGCAGAACATAGAATAGTTTCGATTTGCAATCAATACAGCACAGAATAACATGCATAAAGGACATTCGAGCTAAAACAAAGGTGCAATAGAAGCGAGAGAAGAAACGATTTCGATAGATCGCCGGATAAAGCACAACTACCCAATACGACGATCCATATAAAAATATTACGGAAATAAAGTAACAACAAAGTGCTAAAAAATGAGTCAATATACAGAATCAACGACGATCAACGCGAACTCTGAACCAGCCTTTCTCAACCTCCGGTTTCGCGTTAAATTATCAGCGGTTCTGATGTTCTTCTGTTCGCAATACGTCTATCAAGTTCCGCTAAATACAATTCAAGCTATTCAAGCGATTCCACTTTGAAACACAACGGAATGTTCCAATTAGCGCGTGGAAATCGCTCTGAACTCTGCCTACTTTTATTCGTACACACACGTGGAGCAACCCTCTGGCCCATCAATTTCCAAAAAATTCCCCAAAGCAAAATCATCCCTCTCGCCAGACACGCGGTGGCGAACAAATACATTCCAAATACAAATGCATTACATTACGCCCGAGCCGCCGAAAGGTTGAGAAAAGTCTACGGGCTCCGTGCCACGCCAATAGCAACAAAAGGGCAGAAACACTACAAACAAATTCATCAAGCGACGTCAATCGAACTGAAACGGTTACCAATATTTGCACGTTACCTAGAGGCCCCTTCGACTTCCATAGTCCCTTCATCAGCGTGGGGTCGCCGCGGCGCCAGTCGCGCCACCCTCGGCCCCGACGAGCCGGCCCCGGGGCCAAATCTGTACCACCACCGGCAGCACCACCACCGGCAGCACCACCACCGGCTCCACCGCCGGTACTTCCACCTGTCACACCGAAACCGGCCCCGCTGTTTCCAACAGCGGCGCCGATGCCGGAGCCAGAAGCACTGCCGCCAGCGGCGCCGAGGGTGCTGCTCACGCCACTGCCAGCTGTGCCACCGCCGGGGCCCGGGGTGCTCGACGATCCAGCCTGCGGCTGTCCATGGCCCCCCGCACCGCCACCGCCCTGTGGCAACGGCAATCCAGCCGCTGTTTTCGGTTTTTTGTTTAATTAAATCCAAAGCAGCGTGAAAAAGCAACACACGCCGATATCATTATTATTGTGCGGATTAGGGGGTTTGGTTTTGTTTTTTTTCTTTTCTTTTTTTTTTTTTTGTTTCTCTTTTTTTATCGTTGTCGTGAGAAGATGTTTGGGGCGGTGATTGGGGTGACCGGTACGTTCCGTTGCGACGGGTGTACACACCTGACGAGTTTCAGATTGCTTGGCGTTCGAACGGGTTTTCGGGTTGGATTTTGGACGGTGCCTAGGGTTGCTTTAATATTTACGGGGGGCTAGTCGAATTGGACGCGGATTGCGGTGCTGATTGCGGTTTTCTTTGCGGGGTTTGCTGAGATTCGTCGGCGGTCGTTATTGTGGGGGTGGATTTGTTGGGAAGGGTGGGTGCGAGAAGTGTGAAGTGTGATAGAGTAATGGTGGTATTGATAGGTCCGTGGTATTGTTGGGTAATGATAGGGCGAGATATATCGTACAATGGGAGATAATGATAGAATAGATAGGTAATGAAATCTGAATTAAAAGGTAATTTACCAATTGTACAAACAGAGGCATGATTACATTTCGATATCAAGTATGGCAATAAGTACAACGATGATTTCGTTGTGTCGTGTAATATCCCTAAAAATTGAGAAAATCGAGATATCTCAGAAGTATTGGAGTAAAGTAATTTATTTGCAACGACTCAATATGAGAAATTATTCTGCCGTATATTCAATTTTTGCAAAATCCTAATTAAGTTGCGGATTGTCCTAACAATAGAATTTCCTTCCGCAGAAATAGAAACCTTGACGATGACAAACAATGCACGGCCTGCCTTTGCCCTCGCATAACAAATGCAACAAAATTGCGCGTGTTTTTGTTACCAACGCTAAAATCTTAAGAAAGATCGTTAGATGTATACACCATTGTGAATCATACCAAAGGAGAAGAGTAATTTGTAGATGGGGTCGTGCTCTTTTAATCACTGCTGGAGCAGTTGATTTCGCTGTTGGTAAATTCATTCGATAAAAGAAAAGTTTCCCGCGAGCGTAACTCCAATTACCATGCAAAGAGATCATTATGCCTCGTCTGACCCGTAAATACTTATAATCTTCGAATAAATTTACCGAGCTCTAGTATCTCTCAGTGCCAGTTTATATGCATGCAGAACCGCTAAGAAGATAAGAAAAAATGCTATTTTGCAGTGTTATTAGAAATGAAATTCATTTCACCCGGAACTTTGCACGTGTCACTGAAATTTTCACGGCGCCGTTAACGCATACCTGTTGATGGTCACACAAAAACATTAATTTCATCATACCAAAATGGCGCAAAGCATTGAGGAAGAATTGTAGACTGTCGTAAATTGATATTTCTTTATTGGGAAAAGAAATACTATAAATATCCGTACTAAACTTTCGCTAATGAATCCGCGACATAAATGATTATTTAAATGGAATTACTACGCTCCAATCGATTCATACTTAAAATTGACTAAGATGAAACATTTGCGTATAGCAATATCTCAGTGCACGTTTGTTTATATCATTTCTATGATACGCAAAAATATAATTGCACGTATTCAATAATCTTTCACCGTGCTTGGATAATACACGAAGTTACAATTCAACTCAATTTTACTCTTTTGTTCCGTTTACTGGAAAATTTGTACACTGATGCGCTCTCTAGTAGTAACTCCTTTCTCGAACTTTCTTATCGCGCTGACACAGCGGGACCGGTAACGCGTAATTGATCCCGTAGGAAGGAACTTTAACTGGTTTAGAACAGCCTTGACTTAATTAAATTTTTCGATACGGCAACTTTCTATTTCAAGGAAATCCTCTGCAGCAAGCGGATATTAAAGCAACAGAACTTGGCTACTGTTTAATTATAACATTACGAAAGAAAGGACACCAAGTATATTAAAAAGACTGTTTCGAAATTAGCGCCAAGAAAATACAACTGCTCGCCCTTTTGTAAAAAAATATCCTGGCATGAAAACCGTGATACACTTTCGTTGCAAGTTTAACCCCCCATGGAATAACTGTATTTATACTTCTTTTTTTTAGGTGGAGTAAAAACTTACCGCATATGCAGAGGAGTAAAATACTGGCAAGAAAGATCCACCCCATAACGTCATCAACAAGTAGTTTCTGCGAAGCTCATGTTACGCTGCACTATCGTCCTTTCTGTTTGTTGGTTAATGTGGATGGCGGCGATTTAATCATTCGAAGACTAGTTTCTGCACAAAAAGAAACATTGATATGATTACCAGCAGTATTTATATGTATACATCGAACGATTATCGAAAACTCAACCATTGAGAAAATACCATTTGAGGGTACCATTTGAGAAAATCTAGTTTATAAAATGAAGGTAATTTAGTACGACTTCTCGCTGTATGGTTTCCCGCTTTTATCGAATATCGAAGTTAAGCGCCAATTGCCCCGCGATTTCTATCGTCGGAAACGACAAACATAGGATCGGTCAAAAAAACTAATTTCAAGCTTAACATAGAATTATCACGAACGATTCTTGTACTTTAAATAACAGACTACGTCAATCTATACAATTATATTGTATTGTATCGATCATAATGTGAAAGAACCTCACGGAATATCATATTGAATAGTGGAGTACGTATTTTAGAAAGTTTGAATTGTGCGCATCGACTAATCGATCGCTACGTCACCGCTTCGATTCGACTAGATCCGCGACAATCGTCGCTAACCTGTTGACAATGCGCGAGAGGCCTTGTTCACTTGTGTATCGGAACAGCAAAATATCAGAAAAATGTTTAATGAAAATCCCGTGTGTACAGTGTTGTTCAAGACGCTGAATTAAACAATGCTTTAGGAAACGTTCCATGTTATGGCGTACAACAAGAAGAAGAAAATGATGGAACAAGTGCACACAATTGTTGACAGATTGTCGGAGGTGATCGGCAATATGCAGAAATGTTTAGAATGCACAATTTGGTAAGTTTGGAATTATTGTATTGCAAAAATCGTACCACTACAGTGAAACATAAGCCCCGGAATATATATTTCGCGCTAACGAACGCCAGTGTTCAACAAATCTCAAGCTGTCACGTTACAATTATAGGTTATGTTTCCTTGCGTTCGTAGCTACGTTTTGAATTAGATCCCGCGTGTCAATTATTTCTTTCTCTCTGAATATTTAAGCGCTTCTGCGTTTTCTTTCTGAACTGTGCACAGTCAATTGAAGCTTGCGCAAACTTACAGTTTTTCACAATTATGTTAAATTGGATTTATGAGTATCGTTAATGCTTTATTTCTATTTCTGTTAGTATCGACGTACTATTCTTTAATACATACGATAGATTATACGAAAACGGATATCGCCATACGTAATCATAGTAATATTTAATTCGTGTACTAGGTATCGCAATGTTTCATTCGTATATTAGACATCATATTATTTCATTCGTACACTAGATATCATAATTGGAAGTGACGCACATTTTAGTTTCCTGAGTGCTTCCTAGATAAGGTATCTAATAGATAAACTAATCGCCGAGTGCTTCAGTAAACACCACTTTTTAATACCAGGTGGTACAGATGTAAACTCAGCGGACCGATTCATAGAGATATTATTATACGTACAGTGCATTGTATGTAATTCCGACGATATGAAATTCCACCCTTTCTTCTTCATTGTACGGAAAAACATTTTACAAATATAAAAGTAATGCACAGAGAAATATTGCGCGCACACCTTTCATATAAATATAAAAGTCTCAAATGAATGAAACCCAATATTCTCAAATTATACATCCATCCATTTGATAAAATCTAAATTTTATTCGTCGATTGAGGAAGAAGTAATTTTAACATATTCCTATAAATTCGCAGGTAGATGACAAAATGGTACGACGTAATTTTAATTAACTTAATTATTTCTGCTATTTAGATCGTACCAGCATCGGATCAATAATTAATTCGACATCTCTGTGTTACAGTTTGCATACTATATCGGACCCAGTGAAAACCCTTTGCGGGCATCGATTCTGTCGCCTGTGCATTCAAAGGGTGTTGCAAAATAAGAATGCGCATTGCCCTCTATGCAATACCGCCATACATCGACGCAGTATTACCGGGGACGAGCACATGGTACTGTACATCGATCGATTAGAGAAGTTAATCCAGTCGATTCAAATGGATTCGGGCATCGACAGTAAGTACCTGAATTGCATTTATCGCGAACGTATGACCGTATAACCATGATTTAAGTAAAACTCCATTTCACAAGTAACATAAACATTTCGAAATATTTGCTGCAACTGAAAATCAAAGACACAGTATTTAATGGAAAAACGGGATATCTGCTTTTCTGCATAATTCAGTTTCGTTCGTGTAATATTTTAACATTAAAATATTATAAGTAACGTTTTTAATGTAAAATATTGCATGCGATATTTTAAATATAAAGTGTATACCGTATCGTAGAAAAGGATTCGTGCCATTCGGTCGCGAATATCAATAATGTGTCTCGTGTCCGATTTATCGTATAATCTACATATTTATCCGACAAATTTCGCTACCATCTCTCGTCCAAATCACCATATGAATTACGGTGCACCTTACGTAGCGTTGCACGCGCGAACTTATGATACAGTTTTTTTTCTTCGGCTGCACGAATAACGTACGATACAACACGTAAAGCAAATATCTGTTTTGCATAGAACAGACGCACGATCGCCTACATGAAACAGGTGTTCTTCGTAAGCACAATGCCCTTGTTATAAACATTGATAAAAAATTGAACTAAAGTATAATAATTTCAATGCAGTATATTAATTATTCTAACACTATTTCAGTTATTCTCAATGCCAATAGAAATTCTGAGCCATTTTCATGATGTTTCACGTATAATATAATTCCAAGTATTATTAAATATTAAATGTACTCCATAAAATTTATTCGCATTCTTTTAACACCTAGCGAAGACAATAACAGTGATCAAAAATTTACGATTCATGTAATAATGCATGCTGCTACATCATTGGGTATCGCGTTTTCTCTAATCGTTCGCCTATACAAAAATAAATGTGGAAACACGAAAATAAATTGCCCGTTGGAAGAAATATCGGAGGAACGCTACATTTCTCAGCGAGCGGCAATACATTTGAAAGGATCCAACGTTCGCTCGCGATAAAGTTTTTCTCCGCACGGTAAGAAAAGCATGAAGCTTAAAATACAACGCTACATGTGCCGCAACATCATGTTCACTTAGGTCAACTATTCGTTTGTCTCTGCGAGCAGCAGCGAGCGTTTCAAAATTTTACGTGCTACGGTTCCTTCGTGCCTCGATGCTTCTCGCTGGCATCTAAAGCTTCAATATTTTACGAGCTCTTAACGTTTGGCTCCTTGAATACTATCGGTAAGTGGAATCTTGTTGTGTGCTTCCGATACGAACTTTTATTTTATTTTCCCCGGGTCGAGCAATATCGCCGAAGAAATGAAATTGCGGGTACACTTGTTGTCCATAGGTTTGAAAATATTTCAGATAGCAAATGATCGTTCTACGAATTTCATGAAACCGAACTAATTATTACTTGAACACAAATCGACGATGTCATTCAAATTATTGCAATTGTCCAGCTGCGCGTGTTAATATCTTGACGCAACCTGACGTCTTCTATTTCGAGGGACGCAGAACAATAACTCGTAGGTGAATTTCCCGATGTACTTTCCCGTGGCATGCTTTCAACTCTGACTCTTTCCAAATGCATTCGCGTGTTTACATTTTGGTGCGCATATACGAGCACTCGAGTCTCCGTAAAGCCGTACGAAACCTCTTGAAGCCAACTATGGACCGAGTTTTCGGGTTTAAATAAAAGGGGGGAGGGCTGGGTAGATAGCAGCGTAATTAGCAATATTCGCAAAGAGCACTAAGGACATTGCAGACAACTGGAACTTTAACGACTTGAAGATAATTCAATGTTACTGTTCAGCGAAGAGACAACTTTTTTTTTACTTGGAATCTTCGAACTGCGCGAGAAACTACAAGAAACACAATTGTACCTTTTCCAGTACTATCTCATTTACCGAGGCCACGTGACACCCTGGAGACTCGCGCCTCAGATGACACCGAACACCGCGAAACCGATGACGCGGAACAGATTAAACCGAGCTGCTCGTACAACGCGTCACCGCCCAGGAAACAATCGGTTACCCACTCTAATCGATCCCCGCAAAGGCAACGAAGGGTATACAAGGGTCGCAAAGCGAAGCATAAAAACGTGGAGAAAGATGGCGGCAGTATAACCAAGCACCTGTCGAAATGCGTCATATCTGGCGTGGAACCCCTTGCCCCGGACGAATCGAACGACCCCCTGAACGAGAAATCGATGGAACAGAAGGTGAACAGCTGGCTGGAAAATTTACCGGAGACCGATAAATTCGACGATCCAAATCGGACCTCGCCGGTGCAATTACGTGAATGTAATTTGGACGATACTCTGATTACATCAATTTCTCAGAATTGTCCGGGCAATAAACCGGAAGCTGCGGGCAAGGTGGCCGAAGTTGCGGCAGCGGAAGAAAGTAATTCACGCGGTAGCTCTATGATCAAGCGATATTCGAGAAGCTCTCTGCGAGATGAGAGGAAGGAAGATGCGTTCGACGGCAAGGAGGAGCGCAGAAGGAATCGTCGAGCGGGAACAGCGGAAAGAAACGAGACGAGAACGGAGTTGGACACGTTGGATCCGAAGCCAGGCACGTCGGGCAGAACGAAGACGAGCGTGGACAGGGAAAGGAGTCAGGACAGGTACAACGACGTGCGCAGGACGTCGCCCGGCGATCTGTTGCCCGCGATGAAGAAGAATTGGTCCTCCGTTAAAGAATTCGGCAGGGAGATGCGGACGAGGCGGAAGAAATTGAAATCATTGAACGTCAGTATCGAGAACAAGGGCAGATCTCGATCGTTGGACGAACCGGAGGCGACTATCCACGGGGAAGAAATCGTTGAAACGGATGCGACGAAGGCCCCGAGCAATAGGAGGAGAAGAAAAGGTACGAGGATGCCTGAAAACGTAACGAAACCGCTCTTGGACAAAGAGTTCCTCGTCGGAGAGAAGTGTTCGGCAGGAAACGAAGGTGCGCTCGAAGGAAACGCGTCCCCGAGAAGTAGACGCGACAGATCGTTGTCGGGAGATGTTCGCGTGCCTGGCGAGTCGTCTTTTATCGCGTTCGAAGGGGGTGAACGGGTGTGCATTCGAGATTTGAGCAGCACTCGGATGAACGAGATCATTGGAACGATGGAAAATAATAACGAACCGGTGGACGTAGATACGGTTACAGAAAGTAGTCTGAAAAGAAAAGACGATGATCCCTGCAGCACGATTTTCGGCGATCAATCGAAGATACCCCCGTACGCAACTCCAGCAAAATCACCCGTGCTTCCAGGTCGTCGCAACGTGCACACAGAATCCAATCAGAAGCAGGTTGACTCGTCCGCGTCGGACACTGTACTGCAAGGGTTCACGCCGCCTAATCGCGGAAGACTCTCGTTGAAGAAGAGGAGCGTCGAGCAGAAAACAAACGATTCGTTCGGCATGGACGCTGAATCACGATTGCAAGCAGTTAGACGCAACTTGAATCCTGGTCTCGACCACACTGTGGAAAAAGACGACGAAAGGGCGACGAACGCGGAAGAAAAAGGTGCGACCGATACGAGCAGGGAATTAGGAATGAATTTGGGAACCGACAGGGAAAATATCAAGTTGATCAAAGACTTGACCGACGTTTCGAACCAGCTCTCCGACGAAAAGAAGGAACGCAACGGGCACAACAGGCCTCTGGTCACGTTCAAGAAGCTGGGCAAGATTTACAAGCACCGCAAGAAACGCGTAACGTTCTCCTACCTGGGCCGAACCAGTTGCGAGTTTTTCCACTGCTGTCCTTCCCTGAGCAAACAAAAACCCTGCAATCCCATAGACACGCTGGACACTCGAGATTCGAACGGTGGCTTCGGAAGCAATGCGCAAAACGCCGCGAACGATACACCCGCGGCGAGAGAACTCGAGAATTGTAACGCGGAGGCTTCGAGGGAACTAGAAAAAGGTGTGTCAGAAATTCGTTTATCGCCCAACGATGAGCAGGAAATCATTGAACACAGCACTTCCAAGACTCTTGCCAAAACGGATCACGAGAACCCAGTCCAAAGCCAGGAATCGGACGTGCTCCTCGTCACCCTGGACGAAAACGAACAAATATACAATCTTCCCGTCGCGCGTACAACCGAATCGCCCGAGAAGACGTCGGTCAACGCCGCTGTGAAGATGCTGTCCCCGGCGAAGGACTCCCAGTTGCAGTTTCTCTCTCTGGAATCCCCTGTAATTGGGGACTTCGACAGCCAGGAGGCGATCGGTCGAACCGAACACGTCAAGGACAACAGCCTCGCCGAAATCGGGGCTCGGTCCAGCGCGTCGCCGCGGACCTCCTGCGGTTCCGAGTCCACGTGCGCGCCCCGGAGAAAGAGGAGGAGGTCGAGGAGTCGCGAAAATTTGTTCCACAGAATGACGAAGCACGGGGACGACGCGGCAGACGAGTGTCCCTCCAATCACAGTTTCTCCTCGGAAGTCACCTGCTTGGGGAACTCGAACAAACCGTTCCCCCCGTTTCCGAAGGAAACCACGTCGGAGAGGTGTCGGTCGTCCAGCACCAAGGATGTCGACAGTGTTTCGTTAAGCTCCGACGTGGACACCCTGCCAGTCGGAGAGTCGGGTCAGAAGAAGGTGTACAGAAGGATCGTGCCATTAGCCAGCTCGGGCACCAGCACGCCGGACCTGATCTCGTTGAACGATACACCCGGAGATCGACGCGTCGCCTCTCCGACGACCAAACGGAAACGACACGCGTCTCCCGATTCCGACGGCGAGGTGGACCTGAACGTGATCGTGAGCAGCTGGTACGAGGAGGCGAAACCGGGCGACCGGTACAAGAAGAGGGGCAAACTGGAGGTAACTGGCGATTGCCTTAATTCGATGAACGCGTCTCGCGAGGCTAGAAAGAATTCCTGGTCGGGATCTTGCGCGAGCGATCGCAACCTAGGGGCTAACAAGCTGTCCGAGCGGCGAAACGGACGGTCGGTTGGTTTTGGGCAAAACACCGCCACGAGGAAATCTAATTTCGCTGAGATCGAAGGGAGGCGACGAGCGGAGGAGAGGACGGAGCTAGTGGTTCTCGAGGATTCGCCGGATTTCGGTGCAACGATTGATAAGATGAAGGATATACAGGGCAGGGGGTTCTTCGACGGAAAGCAAGATGACCCGGGGGCGGACAATCTTCTGCAGGATAATTTCGATGAAATTATCGCGAACGTAGTGACGGACTCTATGATAGACAATTGTTACGATGGGAAAGAGCTTGATGCTGGAAAGGAGCCGGATCAATTCTTGGAGGGATATCAGTCAGGTGAAAATAGTCGAAAATTGAAGAACGATTTTGTATGTCTGAGTTCCGATGCTTCTGATAAGGAGAACGCGTATATAAATCTCGCGCCGGTGTACGACGCTAACGACGATACCGATAAGACGTTGACACCTGAGCAGAAAAGTCTGTCGAACAAGAATTCGAGAATCGATAAGTTCGAAAGGAAAACGAGGACGGTCCAGTTGCCTAGTAAAGTGGAATCTATGAGTATCGAATCGAGCAAGTCGATGGTTCATAATTCTGCGGCTCCTTTCGATCAGAGTAGACGAACGATTAATGAGAACGTGGATAATGATTCGATTGTTAAGGACACGTGCGAACAAGACTCTTTGATGAACATCACGCAGCAGTACTTGATGATCAAGCAGTTCGAAGAGGATCTGTTCGGGAAACCTAAAAGCTCGAACACAGTTTCTGAGAAGGAACAGACGAAACACGGAAAACAGACTCCGCAGAAGAAGAAGAAAGAGGGTTCAAAGAAGAACGCGAAGGTCAGTCCTTTCATGATTTTTAATGGTATGTCTGTTTCGAAATTGAATTTAAGAAAAAGAAGTTAATGATGCAAGTAGATTCGGTAAATAGTAAGTGATCCGTGTAAGTCCCTTTAAAATACGAAAAGAATCATATGCGTGTTTGCAACGTGATTAAAGATTAAAACTCGCGGCGTATATTTCACTAGAGCATTAACAATTTAATAATAATCTTTTCCATCGACGATTTAATCATTCTAAGTAACACGTTTCGTTTAGAAAATTGAATAATCGTATGCTACGCTCAATATTCAATCGGTGAATTTTTTTACACCCGACATTTATCCCTTCCACCGCTTTCGAGATAATCAAGACCGTCTATTCTCAAAGAGTTACTCTGTGCTTTTGAAATATCCAGGACGTCGAACACTCGGGCGAGGAAGACGACATTGTCGAGAACACTCCCGACACAAAGACGAAAACGTAAGTAACTCCCTCGTAACGTTCACTCTTCCTAACCAGTTCTAAAACGTGTACCTTTCGTTCAGTTCAATGAAATTACGCGTGAACGTGCAAATATTTTTCCACGATATATCGCGCTACGCTGTAACAGTAATTTCCGAAATTTAATAACTTCATTCCACTTCAAATTAAAAGTGTGCAATAACTGTTACAGTCAGTTTCTTTGCCTCCTCTGTTAAATAATACGATAGCTAATTACTAATTGCTAATTCAGTCCCTAATAAAACAAGCAAATTATGTTTTCAATCGCCACCCTTGCTACCGCTTAAAAATCATTCAGTCCCCTTTTCTGTCTCTCTTCCGTCCAGTCGAAGCTTCCAAGCTGTCGATTCGCCGAGGGAGAGCTCGCGTGTCTCGTCGCACTCTCAAATGTTCGCGAAACAATTCCCCGACGACAGTCCAGCGTCCACGTGCAGGATCAGCTCCGCTGGCGTCAAGACGCCAGCCTGCAGAAGGCGGATCCATCCTCTCTATCAAAGCACCCCGAAAACTGAACTCCCCGTTAGCAACAACAATTACAGCGCTGCCAAGACCATCTCCACTATAAACGCATCGTTCGGCGTCGAAACGAGACCTGCCGCAAGTAGCCACGTCGAAACGGTACCTAGCGCGCAAAGCGGGCAGAACAACGCGGCGCAGAGATTCTGTTTCGTCTGCAGCGGTCTGTTGCCCGCTCAGATAGAACAGGTGAAAAAGCTTGCGACGATGGTGAACGGCAGATACGTGACGCAATTCGATCGGGACGTGACACACGTGATCGTGATGGCGAACAAAGAGAACAACGGCGCGAGCAAGACGTTGAAGTACCTGCAAGGTGTCGCCCACAGGAAGTGGATTGTTGGCTATCAGTGGGTGGTCGGCTCGCTGAAGGCGAGGAGTTTAATAAACGAGGAGCCCTACGAGGCAGTGGATTCCATGACGCTCGAGGCTGGTCCTCGAAAATCACGGCTCAGGGAGAAGAATCTGTTCGAGGGATTCGTGTTCCTCTGCATTGGACCGTACGACGATGTCTCGGACGAGCAGTATCACGTAAGTAGCGATGATGACGATAATACAGCGGTGGAGAGAGCTGGTTGCGCGGAAAAGTCTGAGAGTGTTGCGTTATTTCTGAACAGAAACAGCCATGACGAAATTGTTTAACGAATTATGCGGTTCTTTCGTCGATTTTTATCGATTTCCCTTTGAACTGTTTCGCGACTGTTGCATTTTGATGCGCAGGTATATACGGGACACCTATTGCGAAGCAGGAAATATACGATTCCGTAGCAATTAATTCTGCGAAATATTTTTCTTACGCCGTTTTCTCAAGCGTTGTACGCGCATTGTAAACCGCGTTATCCATTTTACCTCTTGCCCCGGGAGCCGTACGAATTTAACGAAATGTAAATCTTGAGTTTCTTTCGTTCGGAATAATCGCGGAAATACCTTGCGGCCGAAATTGCCGGGCAAGTAATAATAGTAAAAATAAACAAAAAACGGAGTAGCGAATAAAGCTCCAATCTGCTGTAAAGGGAACCATTCGCAGGAAGGCCGTGGCCTCAAATCGCGCGTATAAATTTGATAGGTTTCGCGTGTTGCGACCGAAACGGTTGAGCGATCCCAAACGAAACCACGGTTCAAGGGACGCATCTATTTACGTTTCTTCGCCGGTCCAATCCTGCCGTGCCATTTCGTTTTGAACCCCAGCCAAGTTCTAGAGATATGACCCCTTGCGCAGGACTTGCTACGCGCTACCGGTGCTATTGTAGTCGACTCTTTGGATGCTCTGGCTGCGGAAAAGAAGAGGCTGAAGATCATCGTGATCCAAGCTGACATTTACAACTACGAGATTATCGGTAAGCCTGTTACGCTGTTCTCTTTTAGCAGAAAAGCTGGTTCAATTGTGGTGAGTAATTATAATTGTGAAGCAATTTGCATTGCTATTGCTATTCTTGATTGTTGATTTCGTGTGGACACGAAACTTTGCATATATCTTTTGTTCGTAATTTTTTGTTGGTCCCGAAGAAAATATTTAAAATAATTATTAGCGGTGGTTTTAAACACTTGTGCATGACAAATCGATAATCTGTATTTGTTGTCAAAAGGTTCAAAGAATACTATAGAAAATTGTCATGGGTCGAAATTCTTTCATTTGTGTCCACGTATTATAATATCATTGATATCGTAATATTTCTTCTCAAATTTCAACAGATGCAACGTACATGTACCCCTTACATACCTTCCCCAAATGATCCTCAATAATATCCACGATTATAGAGTCCCATGGTAACAGGTTGATTTTTTGTTCTTTCTTTTTGTTTCCTTCTAGTAGAATGGTACAAAAAGGCCCGCGCCATACCAATCGTCCACGACTGGGTAATCGAGTGTATCAGTCAGCACAAGCTCATATCTTTTTATCCGTATCTCCAAGAGTTGTCGCGTCAAGACGTTCTGGCGCTCGGTTATCCGGAGTACCTCGTAGAAGAGGAGGCCGACGGTGATTCTGACAGCATGAGCGACGAATCGTCGTGATAATTAACGCAGCGTTGGTCGCTTCAAGCGTAATTTCGCGGCGACAACCGTTCCTTGTTTCTTCAACCCACCCTTCATCGGTGCCAAACTTGTTCAAACAGTCAATCAAAATGTGCTATGTTATTTAATGTTAACGATGTGTACAGCGTTCGGATGGTTGAGCTTCTTATATTAAGGAACTGTTATAAATGACGAACTAGTATTTGTTAATTGTAGAGAGAAGGGTGCTTTCCGTTGTTCTGCTTGGAAATTGAACGGGTATGGATGTGTGGTATCGCTTAGACAAGTAGGATAGTGTAAAACATTAAATAATAGAGCGAGGTATTGTGTTAGTTTCTAATTGCTGTTACGGAGGTATTTTTGGTAAATTGTTCAAAGCTTGCTCCAACTATTTTTACATAATAATTAGAAGCTAACAATATCTCTCTGTCGAAACTTCAATCAATTGGCACAAATTTCTAAACATAAACCGACAGTCTTGCGTGATATTATTGCTAACATAAATAGAAAACCAGCTGCCCCTTATCGTTTCAAAAATCATCGCGATTTCATTTCAAATAATCCCAAAATCGAAAACATACACCAAAGACACCACCAATCTCGTGTACCATTTATTTAATAATAATTTCATTCTACGTCGCAACGGGAACGATCAAAGAACCGCTCCGTTAATATTCAACATATCAGTATCTACCTAGCCACACGCATACATACTTTCGCAGTGTCGCGCGTCTGCAACACCGCTAATCATTGTCACAATCACCGCGAGCAGGTATCTTTTCGTTTCTAATTTTCACCAAAGCGCGGTACTCGGTCAACGGAGAATAGGATACACAGGGCGACGTATGACGGTGCTTAGAGGTTGCAATATCGTGATCACGGGCGGGTTCAGGTGCTGCGTGTTGCGAGGGCATTCAGGCCATTCGCGTATTCGCGGAAACACGCGAACAATATTGATTTGCCCGGGACCACCTGTAGCCGACCCTCGTTCGTCCTGGGTTCGTAACAGGAACACACTGTACACCGAGTCGGTGGTCATGAATCTCGGCCAATTGTCGGCATCGCTAGTAGGTAAATGATTACTGTGCGTCTTGCGTGCTCCGTTTTAGTACGTAGGTTTAATTGTTGCGTTCGGTAAACGCGCTTGCGTTTAACGTTTCTTCTTCCTTTTTCGTTTCGATGCTTTTAATTGCGTGTTCCGTTTGTACGATTGTTCGACGTGCAAGGTTCTGCGGTATTGTTGATTGGTATGTACGCGTGTCGTCCGTTGTTTATGCGTGTAAAAGAAAAGGAGGGTCGACGATGCGGATTATTGAATTGTTCATTTCGTTCGGTGTTTGGTTCTTGATTGAAACACGTTTCGAAGGTTCGGGTTATTGCAAGTGTATTTGGTTAATGAACGCGGAGGCAAAGAAGAGTTAAATTGTTAATCTAACTTTAGTGTTGTTTATGTTTCGCTTCACCGGGGTGACGTTTTAGTGTAATGTATTCCTGGCAGCGCTCGTGGCAGGGATACTTGTTTCGTACGAATCATCCGGACGGAATAGTACAAGTTCATTTTTAATTCGTAATATCAACTTGGTTTTTAGAATGAGATTGGCCTACGTTCGTATGTACAATCAGTACTGTCGAGCTCTGTATAATTTAAATGGCTCGATGAAATGTGCCTGTGTATAATAAATTGATGCGCTCGTGTTATGGCGATGAATCTTGGAATATGTAAGTGCTAATCGAACTTTTTTTTATTACATTTGTAAAATAATTGATTTCCGCGGATTATTGAAATACAGTATGTGCGTCGTATGGACTGTTTATTTCGACTTTAATCCGTTGTCGATACTTGGGGTACGTTGACGTACTCAATTTGTAATATTTTCATTTCTCGTAATGCTACAGTATTGTAGAATTTTTAACGGCTCTTGTATCATTTATGAACAAGGAGAAATACATGTATGTATATATACATACAACTATATATATATAAATAATTCCATTAAGAAAATGTTTTTTCTTCCCCAGACTTCAACCACGAAAATTATTCCCCCATTCGAATGTTCTTCAGGATATTTCATTGTCGAAGTTTCTAAATACCCGTGCTAAATTATTTAGAAACTTTTATACTTTACGCCAATTTGTGCTTAGTATTGCGAGTATATCAGTTTTCAAAATTCTAAGGACTTATACTTGATACGTTAATGTTGTTTCCTTAAGAAGGCAAAATTATTAGTCGAACGCGTGTTCCACAGAAGACGAATGTGTTTTCCTTTTCCACGTGTTTCCTTTGGTCGTTGAGAAAAAAACATCTACAGATGTACAGTTTGCCACGGTAACGGATGTTCTTTTCGGAACGAAACGGTTTATCTTCGTTACCAAATCGTACCTTTTATTTGCCCTCCCTTTGAGAATGAAGAACGATCGGGACAATTTAGCATGGTTTGAATGAAATCCATTGTCCACTGCGGAATGGCAAATGTATGCAAAACGATTTGTTCATCGCCCGCAATTGCAGGCGATTAAATTGGCCGAATGGTCAACTTGATTGAAGAATCGTATTTGAAGTATTATTAATTTGTGGAAACAAAGGTTGCTCGCGCGATTCATTGATAAACCTCGGGTATAGAAAGGCCACTTTGAAACCTAAGAATAATTCATTGTTCTATGGAATATTTAACTTGTCTTCGGTTAATTTTATTATTCGACATCGTAGATCATTCAACATTTTTGCGAACCAATAAATTGTTGCGGAAACATTCACAGTGCGGTAACTTCAGTCAGAGATGTTCACATTATTTTTTTAACCGTCTTTCCATTTTACGCTCTTAACCCAATACTGGTACAAGTTATTCGATGAGAATATCATACATTCTGCCGTGTGAATTCTTTACGTCGCCGTAATGTCAGTGGAAATGGTTGTCGAATTATTCACAGAACCGAGGGCAGCTATTCTACTCCCCCAGCTTGCGTGTACCTACAGTGGATGTTTGCGAATCACTATCAATTCTACATAGTATTGAACGTCTCTATTGTGCCGTGTACCCTGTACACGAGGCCAGCGTACACGATTCGCATACATTTACATTCCAAGGTGTGTAATCTCGATGCATCAGTCTTTCAAAACGCCAGGTTACAGACTCGCGTAGGAAATTCTATCGACAGTTTCTTTGCATTTAGTACGATGCAAACGCTTGTAAATAGATTTAGTTAAATTACACTGGCGACAGGCAGATTCGGTGTGTCGTCTGGTACGTGCATTATACATTAATTTACCTCGAGTAGATTGTTATAGTCCGAGGGAGCTATATTTTCGTGCGAAGCATCCGGTGGAAAAATAGATCCCGAGGGAATGAGAAATTCATATCGCACAGAAATCTTGTCACGTACTACATTTTTCAGAACGAGATCCTGCACTTCTTGCTTTATCCATAGTAGATCGAGCCTGTAAACATACACGTCAAGCACAAAAACATATCACCGTAATGTTTTACAGAGAGCCATCTCGAGTCCCCCAACAATATTTTCAACCTGGTCGAAAACATTCCTGCGATAATTGCGATCAAACGTTCCGTCTCGAATCGTGAAATAATCAGATATAATTCGACACGCCGACAAACTCCGTTCGCGTACCATTGAACCGCCCAATACAAATAGTTAAAACATCCAACGCCAAACAGTTTATAATCCTGCATTGCACAAATAACCTTCTTGGCGTTCAACTATTTCATTACCCGTGCAAATCCAGCACCTCGAATCCCTCTAAAATAATAATAGCTTCGGCCAAGCTTAAAACACCCGACGATGCAAAATCCTCCCTCGAACATCCCCTTCAATGTAACAACGCTGCTTTCGCCCATGAAATATCCATCTAAATCTGAAGTATCCAAACGAAGCCGGGCTTATTAACTTTCCCCTTTTCCTACCTGCGAACCGCAATCGCACACCGAATCACCGTCGGAACATCCCAATCGACTGTCGATTGTCGTCCGTCAACTTGCCGCGCGGTCTGACACGCGACAGGCCGATTCTACTTAATCGGCACGAGTCACAACGCGCGGTCGATTGGGCACGGAAACGGCCGTGTACTTAATTCGTTCGCGGATCAGTAGGATGAAACGATAATCAGGATTAACAGGGCTGGCTATATATCGGACGGTGTTGGCCCATTATTGAACGACGATTAAACGGGTTAAAACAAGACATACCTGGCGGTGACCATCGAAGCGGTGAAAATACGCTTGCGTATGCGAATTGGATACCGGAGCAATTAACCGAGCCGAGTGCGAAATCGTGTAAGCGATTCTTGAATAAATAACGAACTCAGGTTTCCGTTCACGATCCACGGGCCGTGTGCACGTGGATGCGACGAGAAAAGGGGGGCGCGTTTAAAAGAAAATTAACGATTCGTCGCGTGTGCTGATTGTTCTGTTTTGATTTCCCGATCGATCGACGGGTAGGCTTGGAATGCAAATTTAGTGCACGCGCGGCATTGCGATTTCAATCGGTTCTTTTTTCCTTTTTCGTGGGGTACGATTTCGATTCAATTGTTCAGTTTCCTTTTCTCCTTTAATTGCACTCGAAATTTAGGAGGTTCTATCGTAATCGCAGCGATTATTCTAACCAGCGTTGAACGTGAAGCAGTATCCCGCAAATTGCCGAACGGAGAGGAATAAAGAATCGCGGTAAATAAGGACGATTCCATTTTTCCGGAGGAGGTTGAAATATTGATAGCAATTAATTCGACTGTACGAAGAGGTATCGAGTTACGGCTGTTGAATCGTAGCGGTCAGCTATAGCTACTAACTATCGAAATAAATTCTGGATTACCTCCATCTGCCCCCACAAATTCGCCGGGAGTACCTGTAATATAGACGCCGCACGCGATAGCAGGGTCCACGAGTGTACTGTACGGCACGGTCTGTGCCCAATCTAAAAATCATAACTTTATTTTGGATAGTGGGAGCACGGCCGCGTGGAATATCGTATTGGAAAAATCGATTGTAGATTACGAACAGAAAAGATTTACCTTACGCTCATCGCAGCCAACGAACGCCACGTTTCGTACCACCTGCGTTCGCGAGTTCTGTTTAACGGATCGCAATTACGTGTGCTGAGTTAGTAGAATCGATGGTTCGCGGACTTCGAACTACCTTCGCTCGTTATACGACCGATCCTCTGAAACTTCGGAAAGAGTCTAGTATAATTAAAGGAATTATAAAGTTGGCTAATGATAATGGCATTGCCGTTTGCAGAGCCACGGTTACTCGAGATAATTCCACGAATATTGACACATCGATTGGACTATTATTTTTCATATAACCTGGATAATTATTGGTGAATTATTCTGTGCAATATAATTGTAGAAAGTACGAGTATAGCATTATTATTGATATTAGTGTTGCATTTTGTTAATTCAATAATAAATCTTCGGGAGAATTTAACTTGAACAAGCAATTTGTTTATTATTTTAGTAACGTAGTAACGTAAATGTATGGTGATTGATAATAAATAGGGTTGCTTGTTTCTGCCGACGTACCAGACGAAATTGATCGTTCGCGATTAGCGACGGCGGATAGCTATGTAATATCTCGAAAATTGTGCCGAAAATAACGAACGGCGATAGTGAACGGGGTTAACGGGATTAAAAGTAACGCCGCGTGTACTAGCCACCTAGTAAGCCCGTAATTAACGGCCCCTATTAAATTACGAAGTCACCTAAAACGATCTTCGTCTTCAAATTACTATGCGAACCGCCAAGAAACGGATATCGATCGTCATCGTGTGTCTTTATTAATAAATCACTTCGCCGCGTATGCAGTGTAACATTCTATCATTGAAATTAACAAGGAGTTTAAGGGCAGCAAAATTTCCATGTTTCCATTGTATTATTAACGTTGTTACTTGTACAGCGTTAGTTTGATGGTGTATATAATTAATAATTGATAAAATTTTATGGCACTCGATATTTCAGAAGTAACGATACAGCGAAATTTATTTTATTTTCCAAGCCACAATATCAGAATATACAATTAATTGTTTTCAATGAAAGAATGAAACAATACTTTACATATACCCTTATACATTTTCAATCTACAGTGTCAACAACACTTTCATTTCCACGTTACATAATAATACCAACTTCTGTCGGGAGACAATCGAGATTTCAATTCCCTCAGACAAATACCTATCATTGAAATACATTAGCGTTCTTTATTGCGTTTGCGGAAAACCGAGAAACACGTATCAATTCGACGGTTTCAGTTCATTCGAAAAAATGTCCCGTTGTCCTCTCCACTCTCTCTCTATCTCTCTCCTTTTTTTTTTACATCTATCATTGTAGCTGTATGTTGGCCGCCCTAACATTTCTCCCATCCACGATCTCTGACGGAACGCCAGTGGTGCGTGCCGTGGTTAACAGGATCGATTTTAAGCACCGCGCTGCGAGCATTCGCGCTTGTTTCGTTACCACGTTTCAATTAATTTAGACCAATACACGAGAGTGAACAATTATTCGCTGAAAAAAAAAAGAGAAAAAGGGAAGTGTGCACAGCTAAATTGGAAATGGAAATGGAGGCCACGCACGCGTGGCGTTCACATTTTTCACGTGTAACCACGTGTGCTTGAAAAATATAATCCCCCCCCACCCCCCACCCCCTCCCCTTCCTGCAGATTCGCCGTGACAAATGTAAGGAACGTTATTATCTTTCTCGCGTGATAAACACCGTCCACCTTGCGGGTGTAAAAGTTTTCCGTTCTTAAGCCGCGTTTTCATATTACAGAGACGAGGGGTATAAATAAAATCACGTCGTTTTCGTGGACTCCCGTTGGTCCTGCGGGAGGTCTTACGAGTTGTATGGGATTTCCCCGTGGTTGGAATTAAATTTACGGCGAAAGTTTTTTTTAATTTGAAATATTGTTAAGTGCCCTCTGATGTATTTCTTAACGTTGAACACGCGCATTAAATTTTTCTGTACACACTTTTGTGCGCGCATCGCCGTTTTATTTAAGAGTTATGTATCCGTTGGTGTGCTGATTCTATCTTAAATTTTTTCCAAGTCGAAAACGCTATTTCACGAGGAGATTAGTAAAACCGTTTTTCCAGCTCCGATAATTTCTATCGTTTGTATCGGTTATGTTGTTCGCTCGGATACTGATACCCTGTTCGTCCACGATCTTCACTCACCTCGTACGCCTGACAAAGCGAATGAGATAAGCGAAATGGTAACAAGACAATCTCGCGCAAAGATAAATAGAAATAAATAAAACGGGAACAGCGCTCGTTCAACTACAAATTGCATTCGTTATCACATTAAGGTGTAACCTTAAGGAATAAATGTTGCGTCTCGCGCTTCGCTGAATAAAATCACGTACAGACGAATGCAACCCCGACAGAGTCGAACGGGCATCGCCAATCTGAGTAACTTCCGGCGAATCGTACCGTTTCCCCGGTGAATCGCTATGTGCCCGACTTCGAAGTGTCACGGTGCCGTTTGCTTTCCGATATTTATTGAAAATACCAACAGCTCGCCGATAACGAACCGGCGGCGCACGGTTCGCGGTGGATCGAGCCTTTAACCAAAGGGGGGTATTAAAAGGGGGTGCAGAGTAGTCGCGCGAACAGTTGGAAAATTCGTTCGTTATCGGGAGAGAAAGGTGGAGCCGGTGAATGGCGAATGGAAAATTAATTTCAAAGGGGCTCTTTCGCTGGAAAATTGTAAAAAATACTGAAGATTATGAGGGGCGAGAGGTTCGAGGGGGTGGTGACGGGCGAACGGGCGTGGTTGTGGCCGTTATTCATCGCTGGTAATCTCGTTAAAGTTATTAACGGACGAGCTGTAGGCTTAATTTACGCGGAAATTATTTCATTCGGGGGGAATCAGCCCGCGGTTCTCTTTCCCTCTTTCGTTTTGTTCGCCGCAGCCCGTCTGTAATTTCTACAATATGAAAAAACGAACGTTCCACGGGTTACCTCCAATTACATTTAATAGCGGTGCAACGCGAGACCGGTGATACTACTAATTGTGCCGCCGGCTGAAAATTATGAATGTATTAAGAATTATATGCCTGGCGTGCGTTGACACTTTTAATGGCGACGGTGAAACGGGCTGAGGAGACAATTATTTCCCCGGCAAGTATGGAAACTAGATTCGTTATCATTAAAGTGTCGTTAATTACAGAAGAGAAAAAACATGATGAGAGAGAGAAAGAGAGCGAGAGAGAGAGAGAGAGAGAGAGAGAGAGAGAGGACAGATTTATTTTATAAATATTTTGAAAGCCATAAATAAATGTAGCAAGGTGGCACTTTAAATTACGATACTTTATAGTACTGTTAGGACTTTTCTAGTACTGTTTAATAAAATTATAGCTCAATTGCGTTAGGAGGGAAAGCAAAATAACTTATTGAGAATAATTTATTGACAAAAAAATGGAAAGAGCTACTTTCATCCTTGATATAATTATTTACATATCCAAGGATGGAATAAGAATATATTCAGTTGAGGCTTAAGTAAATAAATGAATCGTCTACGAAATAAAATTCCGGCGTGCAATAAAATAACAATTCACGACGTACAGATGAAGAAAGTGACATCGGTATAAAAGTGTAGACATTAAAATTTGAAAGATTAGCAAGAAACGGTAAGAGCAAATAAAGGAAAAAGGCAGGTAGACATTGTACAATTAACATCGACGATGATATCCAAGGAACGATCCGCCATTCTCTAAACAACACGTCCCGCTCGCCCGTTCTAATTAAGCATAACTTAATGAATCCAACGCAGCGCACCGGTTAATTTCATTATGTTCAGCTCTAGACGTATACGCCACCGAGGCATCCGAAAATTAGCAAACACTTGCCGGCTTTGTCCGGCAGACCTTTGTCCGAGCTGATTAAAGTTGAACTACTTCGCGTTTATTTAATAAAAGCGCCGGAGTTTCTCTCGCGCAATCGGCGTGGAAAAGTTTTCGTTGAAATAAAAGTACCGGCTATCTGAAAGCAACTCCGCCATCCGTCCGACTCGCAAACCGATTCCGGTGGCCATCGCAACGGGACGGTGAACTTTATCCGTGAAACCTGGAAATTAATTCGCGGTAACGGCACACGCGGTGTTTCGTTCAATCGGGCCGAAAAAGAAGACAGAACGGGAAGAGGCGGAAAGAAGAAAGGAAGAAAATGAACGACGAAGGAGAAGGCTCGTCGAGGGCGGACAATACGTAATGAACGTGAAAACGCGAGCCTCGAGCGAACCGGTTCCCGTCGGTTCCGTTACGACGAACAGGTTTTTTCTCTTTTCATTCCTTTAAAGGAAGAGACTCGAATCCGGCTGAATCGAAAGTTTTCCGCGAGAGACTCGCGTTTGACATTCCGCGAACAAATCCGGCCGGCTAGTCCCCGGCGCCTTTTGAGGATTCGTGCTTTGGAATATGAGAAGTCACATTCTTGCAGATATCGCCTGTATAGTTATTCGATGAACGCTGTTGCTCGTGCTTTGTGAAGTAGACAAACTTTTCCCGAACATTGTTTCGCGAAGCATTCATTATTCGCGTTGAGCTACTGCTTTGCGCTCGTCGCGGGGAAAGCTGCTCCTGGAATGCCTTCAGAAATTTATCGGCTAGCCTCGCCGGATTGTGCGACGCGTGCGTACGCGTCGCTGAAAAATGTCGGTCCCGCGGAACGTCAGAATTTAATTCGTATTGAACCCGGAACCTCTGACATATTCGTGGGAAAGGGTATTGAGAAGTTCGTGAAAAAGGATTACACGCAAATATCATGGAAACGAATAAATTCCGCAGTTTTCCATTGAACGCTTCAAACGCTCGCTCGACGTTCTCGCAGGCCCGCGTTGCTCGAGAAACATTTACCCCGGGCGGAGTTTGTCTATTTGAACATCCGACGAGACACGAAGCTTAAGTCTTAAGAAGAACGCTTGACACGGATACGGGGAATGAAATGGAAATATGATTTGCAACTTTAACCGGGAGGCTTATTAAGGACAACGAGAGGAACGTTCGATTAGAATCCCTTACAATTAAATCAGTGCCCCGTCGACGAAGCGAAATCGTATTAAATGTTCGACAAACAACCGGTTCCGCAGGGTGATCCCTTTGGACGAGTAGTTGCCCGACTTTGACATGAAGATTCGTTCAAGATCCTTGTGCTATACCGATGATCATTTCGTTCCCGGGATCCGTTCACGCGATAAGATGCTAAATAGGTTGCGTCTGATTATAGGCGGACTCGTACTACTTGAACGTTTCCTGTGCTTGACTTGTATCTGTTGTTCCGGTGTCTATATTCACTAGGGAAATTTTTCATCGATTCTGGGGATTGTAGGGGAAGCTTGCAGCTGTATCGGGAAAATTTTGTTTATTAACTTTTTCGATTCTTCAGAGCAAACACAGTCCCTTAAGGTTAATATGCATTCTCCTATTCTACTATACATACACGTATCTTGAAAACTGTAATGGTTTTATGCTTTATAAAGCTGTGCAAGGAGAATGAATTTTTCTGTTCCATTTTAAAAAACCTTTTTTATGCTGTAATTTTTTAAAAATAAATTTGCCACTAGAACGGCGAATATGCTAAAGTTTTATAATCATACGTTGTATATTACAAAACTGTTAATTGTGCTGCACGTATGATGAAATTCGTGTTTATTTCACTGCAACCTGCATACATTGACTCGCACTACTTTAAACGGAGCACCGTATTCAAATCACCGGTATGTACTTTCGCGTTTCCTGTATACATTTTATTGGATCAATTGCACAATGAACTTTACTATCCGCAGTTTACTATTGATAACAGTCGCGCACAATTCAAGACCCGGCAATAAAGCATTAAGCACAAAGTAGTATCGAGTCGCCCGCCATCTCGAACCACCCTTAAAACATTGCCGTCGCTGGACACAATTTCCCTAATAGACACCGAGGAAACCGTCCAAACGTATTCAAAGGAGGGAACAACGATTGCACGGTGCACACAAAACAGTCCATTTCAACCATCCCCCCCCTTTCCACCTTTCACTCCCACCCGTTTGACTCTTCTTACCCCTCTTTGTGTCACCCTCTCCCATTCATTCATCCCCGTAGCAACCCCTCGAGCATCTTTTAACCCATACCGGGCTCATCCCTTAATTTCTGCTCGATTTACACGATTTCCTTTTGCCGCCCGATCTTCGTTCGACCCTCTGTTCACCATCGATGCGCTCTCTCCTTCTCCGTTTCTCTCTCTCTCTCTCTCTCTCTCTCTCTCTCTCTCTCTCTCTCTCTCTCTCTCTCTCTCTCTCTCTCTCTTCGTCCCCTTTGCCACTTTATCGTCCAGCTGGTTACCGGCTTCCGTCGGCCGCTGGCAATTAACAATAGCGAGCTCCCTCCACGCCCTGCTAATTTGCTCTGGATTTTTAACTGAAGCCCACTTTAAGCTCGCGAAAAGCCACCCCCCTCCCCGTTTCTCCCTCGCATTTCACCTCCATCCCTCTATTATTCTACTCTCCTCTTCTCTCGTTTTCTTCCCCGGCTATCGTCCCCTCCCTCTTCCTCTTTCTTTTTCTTCGCCTCTTACTGCGTAACACACGCTGCTAAAAGTTCTAAAGATAGGCCGCCTCTGGCTCGATACTACCCGGCTCTAATATAAGACGCTCTCTGTCCGGTTATCGTTTCTAGCTAACGAGGGTAGGGGGGGAGGGAGTGAGAATTCTTGGCAGAGAGTGGTATATTTTTCTCTGAAATATCAGCTACCGCGAAGAAGGAGCATCGATGATTGCTGGAACGGGGGGTGGGTTTTTACTCCGACTGATATCAGGGGATGGTTTTGCTTTTAGCCTGGAAGCATGATAGTAGGCGGTTTCTTCTCTGTGCTTACAGTTGCTCTAATTTATGCTTGCGGATAAGTGGTAAGGGTAGACAGAGAGCCGGGCGACTGGCGTATATCGTTGGTAATATTTTTATGCTTTATATCGTGGATACATATCACGACGATTTCTAATAATACGGTTCACTCGTATGCAAAAGATAGTGCTGCGTCGGCGGACCTGTACTTTACTTTCGTTTCATTCTGATATCGAACCAGCAGAAGTTTTCTATTATGGTAGAAACAAGTCTCAGAAGTTGATGGCTAAGATTTTCGAAAGTTTTAGCCTGAGATTTCGTTGCGAAACAACCCCTTCGATTCAATTATGAAGAAATATTCGATATAAAAATGGTAATCGTTCGTTGGAAAACGGTGGCAACTTTGACATACTTCCTCGAACGACATTGCGTAAGTTTGGCGTCTATAATAATGGAAAAAGCAACTTTTTGCTAAATAATTCCGAACAAAAAGGATGTTGGCTCGAAGGAAAGAAGCGTTGCGGATCAATACAGTTTTCTTTTATTTAAGCGAATAGCGTTTTGTGCACGAAACAGTCCTATTCTATTATATTTGTACGATATAAATATAGTGTATCTCTTTTGGTATTGTTTTTTTTCCTAATGGTCGTCGTTCTGTTTTAGCCATTAAGATTAAACAACCCGAGATGCGAGCATCGTGGTTCGTTTGCCACGAGACCGCAAACTGCCAACGTAAATACATTGATGGTCGTCGTGTTTGTCAAGGGTGTCAGTAGTTCGGTTAAACCTGGCCGACTCGCATCTCTCACAAACGTTACAGTCGTAACAGACGCACACAACTCGTGCCTCTTTACACTTGCCATAGCCGTGATTTTATTTTATAGTTATCTTTCAACGAGGACGTTCAAACAATTTTTATAGTCCGTACACCGTACAGTTCGATAATAATACAACACTTGGGCCTAAGCGACGCTCTTGTTCTTAACTTTCTAACAAATTTCGAAAGTTCACCGGAATCCCTTTATCTGTATGCTTCACGGTGGCCGCTATCGATGATGAAACTCGATGGCGTTATCGAAGGCTTCACTGCGACGTGACTCGCCAGACTACGTGTGTCTCAGGATTTACGTGATTCGAGTTTCGGATATACCGGATATCATTTCGCCAAACATCCATTGGATAGTTCCGAAAACTGTGTCCATATACACCGTGCAGGCACGATCCGTGCAACATTGTTTGGAGTATCGTTAAATCGGGCGAACGTCTTTCCAGAATCCAGAATACTGTTGCTGATAACCGAGTTCCGCCGTCGAGGTTTACGATTGAATATTTCCGTGGCTGTTTCTTCGCGTTTCTTTTTATTTTACTGAATATTTCTCGCGAGCAGTTCCAGAGTTAATTTGAGCAACTCTTTTCTTTTTCAATAAGTACGATCATTTCATATATTTCCGCTGCGTTTCTTTAATTAGCTGTTGATAAGAAAAAAAGCGGCTCCATCGGATCGCGTTTGAAATACGTTTCACGAAGCCACGAGCATCAGCGATTCTCCCTTCGTATCAAAACGTCGCTCGCTTCCCATTCGCAACTGTTTAAAATGCATAAGCACCTCGACGGTGCGAAAAATGGAGCGAGCAATTAATTTCGACGCAAATTCGTACGCGGTAACGAGTATCAAATGAACCCTGTCGCGATGCCTAATTTCACGCTACCGGGTCCACGAAGAGAACGAAAAGAGAGTTCAAAAAGAAACCATAGATCTGCAGAACGAAGTGTATCGATGATTCTAAAAATTCCGAAAGAAAGAAGACACGTTTCCAGCGGCGATTCTACCTCCGAAACCGGAATTGCCGCAGTGGTTCCGCGTTTTAATTAATTGCGCTTACGGAAAAGAAAGGGGTTAAAGTTCAGGGCTTCGCAACCAATACGGCTCCCCGTTTCCCCGGCGCACAGACGCAGAAAAGAATCGAAAAAGCGTAACAAAGTTCAAGCCGCGGCGGATGGCCGGCGTATGGCCAGAGAACCGGTGGTTTATGTACCTTGCCCTGGAATTGCCTAACTTATTCGTGGCTTGCGACCAACCGTTCTCCCTGCTAAACTTTATTATTTATTTCCCCGCGATCTCTTCAAACATCTGCCGCCATTGTTCTATTCCGGGGTAGCCACCGGGGCTATCAAAGTCGATACCTACTTCGTCCGTGCAATACGCTTCGAGTAAAAAGTACAAATGAAAGGAGAGGATTTTTTTAATATCGGTACATATCCATCGCTGAACGCGAACACTTTTCCTTCTCGGAGAACAATGTTGGGGTTGCGTAACGAGCTATGTGAAGTCGCAAAATTCAGCAACGAAAAATGATAATAAATTTGCTTTGGGAAAAAATTCGTCCACTGCCAGTGGCGATTATCCGTGCGACAATTAACTTGTTCGAGTTGCCATCCGATCGGTGTCGATAACTCGACGTTCACGCACGGCAAAACGACCGTTGCAAGCTCGACTCTGCAAATTGCACTAAAAGGGCGACGGTACAAAGGTTTGTCGGTGAGTTTCGGTCGTTCTCGAACGAGCAACTCCCTATAGGGAATCGCGCGGGCCTCTTTGACCCGTGCTCGTGTAATTCCAGTCCGTGCACGGACAGGGGGATCCGTCAGAAGTCCCTCTTCGACTCTTAGATTCTCTGCTTTCGATGTTAATGACGGTCCGCTGTAGTCACTCGGCGAAAGGTTCTCGATCGGATAAGAAGGTGGAATTTAAAAGCTTTGGGTGCTCCGCGATCGTCACGAAATATCGATTTCAATTAAACTCAATGCGATCTGAACTCGAAACGGTTAAGAGGATAAGTCCGCTAGAACGGGGGTCAATTTTGCGATAGAAACGAAGCTTCTATCTAAACGAGATCCTGTTAAATATCTCGCTGAATTCAATGACATGTATCCATCGTAAACTTGTGGATCAGTCGACCCTATGTCCACTGCGAGTTCAATCGAACAATCTGTCTTACGCTGGCTATTGGGAACAAAGTACCTTGTTTCGTTCGACAGAACACGCATTTATGACGTTTGAACGGTAAATCAGCTGCAGAGTGTGCGGAGATTTCATTTCAGCAAGGAAACCTTGATTAAAGTAAAAATAATATTTCTCCCACCCTCGAAGTCAAAATTGATTTGACTATTTCTCTGAATAATATTAATATAACGTTACAATTGTGATATCTCTTTTTTTCACTTACGTATAATAGAGTGAGTAGACGATGCAACAAACAATTTCAAATCGAATTTTATAAACAATGGACAGAGTTCCGTACACGATTGTCGAACGTACATACGCGTATGTAAGCGGTCCAACGATAAGGAATACTATAAAAAAAAAAAGAAAAAGAATAGAATTTGTATTCTCGACGAAGTGTTGTTACCTGGAAAATGGGACCGTTTAGCCGCGACAAGAATGCCGACCGATATTAAGGCCGTCGCCAGCACGAAAGCCTGTTTCACTTTTGGAACGCCGTACGTAGAAAATGGAATTGCATTTCCGTGTGGCAAACGGCAATTGCTCGCCAGTGTTTCCTCTCCTTTCCCGTGGACCGGAGCCTACATGGGTAGAAAATTGTCCGGTTTTTATGGTGACGTTGCGACACACACGTGCTCCTTCAACTTTTCTCTCTCGCGCTACCTCTCCCTCTCTCGACGACGTATCCGAATTCTGACTTCTTCAAATTTCTATTTCCCTTCTCAATTGTATTTTCCTCCCCTCCTTGCGTACTTCTTATATCGATGCGTCGATCCCCGTCACTTTGCGAGCTCGTGTCCTCCAATCGTTTCATTAATCAACAACGAGATTCAACTACACTCGATCGACCATTATATTCTCCCCAATTGTACTTGAACGATACCAACCAACGCCCAGTGTTCTCGTCGCGAATTCAACCCTAACGAGGTCTATACCACCTGCCGCGACGTTATTCGTTTCAATCCGCGGGATAAATAAATTCGAGAGTTATCGAATCTAGGATAGCGGACGTTCCGAATCGATTTGCCACTTCCGACCTTATATTTTCGCAATAAATCGTGCGATCGACGTCCCTGCAAACGACATAGATGAAAATGCACCGCGAATTACAAATTGAACCGAGCACCGCCATTTTGCTCGCCGCCGTTGGATCAGTTTTATTTCCAAAAAAAAAAAAAAAATACTAAATCAAGCCCAAATCCGACCGGATTGCGAGGAAATTTTATCGCCGGTTTCCACGACAGGGGTTATCGATTAAAAAAAAAAATCTCTGGCTGGTCCCTGTGAATGTCATTTTTCTGTTTCGTCGTCTCTCTTCTTTTTTTCGTTGCCCCTTGGAAAATATTGTTTCCGAATCGAATTTTCCTAATGGAACGAACTGTAATCGAGGCGAGCTGAAGTTCGAGTGAGAAGGCGACGATTAATTTCGTCAAGAAACTCCGGCTAATTAAATTGTTATTCCCAATCTGAATAATATAAAATAATACGGGAAAACGAAGCAGCATCGATGTCCTTCATTAAACATTGCTAAACTCGATTCCATTCACCATAAAACAAACGTTCCACTTTCACGGGGGAATCGCGCATAGAAGAAAAATATCCCACGCAATATCCTCAAACAATTTCCTTCACTTCTCTTGCACATCTCGTACAAGATTCACGATCTTCCATGGAATTTCGACCAGTGCAGCCACGACGGTGGCTGTTTATTAAAAATTTCACGACGAACATTTCTGACGTGGCACGACCGTCTCCATTCTCAGGAGTAGGCCTTTGTCCTCGCGTTCATGAATTATTGGCCCACCAAGAGAACCAACGAACCGATTCTATCCGCGATTCATGGAAATATTTCATCGAACACACGAGAGAACCGCAGACGCCTTTGGCTTCTCTGGTTAATCTGCGAACGTCGATATTATATTGATCGTTTCGCGGTATCGAATACAACAGCGTTACCCTCTCGTTAGAACGAGGAAACGATCATTCGAGGAATCGCGAATATCGATGCCGCCTGTTCTCCCGCTGCGTTTAAACGAAACGCAATTGTCTCAATTCGTTCATTCCTGTGTAATTTACGCGACCGTTCTCCTCGCGTTAAAAGGGATCATTTCGGGAGAAAACAGTTCTTTTGTTGAATATATTTTCTGAGACTTTTAATCCCGGTTTCAAGTTGCCTCGAATCATTTTATTTATACTCGTGGAATTTTATTTTCCCCCAAATGTATTTATATTATTTCCACTAATGTCACAATATTTTTCGTTCCCTTCGTCTCGATGCAACTGTGCATATCCTGTCGAAATTAATGCCCCTTTAATATCTAATAACCGTGCCCTGTGAACCCGTTCAAGGGTGTCGCAGTTCTCCATTTCGTGCTTCATTGAAATTCGATGACTGTTCCGTGACAATTCGAAAACTTCCGTGCATCAAATACCCAGGGTATCCATAAATATGTAATGCACGAATTTCTTTTTCCCTTCCTTTTCGCCGCAGCGCAATCGTTAATAGATAAAGTTCAGTTGCCCCTGAAAGTTTTCAACCCCTTGGGGGTTTATCTCGCAGACGAACTGTTGATGCCCGGAAAACACGCTTTCAACCATTCGTCGTTCTATCATTCCCAGGAATTTATCATTTATGCACGCGTGGGCGGAGAGACGCGGATCGGTAGGTCGATGGGCGAATGAAATTCTTATATGGTTTAAATCGCACATTAGCAACGCGTTTACCGATAACTCGAGCAAATCAAGTTGCAACTCGGCCGCGTTTCCGATTCGAGTTTAATGGCCCTAGAAATCTGATGACGTATTATCCAGCCCGATGGAATGATCCCTATTCAAAATCGAAGACAATGAATCGTTCGCGGGACACGGAAATGAGGTGAACGGCGATAACGACAAATTACATCGCGATCTAGTTATCGATAGTGCGATTTTATTTCTCGTCCTTTTTTCTCGTTTATATCGCAATCGATTAACGGGCTAGAGATGATGTTAAATGAGAATTTTTTACTCCCTCGCGACGATTAATTCTAAATTTCAGATCCACGAGGTTTAAACAATTAAGTATTCGGGAAATGAAAAAATGTATTTTCTCATTGCGTGCATCGTGTATATTAATGTATATTAATTTACTTTCCCCTCGAATTTATTTCCAAACAGTTCGAATGGCATGAATAATATTTCCACGGCGCGTAAGAATTTCAAACACCTCTTCGAAAGAAATTGAATGAATTATTCAGGAACGTTTTAACGTGACGTTGTTAACTTAAGCGTTGGTGTACTTAGTATGAAACGCAAGGGCTGCACGGGGGGGAATTGTTCGACGGCCATTCTCAAATGCATTGCAAATTAATACCGACGTTCAAATGCCGAGCGAAACCTGCGCATGCCGTTTAAGTAGCGTCAATTAACAGCCGCCAAAGTGAAACACATTCGTTTCCAACATTTTCGCAAATAAAAGACCACGCTGTTCCAGCCTGAAAATGTTGCCTTCATAAAACTCGAAGCGCATCGTTTGGAAACGTTCTACTGGAAAAATCGGACTCGATATTCTTCTGTATATCTGAATCTTCATAAGCATTCGCAGAACCAAGTGTTATGGAAATAAAACAAAGAATTAAAAATTCTGAGAGTGCAACATTAAAATTACAAAAAAAAATATCGATTTATTCAAATGATTTATTCTACAATTGTATTTTATTTATTTCACTTTGGTCAAACTTAACGATACTAAGGAAACTTGGGCATGAACGTCGTTCGAATGATTTTCCCCGGCCAGCATTGACCCCGCCAAACACTCGGGGGACCAGGTTAGAATGCGAATGACACTGACGCACGCGATACTCTGCAAATCGTCGGGCAGGAAAAGCAAAATCGTCGACAACGGCACGGTATATCCGTGTTGTCGTTCCAGCGACGGGCGTGAAATTTCGCCTTCGAATGTGGTTACAGAAATTCACGGCTGTGCGTCTGCCGACATCCTCCTCCAGCGTTTAGATCACAAATATGGCTTCTCGGGCGCGATATAATATCGCGATTTAGAACGAAATTGCGAAATAAATGAGAGACGCACTAGAAGAAACTTTTTCGCTTTAAGAAAGGGGAGGTTTCCCAAAGTGCGTTTAACAGATTGAAGTAAATAATATCTTTGAAGTCGTCGCATTAAAAATTGGTACGATCATATCGTATACTTTACTCCTTTTTTGCTTTCACCACAAAGTAGTAGGAAGTGGGAGAAATCTTTGTCAACCAGCCACTATGGAAAATTTCACGAGTGGAATTGTTATTTACTGTATATACTGAGCGAATGATTGTAATGAAACACACGATTAACCAAAATCAGCGACAAGAATACAGCTCGTAAGCGCAGACGCTACCCTAAAAGAATAAGCAATCGGACACAATAAAATACTGCCACAACGCGAAACCCCGGGTAATTCGACAAAAAAAAAAATCGTCGAACGACATCCCCATTTCGAAAAACGAAATAACCAACAAATTCGTCGTGCCGTCGACGAAAGAGCAAAACGAAACTAGAAAAATTCGACCCCTTGTTCAGTTCCAATTAGCTGGCCGGCCAATCGCCGCGAAAAATTGGCTAACAATCTCGGATATTTCGCCGGGATGTTCCATCTTCATGAATCACATCCGGGAAAGTAAGTGTCACTCGACCGCACGCCGAAAAATCTACCGAACTGCCGGTCAGTTGAAACGTTGAACGGGGAAGATGCATGGGCCGCGCGTATGCTTTCGTCGGTCGAGTGAAAATAAAATTATTCCGTCGCCCCCTGTATGCACATATATCGCCGTCAACACCCGGTGAGGAATAAAATCGGGAAATTTCGTCGAGCCCGGTTTCCGTACTTTCGCGGATCCTTCCTGGCCATTCGTCAAAGCTTTACGCGGTACGTACGACAGGCGCGGGGAAACAAAAAGAATTCCTGCCCGGGAATTTTCGCGTCGATGCTGCATTTCCGCCAGTTTAATTCAATTACACGCACAGGTCCCCAGCGGTTCTGTGTCCCGCGAGATATCGGGAATTTTAATGCCAGGGTCTCGGGAGAAGGAGTCGTAGGGTGCGCGGATAATTTCGGTGTAAATGATATTATTAATCGTGCCCTTTATTATTGATAACAGGTTGGCGAATTCGACGTGGAACAATGGGAAAGATTATTCTGGTAAATTTTTCATCGATTCAACTTAATTCGATTGCACTGATTATGGCAGCCTTTAATGAACGTTCCGATACAAAATACATATTGATGTTATAATGATATTCGCGGTTCTGTACGAAATTTCATATATGATATTCGAAGTAATTACATGGTTTCTGTGTGTAATAAAATTAATTAGTTTCCCGAGCGACTCGGAGTAATTTAATATTGGGCAAGCTTTATTCGTCTCGGGGTGAATCGCGAGTATACATTTGCGTTTTCGAACGGAAACTTTCGATCGCACTGCTATGAATCACACCGAGGAGACAAAGGTTGGAAGGTACAAAAACCTGTGAAAAAATTGCCACGACCAGACGTCGCAAAAAGTCTAGAATTATGGTTGCGATTCGAGCAGCTGTGCATAGGGATTCGTGTGACGCGTGTACGTGCCTTTGCTCTTCTTGCGAATCGTATCAAAACCAGTGTCATTTGTCTGTCTTCCGGCGAAAACTCCATCTCGTGATTAACGTAGGTAACAGTAAAGCCGGGGAGGGTTGAAATGTATAGGGATCGAGGCTTCGTTTGATTTTTATAGTTTATTTTTAGACGAGGTGGAGGTAAGTCCAATCGAATATACGTTCTTCGTGACATTTCGTTTTTCAATTGTACTTGCTAGATTCGAATTTAAATGCAGTTCACATATTTTATTTCGTTCGATCATATATTTATTGGACGCAAGTATATCACAGTATATCTACGAATTTTTCTATGGTATAAGATTATAATGAGACGGACAATACGAGATTGTTGGATATCTCAAAGATTTGATTTGATTAATTGGCTAAATAATAATTTAATGTAATAACGAGCTTTTGGATTTCGTTTCACAAAGGTTTCGAGTTTTCTAATTATTTATTTCATTCCAACTGTTGTAGTTCTTTCACTTTACGGCCGCATAGTAATTTGAGTCTTTTATCTTCTCGATGGCAAGCAGATAAAATTATAGAATCATTGTTAGCTTCCCTTCTCGCCACCGTAATATATTATCAGTTGTGAACGAACATATTGTTCAAAATTGTGGCTGTGGAACGATACAGCTCTCTCTCGAGCGACAATTCTTGAATATCTTTTGAACACGTCTTGTTCTGGAACACATTTATCAGGCGGAATAACTAGAGAATATGCTGAACTTTCCTTGACAAAGCTAATAACTCAAACACGAGTTAGATAACACTTCCCTTCGTCGGGAAGTTTAACTTCTCTTGCACCTTGTAAGAAACTGTGTACATGCTGTATATGTCACCGCGAATGTAACGAAACATTTTCCATCGTACAATAGTGTTCTAATAATAATTTTTCTATCAATGAAACCATGACAGTACTTTGCGAAATGCTTAACAGACTTCAAATTTATTATTACCCACATCATAATTTAATAACGAATTCGTTTACTTCCATCGCACGAGTACGTCAAAGCATTACCACTGAAACCAGTCAATCGAAATGTATGAAAATTCGCAGGACTTTTGAGCACTATAAAAATCTCCCTTCGAGCTCCAGCTTGATGCGGAGCGGTTAATTTAAATCCACGAGTGCTTCGAAAGCACAAAAATCATTACGCCGGCTTTCACGTCAGTTATCTTCGTCCCCTTTCGTTCGTCCCAAAATAAAAAGAAGAGAAGAAGAACGTAAAAGAACCGTGAACTGCTATCAATAAAACGAAATCGTTTCAACCGGCACGCTGAAGGCTGCGTAAAGCCTCGGTGAAATTTCTTTGATGTTAAACAACCCTTAAACCACTTTTTAATAACATGTTCGCGGACCACTTTCATGATCAACCAACTTCAAACGATAGCCTATTTCAATTGCTGCGCGACACGATACACCGTCGTTGTTTCGTTTACTCTCGACCATAAAATTGCCATGGCCGCAAACACTGGTCGAACAAACACGCCTTTTCTTTAACTCCCTTATTATCCCTTCCTTTTTCCCCTCAGATGTATTTTATCTCGGCCCCTTTGTACGAAAACAGGAGTCGCATTACGGCTCGAGTTTCCGAATGTCCATTGACGTGTACATTTATTTCTGAAAGGTTCGCGTCGTGTACGACGTTGAACGATGATACATGGTGTGTGCAGAGTGGAAAGCATGATCGAGGGTCGGCCATTGTGAAAAGCTGAATTCGGAAAGTCATTTATTTTCGCGATGAAAGGACACACCCTGTACGTTTTAGGAAGTGAATCGCGCAAAAATATATTAGCCATCCGTAATAAATGGCATCCGCGAATTCATTCCCCATTTCCTCATTATGTATATAAACGATAAACGACGGGATAAAAAATATCGCGATTATTTTAGGAAGACCTGTCAGGGCGGCCCCAAGTGTATTTGTAAAATGTACAAGATACACGTATCAAAATTGCATGCACAACATATCATCGAAGGAGAATATTAATAGTCTGTCCAATATAGCGCTATAAATATTTATGCCCCTCGACGAAAATTTCCATCAAGAAAATATACATATACACAAATTGCCCTTCGATCCCACAGTGATCCAATTAAATCGTCAAACAATAAAGTCCACCCCAATGAATACAACTTCCTAACAATGGTATACCGATTCGTCTACAGTAAAACGTACCCCTATCTGGCTATAAATTCTATCGATCCCCCCCCCCCTCCCTTAATGAGTACAGAATGTTTCACGATAGCAACAATGGGTCAACAACATTCGTAAAAGCCAACTAATTGGGATCTTTTTCGTAATTGGTGCGCGAATGTCGCTCGAGCACGTGCTCGATCCGTCACGGAAACTGAAGTACGTCCCGTGACAATCTGTTCTCGCCGGCTCGTTTCCGGCCAGAGATTTGTCAGGAAAGTTTCTAAATGCCTCGGACCGCACGGAATTCGCGTCGTAAATATAGTTTCGCGGAGTGACAGGGCGCGGGCGAGACAGAAATTCGATTCCGCCCCGTGGAATTCGTGGTGCGCGGCGGGTGTTCCACCGGAATGTAACGATAATAAACCTCGGGCACCGTGTACGCACTGTGGACGCACGTTCTCGATGATCTTGTCGGCTAAGGGGAGGTTCGATCCGATCCAGGGGGTGGGAAGGAACATTGCTCTTGTTATTTGGAAAGGATATACGTTACAATAATAATTGCACATTTCTATTCGCACATTTCATTATGATTAAAGACGGAACTTATTGTCCTCGAGGTTGACAAATAATCGTTGCTCGGTGCTATGATCGCGCTTTGCTAATTGCGTTCTGTTATTAAATAAGAAAAGAGTTATCAATTTTTCGTTTCATAAGAATAAAACCATCAGAAAAATTCAATGTTTCGCGTGGTGCAATTAAATTCCACGTAATTCGTTCTTGCACACGTAAGTTCACTTTATGCACGCAACGCTGCGAATACACAAGAATCGGACATTTTTTTACCGGTTCTGCAGTAATAGTACGGAGAGCAATTACGTTACCTTATCCAATCGAAAGTTTCGCACCCTCGTCAAACGCGATATTAAAACTAGCGAATTACCCTAGTTACGCGACAAGGGATATACTTGCTGTATCATCGCGTCATTTACTTAATTCGTTCGAAAAACGGAAGAACAAAAAGAAAACAGCCTTTGCCCCGACACCTCTAAATATCCATTTATTTAACCTTTCGCTCGTCACGGCCGCGTTGTCCCGACGTCATCGACAGATACCAGGTCGCGTAATCAGCGACGTCGAAGCCCGTGCAAACGGGACGACGCGTCGCGACGGCCGTTCGCGTTCATGATCCTTTTATTTTTTTTTTCTCCACAGTTCATCCTCCCCTTCGCTCTCGCCCCCCTCTCTATTTATTTTCCACGGCGTCGAAGCGCCGCACCGTAGGGACCGGACCCCTTTTCGCCCGACGTGCCCCGTTTAATCATCGTGATTGAAGCCTCTTCTAGGTGCCGGCAGCGCGTGTTTCCACCTTTTCGCGAGGTGCACGGGAAACGTCGTGGCTAGATTTCGCTGGAGACTGTAGCGCCGCGGCGGTTCCAGTCGCTTTGGAAAAATGTCTCTTGTTCCGTTGTTGCTTTACGAAGGAATCGGTGTCACGCGTTAACACCGGTCGGGAAGGATACGGCGGACTTTTATCGAGTTTCGAGGGCCGGCGATCGAACGATCGTTCAAGCACGACCATTCCTCCTTTTCTCTTTTCTCGGTTCTTATTTCCGCAATTTCGGACACGCTGGCGAGAAAGGTTCGCTCGCTCGACATGGGCAAAGTACGTCGTGTTTCGTGAGTGAGACATATTTCTTCGTTTCCCGGTAGTCCCATCTTTGTCGCCTTTTGGGGGTTTAGATACGTGGGCGAGGTACTGGCAAGAATGATACAGGGGTTGTTATAGGAAGGGTCGCATTGTGGTTTGTATTTTTTTTTTTTTTTTTCGTGGGAGAAAGTATTGTGGGATATAAATCATTGATACCTGGGGAGAGGAAAGAACGTCGTGTTCAATTTTTTTTTATGTAATAGCTGTTATTATTTCATGCTATTGTTGTAGTTAAGTTTCGTTAGAAATTTACCGTTCTAGAATGACCGTTTTAACGAAAACCGATGGCCCATTAAAGTTAACTCGTAATAAGGAAGTTCATTTTAAATATAAAAGGTTAAGAGTCAATCAAACGCTTTGACGATAAAATTGAGAAAAAATTCCAAAGGCGGAGTTCACCGATTTGGCTAATGCGCGACTCGTATATGACGTGACAGCGGGCGCAGTAATTCACTCGGTCAAACCGCACTTATTACCCCCCATTACGATCATCCTGTTCCTCCGCGGACCAAAAACCTCAATCACTTCCCCGTAACGAACCCGTTAATGGCACCCTCCAATCTAAATCGTCATTCGCACATTAAACGCCATTAAAATTGTAGAAGCCATTACCGATCTCTCTCGCAATATTCGCCGTATCAATGAAACCCAGCCTTCCATTAGCAATTCGTGGAATTATTTTCAACCGGTTTCGAATAAAAATCTAACACTTTATTACGTGGCCGTGTTCTTTGTAAATTCCAGTAGAATAATAAAAATTGCTCGAACAAATTCGATGCTTGCTATTGTCCAATTTTTCTACGATATCGTCCATTATCGATATAGGGAGCTTGGGCTGCGGTTTTCAGATTTAATTAACGTGGGCTGCGCGTTGCAAGTCTGGTTTTAGATAGTGCTCCGCTAAGATTTCGCGTTCTGGCCGACGAATTAAACCATTAGGGGAAAGGCAAGAGGGTAATCTCTGGATTTCTGCAGCGTCGTTTAGGCAGACAATTACTTGACGTTGCACGAAACGCTTTAGCCGGGCGTCCTTTCGCGAGAATAGCTATTTGAGTGGTTGAAACGAATCTGACATGTAATCGAGGTATTCCTGCATTTCTTTAGTAACTGTTCGGTACTGAATATCGTTCAACAATGATCCGCACCGTTGTAGTTCTAGAATTCCGACACGCGTAATAGATACAAATTATTGTTAACGCCACAGTTTGATATATTGAACAGTAGGAAACTGAAAGAGGGAGATGTTCAAAATTTAAAGAAACATTTGAAATTTGTTTCATTGCCTTTAATGCAATTACACCCGGCCACAAGAGTATTATTTTTCCGCGAGAAAATATTATCGAACAATACTTAATCCCCCATTACAGCACTGAAATATTCCCTCTCACGTTCGACAGATTAATAAACACAACATTCATGAAACCTCCGCGCAAACCGAATCATACCTGCGTGCGGGGAAATATCACCGCTTCGTGTTCGTCGCGTTTCGATTCAACTCAATGGAAACTATAATATGCGATCAAATTCGGCGCATCATCGGATTAATATCATTCTCCGATGGCAGGCAAACCTCTCTCGGAATTGCCCCCCGTCTAATTCATAACAGGCCCTAGGAATCCGCGTTCATAAATACTAATCCGTTCCGGTTTAACAATCGTAACAAACCCCGAATGTTATTCGAGCCTCGAACGAAATGAAGAAGTATTGCACTTTGAAAACACCCGTAAAATTTTAACCGCGTACAAACCGCAATAACACACCCCCGAGAAATTCTTCAGCGAGACGAAAAGGGAGAAAAATAGTCCCGCGTGAGATCTCTAGGCAACCCCCTACAGGTGTGCTCTAAAAATCGACCCCGTTTAAAATCCACTCGTCGGCCTAATCAACGGAACGGCGGGGCCGCGGAAATCGTCGCACAGCTTCGCGATTTCCTGCCGCGGCCGGAAGCGAGCCGCGATCCGTCGACGCGGAAGCCGCGTTTCGCGAGACGCTCGCAATTAAGGCCTCGCGGCCGTTCAACGGAATTAAATCGCCGAAAAGGAGGGTGATCGCGGCTCGCGGGATCTCAGCCGTGTCTTTAGAAACTCCCTCGCCGGGGAACTCCGAGAGGGAACTTCGCCTGAAGAGACTTCTCTCCACGGCGACGCGACGTGGTCGCTCGTTACGAGTCGCTATTAACCGTTCCGCGTCCGCCTTTCAAAAGAGACCTGCACCCCTCTCTGTCCTCTGTCCGCCTCCCCACGAACCACCCTTCGCCCGTTCTTCCTTCCTTCCTTTCCGCTCCGCGTAATCCTTTCACCGGTATCGGCCGAAAACGTGTGCCGCTGGTCGAGAACCGACTCATTAGGCACCCCTGTTCAGGTGAACCGCGCTTGGCGCACGACACCGCATTATTTTCTATGCACTTTCCTTCCCCCCCCCCTCTTGGGCGGGGAATACGAATGAACGGACGCCGCGACGGTTTCGGACGGTGAATGGTTGGCGAATGAAAGGGTTAAGGTGATTGGGCGGAGGGGGTTGATACGAAAGTGGAAACTGTTGTGCGATATTGTGCGGGCATGCCTGGAGGGAGGGTTGGTTATGGCGGAGTTTAAGGCTTTCGATGGGGTGTAAAGGTTGCGGGTGAATTGGTCGGGGTTTACGTGGATTAGAGAATCTGGGTGGAGGGGTTGTTTTCGTGGATGCTGGAATTATCAGCGGTTATCGTGGTACGGTGTCGTGAATCGCGGAATAAATGGGAACGGTGTGTCGGGTAATTTCGGTAGATTTCGTTGGGATTTTTATTGTGGATCATTTGTGGCCGTTGAATAGATAATATATTCTGGGGTGCAATATAGATAATATATTCTGTCGTTAATAATTATTACAAAACTGCGGCAGCTTTCATTACTTTTCTCAATCTGTATGTGCATATAACGCGTCAAATTAAAAACGAAATGCTTGCAATCCTTCATTCAAAATGGAACACTAAATCCCTCGAAGGTGCTCAATTGTGCATCAATCAGGAAAACAAATTCAAGAAAATTCCACGGAGTACCACATCGGGCGATCTCTCTCCGTTTGAGAGATGTTTCGTCGCATCCCTTGAAAATCCGAGAACGAGCCTGGCGAATCCGCGTTCGCAACGAGAGACAGTGGAAGACGGTCGCGCGATAATGGGCAGAGCAAAGCCCAGAAAGCACGAGGAGACATTAAGAGAGGCCTGGCCCTTCGTCGCCTGCCAGCATCCACCCCCTGCGTCGTTTTTGTTCCACGGTTCCTCGAGGTGGCGGAAAGAAAACCGGCGAAGTATCCCACGTTTAACGCAGAGTCAACTCGACGCCGTTGTGCGGCTTCTTAACGAGAAAACGCCCGGAGAGAAGCGACCCTGGCACCGACCTATTCATCGAGCGGAGTGGAGCCGCGATTTAAAGGCCGCCATCGGCACAACTTACCCTATATCGTGTGTATCGACGGGAGGGGAGTGGGGTTTGGGGGTGTGGGGGGGATGGTTTGCTTCTGAACTGTGCTAGGAACAAACTAAGCCGGGTATAATGGAACCGTCGAAAGGAGAGAAAGGGTTTCATAACAGCGGGACGTTTAATATTTACCGGCCAATATTTCATTACACGACGATATTATGGAATCAGTTTCGCCGAGATAAGGAGGCAAATGCTGAACTGGTGAGCAATACTTTTCGAGGGTGGTTCATGTCGCAAGGATTTTTCAGTATCGTTTAGCGAGAAGTTTTCGATATGGTTGATCGGGGACTGTTTTTAACGATGGATACTTTAAAGCCTTTTTCCGTGAACGTTTAATAATAATAATAATAATAATAATGTGTATCGCGAAATGTTATCTAATAACGATAATTAATGGAACAATGCATGGCTTTTACGTCACAGTCATAATCACTGGAACATTTATCAAAGCGCTCCTCATCTCCTTCTACGGTTCTCCTTATAATTCAACCCCTACCCCTGTAGTCCTTCGTGGTCCAAACGGTGGCCAACGAACGGCGACGAACCGCATCACCACGCGTGGATACGCGCCCCGTAAAGCTGATATACAGGCTTATCTGGCAGAGCCACGAGCCTCGCCCTCGGCTGCTAATAAAAATTTTTCTTCGCCGACCTCCTCGCCAAGTGCAACGTTCGCGATTCTCCTCGTATGACAGCTATTACTAGATAGAATTGCTAACTCCCCGGGGGAAGGTGGAGACATTTCCTTCAGAAGATGCGATTGCAAGAGTGATGCCCTGGGTGTTGATGGAGCATGGGGTTAAAGGAAGGGGTTGGTAAAGAGGATAGAGTCGTTTCCTTGGGTGGTTGAAGTTTAGGGTAGTTTTGGCGATAGACAGTGGATGTAGGTTAGCGCGGAGAGGGATGAAGGATATTGCTGGATATTTTCACCCCTTTTTATTGCGGAGGATGTATTTACGGTCGTGGACGATGTCGTTCGAACGTCATAGGTTTGGTATAATATTGAATTACAGTAAAGGGTTAATGGTTGGATGTAAATTTGGGATAAATAGTGGTTGTTAAAAATATGTCGTAGTTTTTTCTTTGTTTCTTTTATTCAGTTTTCGCGACAATCATTTTACGACAGTAAGAAATATTGACCAATTCATTAATTCCTACTGCGACATTGATATAGACTTTTCGTCTGATTTTTTAAGTAAATTGTTCGTTTAATATTATAATACCATCATTGGTATTTAATTTGGAAATACTTTGATGTAATTAACTGATAGCTTAAGTGGTTCATTTGAATGCAAGTAATGTACTATGTTGTTGAAAACGGCACGTCAGCCTTTCAGTTATACTGTTCTAAATATTTTAAACATTTTCCATGAGTATTGACAAAATTACCGAAATGTGTTTCTTTAATAATTTAATAGTATTTTAATTTCTGCGTGATGTCTGACCACACACCGCCACTCTCTACTTACAACCTCAGGTATTCACACGGTCCTTAATTTCGAATCGAAACACCGGAGAGGAATTCCATTTGAGATTTTTAACGTTTCTCCATCAACGTTTACTGTCCTAAAAGCATTTTACGATTTTCTTCTCACGCTCCGCGTAATAAGGTTTTATATTGAGACATGTACGAAAAAAAATCCATCCACTGTAATAGTCGTAGAAGTATGCTTTTAAAAAAAATATACCGCATCATAAGAAAGTAAAGGAGAATTGTAAAAAAAACGTGAAAACTATTAACATAACTGCTTTCGCGGAACCGATTAAACATAATCTTATCAAAACTTCCCTGTCCAACCGAGGAAAAATAAACAATAATAATTTGATGCTTCTTCTATCATTCGGTGTTTTCATATTAACTACGATCTTTATTCTATTCGTATAAAGTTACATTTTGAACAGTTGGAATAAAACCTAGCTGAAAATCGTGATTGCAAACTTGGTGACCTCGTCGAAGACGGAATCTAAAATTTCATTTAATATTTGCTGGACGCGAGACGGGTAAATGGGATGAATAATAGTAGTCGAAGAAAAGCTGTAATCGATTGATGGCAAGTCGAAGATGGAAAAGGCTATAGCGTCTAAGGTAATTAGTTCGTCGATCCGAATGAAAGTTAATCCTTAAGTGGACAAAAAATGTCACCGGGAAAGCTCGAATGGCGTGATCTTAATTGGAACTTTTTAACACGTTCCATCCCTTCTAAATATCCTTTAAGCGTCTTAAAAGTTTCGAGATTAAAGCATTTAGAATAGAAAATAAATCTGGGACCAAGAATTGCCAGGGTCACGGGTACAATGCAAAGAAAACGACAGGTATTCTAATATTAAAAATTGAACCGGATGTTCGAAAGATTGGAATATTTATGAACAAGACATCATGGACTAAAGATAATCCATAACTATGCTGATGATATCAGAAATTTCAAGGATCAATATTGGATATCTCAGAAATTAGAAAAACTAAAAATGAATAACTGAACGTAGAGCAATGGAAATATTGGAAATATTGGAAATATTGAAAATAGATATTAAGGGGATGGAATAATGTAAAAAAAGAAAATGTCAATATTAAATATAAATATTGGAAATATGACGTATCCGGTGTATCACATAAAATCATACTTAAAATCATTAAACGCCACAAGTATTCTTTCTCGTTCGAAGGGCACAAAGATATCTCAATTGAATACGAAACTAATATAGTCGACAGAAAGGCAATTTCGCCCCCCAATTAATTACTATGATACTAACTACGACCTGTTAGACCCAGATTAAGGTCGCATCGAAAACTTTCAACATTACACGGTTCTAAATTCGAATTATGGACCCCGGAACTTCGGACGGCTTCTGCTGGCCAAAGTTTACGACACGTCCGTACAACGTGGCTGTTTTTTTTTTTTAACCTGATACACCGGTGCGCGAGTTAAGCTAGAAGCTTAAGATGCACTCAGCTTCCCCCGTCAGCTTTATCCCGCAGCAAATATATACTACTCGATACCGTGGACGTTCAAAAAATCTGATTACTCCGACGGAAAATTGTTCGTCGAGATCTCGAACGAATCGGGCGATTCAATTAAAGATCAATTAACAATAGCTGCGCGCGACAGCACGCCTGTGCATACAAATTTTAATTTGCACCTATTTCCGTGCTTCCAGCTCGGATCGCGATTCGATAATTATTATAAATTATGCCACCGTGGGCAATACAATAATAAACACCCATCGCAACGCAATTCAACCACGTGCACGAAGTCATCCCCCCGTTTTTACCCCGTTTCAGCCGACTCGTCCATCCCGCATGAATATTCATCAGCCCAATGGAACGCACCGCACCGTCACGAATACATACCTATATAATACAAATATCTCGGTGTCGCGGCTACGCGATATTACGTCCCCTACATATGCATGATATATCCAGCCTCGAAGCAGCCACGCCATTGTTTCGACCGCGTAATGCGGTTGCTGAGAACGCGGCAAGATAAATAAATGCATCGTCGGTTAACGCATATTTCGTGGGATCGTGCGTAAATTCATTAACCGGCCCGGCTAATCATCGTTCCGCGATAAGAACAAAGGGACTTGAACCAAGCGAACCATTTATGATAGGAATTGTTGCGCTATCGGTGTTTAGTGTTGAACACTGGAATTCGGTTAATAACGACTCGACGTTCAACGAATTTCTGAATGCCTGTCGGACGTTCGCAAGTTATTCGAGATTCTGTTTCTACGTAGAAAGATAGCGATTGCACGCCTCTTTCGCTGTGTTCGGGGGAATACTGCTGGGATGAAGAACGTTTAAGCAGATAACCCTTTTGGCTCTTTCATATTCTCTGGCAATGTACAGGGTGATTTGTAGAAAAAGCATTCGGAGCTCTTTGCGTACGGTGAAAGCGTACGAATTCAAACAGAAAATAATCGCTTGAAAAGCTGTTCTTACTTTGTTGCAGTTTATTATATTTTTGCTTGGGAGACATTATTCGTATGAAAGTTCGCTGTTTTTAGTGTAATAATACGTTGGCCAAGAAAAAGTATATAGTACATAGTATATATAGTATATATACGCGTATATAGTATATATTTGAAAATCGGTACAATCCTTATTGATGCCTCGAACGAATTAAAACTTAAATAGACAGTTATTCTGCAAGTATCCTAATAATTAAAAAATCGTCTCGTATGTTCGTTGTCAGTAGTAATACTATGAACGAATTGGAAACAATTTCACTGCATCCCAGAATTTGTAAGCAACGATGGGCTTGTAATTTTATTGAAAGCATATAATCCAGAGCATGAATACCGATTTCGAGGTATAACGACAATGAAACGTTCATTCAAATTGGCTTCATTATCTATTCAAATCTTTGAACGATCGTCCGTCGCGGACAGCTCAATTCATTTCAAATACAGTTCAAGCAGAGAATTACCTATCTTCAAAAGAAAAAAAAAGGGAACAATATTCCATTATATCAAAGCGATTAAAAAAAAAAACAATTACAAAAATCTTTGCGAACTATTAAAAATAATTAAATGCCACCAGCCAATCTCTTACATTCGATACAAAAGTTACAATAAACATTGATTTTCACTTTCAGCTGTTCTCAGTAGTTTCAGTTTTAGCACTCCAAAAGGATAACTTTCAAAACATGCCAAGACACCCACCAATAAATAAAAACCTTCCAATCGAACCCTATCGCCCGAACTACCCCTTGATAAAACACAGTGCCAACCCTATCTGATTCAACACAAACGAAGTCTTCCCACGTTACCGAGAATTTCCTGCAGCCTTACTTCTTTCACAGTCGAATCATAATTATCGCACAGCAGACAGTATCGTCAACGACCCGTCGAATTCGCTACGAAATCTCGCACGCCTCGGTCGATTCACTTATCGAATGATCGGGATCGAAACTTTTAATTACGAGCCTGGCAAGCTTGCCGCACCTACCTGTGCATGGATGGTGCTCTTTAAGCGTGTTCTCGTTGCGTGGACACGTGCACCGATCAGGATCACACTCTGACAGCCAGTGCCCGGTGTATTACGCACGTTTCAGATGCCCCAGCATCCGGTTTCCACGTCGAAGATTCCGGGTTATCGGGGTTCAAGCCCCGGCACTCCTACAAACACGTAAATCCTCGCGATTAGGGACGTTCCTCTTCTACTTCTGTTCACGTTGTTCTTATTCATTTTATTTCGAGGCGACGGACGTTACTTGCGTTTGCTCCGATCAAAGTTCGATCAACCTTTCTCTAAAACAACTATTTAAATACATTCAAAAACTACGCTTTCCTCTTCCATTTGTTCTTTACACAAAGCAGAATTGTACATCGATTTCTCGTTATCCACGTTCATTTAGGAACAAAAAACGGCAACGGAATTAACCAAACTTCGTAGAATACGAAGAATTCCTTCGCAAACCCTTAATCAAGATCTCCTCTTGCACCCGTTCACCCTCCACAGGAACAACGCCAATTTAAACTCCCCCCTCCTTGCCCAAATTTAATTAATTACCCTACACGCGATTTCTTCCACTTGCAAAATGAGCCTGCCCGCGAACAGTCTCCCCAACCCAACCACCCCGCAATCAAAATCAGACCCAGAACTGCTCACCTCATATTACCCAAGTTCCGAACTTTCGCCCAGCTCCCATCGTCCCCCGAACAAACCGCTACTCCCCCCCCCCCCTCACACAACCCTCCTCAAAATTCTTACCCTCCGTAGAATCCTCTGCGTATCTCCTACCGTCTCCTCCGCTTGGTACTTCTCAGCGACGTACACACAACCGCGCACAAACCTCTTCTACCGCACCAGAAACCCACCTCACAATTGCACCCCTCGAACCTGCGTACCCGTCGCACTCCTCTTCAACGGTCATTCAAACCGGCCCGGTCCACCCAACCGATAAAATCGGCCGTTCACCTGACGAAACTCCACAATGCACTCACGCACCTGCTACTCCCGTGTATCTCTACTGAATTATCCCTCGTCCCCCCTCGGCTCGCCGACGAAACGGACACCGATCGCGAAGCGCCCGCGGCTTGCCCCGTTCGCCAAGGTGCCTGGCGATCAAGGATACCCAACCGGCCGGCCGGTGTTCCTCGTGGATCCTAACTTGTGGCTCCGGCAAGCGGGACAGAGGTATCGCGAGGGTGGTGCGCGTGCGACGAAGAACGTACAGAGGGTGAACTATCGCCGGGTGGCTGGCAGGTCAGCGACCGTAGGATCGTCCTCGCTCCTCCGAATGCTCTCTATCGGCGGCGCGCTCGCGACTGGGATCCTGGATTTCGGATGAGAGGCGAGCTCTCAAGAATCAGCACGCAGGCGCCGTTCTCCGTCCTCCTCTTCCATTTCCGCCGCTGCCCTCCGTGGTTCGTGCCCTCTCCGTTTCGCCGGCGTTGTAAAACCGTGGAGCGCCCCGTCCGGCGTGTACGGTGTCTCTGTCCGTCGGGACGGAGGTACCATGGGGGTTGTTTCTGTCTTCGTTTTGGCGGCCGGTTTCTCGCGGACTGTTCAGCTCGTGGCTGCCCTGCCCTGGCCTCCTCCTGCTTGGCCGGCCTACCCCTGCCGGCACCTGAATGTGTAAGCAGCTGTTCCGTTTTGCTTTATGCTCGTTGGCCGAGGATGGTGTTTTTCAGCTGGTGGCTGGATTCCGGGCGAAGGGTACGGTTTCGCGGTGTTCTACGGGGGGGAAGAGGGGTGGACGGTGTCGTGTAAGGGGTAGGTGTTTCGGGTTCGGTGGGATGTTAACGGCGGCGATGGGACGTGGCTCGGGGGGTTAGTGAACGGGTGTCGGAATGATTTGGGGACACGCGGTTTTTGTTTTGGGACGATCGAATTGACAGGAGGGCGGCTGTGCGTTGGTAGTGGGATATGTTCAGTAATAATGATAAGAAGAAGAGCAGCAGAAATTATAAGATGGATATAAACGGTATAGGTGTGTAATAATTGTGGCTATACTAATGAGAATAATAATAACACTTTTCGGGACAATAACGTTGCACTGTACGAGTACCGCTTTCAGCATTTTTCTTTTAAAATTGAATGCGATGACGAAGGGTCGGAAAGAGTGTGGAAGTCAAGCAGAATAGAATTTGCGGAGGTTTTGTAACGAAACGCTACGAAAATCGTATCCTTATGTAGCGTCGGGCTTAGTGCATTTGCATTTCGAGTTCTCTCGACTGCGTATACTTTCGCTGGTCTGGCCAGACACCGACCCGTTCTACTTACGCGTGGCGTGCTTCCGTCCGCTCGCCTGCTATTTCTCACCTTCCCCATTTTTTCGTCACAACAATACGCTTGTACATTCATATTCCGCGTGGACGCAGTCAAAGTAAATTGAGAATGCTATTAACAATTTTGGACCGATTTTATTTCGAGCATTAGTCGAATTATTGTTGCGACCGGAAAATATTCGCTTCACGAAAGATCTCAATAAATTGCTTGCTCTTTAGAATGCAATAGACTATTGATAAACGCGTTATCAATTATCCTCAGTTGTTCATTTAACAAAAAATTAACTAGACCGAGGAAACCGATTGAATATTTCCCTTTATTGACTGTTTAAAATACGAAAGGTCGATTTACTCTGTTCCGCCCTCCCGTAAGAATCTCTGCCCCTCCTACTCGGTTCATTTAATTTACTCCTGCAGAAAAATCTCTTTGTTACTCAACAATCGAAATAACTTATCCTGCAATTTGATTAACTCGGTCGATCGAGCCTCTTCCGCTAAAACGATTCTTTTGTTCTCTTCCCCCTTCATCATTTTACTTTCCTTCCAGATTTGCATTTGTTTCGCATTCTCGACGTTGAGTTTTCTCTTAAGGGCGGCATTAAGGTTTTAATAGGGTACCATCGTTTTTGTTATTTATATTTTCAGCTGTCGCAATGTTTCACGATTTCATTAGATATCTTTGTAAATATCACTTTTCGTGATATAGTCACGTTTTACATTATTATTCGTAGGTGCACATTGCGTGCAATATTCAAATCATTATTATTACAGTTATTAATTTAGACAGCAAATCAGAAATGGATCATGCCACTTCAGACGGAAAGATTCTTATCAAAATTATACGAGCATCTTTTTGTCAGATTATTTTCCCCGACAAGTATCCTGCACTTATTTATCTAACGCTCATGCGTCTTCAGTATTACAAGTATTGTTAAGTAATTATTATTACAACCGCCTGACGTTCATATTATCTCTACCACATATTCGCTATAAATCATGACGACATTAATACTTTCGTTGTCATTCTAATACAATCTGCAACTATTCCTATTGCGACTATACGCCTCCAATTTCCACCTAAGTGTGTTTTTTACGACATTAATCTACTGGTTCTTTCCTCCCTCTGTTCTATCCATCACCACGCCTCCATCACAAAAGTTGCTAATCTACTTTCGTGACCAGGCTTGGCCAGCAACTTCCTGGACTTTATGAACGTTCATTCCCGCAACCGGAAACGAGGGTCTCGAATTATCGTGACGTTAAACATTCACCTTTACCCAATGCCCACGAGATATTGCACCTATAAATTCCTGTGCTGTCTGTAGGAATTTTGATTTTTCGAATCTGTTCACATACCAAAGATAATAACTTGTTAAATCTCCGAATTGAGCGCACAGACTTTCGCCATACAAAAGACCAGTGTATATTATAAAGCACGAGGTTCACTCTAATTAACAAATGAATGATTGTTTCGCCTAGAAAATTTATCTATTCATGTGGAGTGTTTAAGTTTGAATGGTCTTCAGATAATCAATATTTTTGTCAGTATTATCAGCGTTGCTATTGTTTAATATTCTTGTTATTTTTTATTCGGTATTTTTAGTATTATTCTGAAAATATCGAGTGATTGCGCTGGCTGACGGTAAATATCATTCGAACATCGTTTCACATTTTCGATATAGGTGAACCGCGTGGTGAATCCTATGGTGTGTGGGTCAATTATTTATAAACCTCGTTAATGTCGCGTCGAAACTGATAAAATGATCAGTGTCGACGATGTTTTTCACAGCAGATCGGGAACTTAAAGTGATGGAAAAATGTTTCATGGACAATGTGTGATACTTGGCGGAGAAAGTAAGAATGATTAATGACGCGTTTTATGAAGTCACGCACAAGTCAGAAGGCATTCGAGCCTTGGAGAGTTAAATTTATTGTCAGTAAGGATTGCCTGGGACTGTAGTTTGTTTTTGTGCGTTTTCTGCCACTGATTTATTGTCGGGTGAGACAAAAAGAATTACCCTCAATCTCAAACTACACACACGTATAAAATTGTCCCTTCTGTGGGAGTACTTGAACTTTTATGCAGTACGGTAAAACATTATAATAAAGGGTAAATGGACGTTTAATTATAGTTTACAAGATCATTACGGCCGGAAGTAAAATGGAACTTTACGTGTTAAACATAAATCACAGCTTTAGATCGATGTCGTCGAGCGATAAATTGAGCCGCAGGAAAAATGATGATAAGTAAATGAAAAAAAGATATTAAATGTAGGAATCGTTATCGTTTAGAAAATGTAAAAATACATAAAATCATGATCAGGATAATCAAACGAAACTATCCTGCAATATTATACATACAGTGATCTAAAATTAATACACTCCAGTATAGAAGCAACCTTGGCCTCATCGAAGGCTGGTACAAAATCTCGTCTAATTCATCCTACTTCCAGGAGTTCGATTTGAGTTTGCATTAAAAGCTAATTATACGGAAAATATAAAATCCCATGCGTCGTAGAAGTCGACTTTCATCGAGTCCATAAAGTTCCAGTAGTCAAAAATATTATAGAGTGAATATACGTATAATAATACAGTTTGCCTCGAAGCACGATATTCCATCAATTTTTTCTCAAAAGCTCGTAAAACGAGGAAGCATTCTTTTTTTCTCCGCTTGATTTACGACACGTGTACAAAATAAGCTGACAGAAGATCGAACTATTGATACCCAGAACGCACCGTGACGTCAACCGGTTTCTATCTCGGGTCGGCTATCCACGTGTTTTCTTAGCAACGACACTTCTTGGCATTTCTTCGAGCGTTTCCATGTAACAATGGCAGCAATTTGCTGGCATACGCGGCATAGATCTTAAAATGTATAATCTGGAAATTTCACGGCACACTTGAGGGAGAATTTTCTCATGAAAGAAAGAACTTTCACGATATTCGCAGTACGAAAATATGCTTTACCGTGCGAGCTATTGTTAAAGCAGGACTGTTCTCCCGAACATCATTTCTCTGCCCTGTAGAAAATTGTATTACTCGAACAGATCGACGTGCATATATATTATTTCCCCCTTTTTTATTACACTGTCCTGATTGAACGAAACGCGCATGCACACAGAATTCAGAATATCATTAGAAAATGATTGGAAAATTCTAATTGAATTTGAAATAGGGAACGACGGTCCTCTGTTATTAAAGAACCTTTTCTCGATTCTCGCATTCTCCCCAAAAAACTAAGAAGAAAGAAACGCGGGCAAAACAGCGCAACCAGAAAAAAAGTTCCGAATCCCACGATCTTCAATTACAACGGAAAATTCTCCGGAAATAAATGCTTGGAACTGCGTCCAAGATAATGATACTCGAAACATGTTTCCGATACTTTAACGTCGGCCGAAACGTACTATTCTCCACGCCATCGTGTTGAACAGTTCAACAAGCTTTGCCTAGATTCTCAGGTATGCGGCAGTAACGGTTGCGAAACGTAATCGCGCATTCAGAATATCATTTGGGTGGGAAGAGAAAAGCTGAGGGCGGGCTATAGCGGCGCAGGATCTTATTTTTACCCGGGGCAGAAGAAAAGGCAAGCTCGCATCGGGACATCTTTATCCGCCTCTTTGCATGAATCGATTTTACGGGCCGACGGTTTGAGAATGGGAAAGAGGTCCAAAAATTAACGATCCTCGTCAAAATAATTGATTGTAAACCGTTCCATAAAAATTTCGGAACAACGACGCGATCGGAAATATATATGTTTCTTAAATGTTTGGTTAGTGCGTTTACACGTCATGGTATGATATTTACGTTTATTATATTTATTATATATTTATTTATTATTATATATATTTATTTATATTTATTATATTTACGTTTCGGGTATCACAGGACATTAATATTGCCAGATAATATACATATTTCTTTAAGTAGTACAAGTCGATAATACTGGTACACATTGATACACTCATTACGATAATCCAAGTGGAAACGATCCGTGGCATAGTGGGTCGGATATTCGCAAGTAGTACAAGTCAATCATAAAATACAACGTGCTTAAAATAACGATCAAAGACCGTGAACAATTTTCAACTGTTGATTGAATTGATTCGGTTGAGCGCATTTGAGCAGATCGATTTCGCAAAAGAGCACAATCACAACAGGATCGTACGTATTAAAGGGGGAAGCTGACGTATTTCCCGGTACGTCAAGTAAAATTTATCGATCCGTGAAATAATTTCCGCTTCGCACAGTCGGAAAAACCGAACAAAAGAAAGCGGAGGGGTCCGACCTGAACGCAATTAAACGAAATTTGCCCGCTGTACGTATTTCCGTCCCCGTGGCAAGTCTAACGGCGGCGAGTCGCGTATCGACTCTTCCGAAAACGAATAATCCCCATCACGCGAAAATAAACGCCCTGGAATCGTAACATTTGTCATTCCGGAACACCGGAAACAGACCTCTATTCCGGTGGTCCCCCGATGCAAAGAGGGGGCCGGCAACGTGCGTTTAACATTTAGAACGACGGATCGGAGCGAACGAGAATGGAAAGGGAGCGGTAAAAATAATCGTCGATGTTCGTCGATGAACGAGCAGAGATATTTATTCGCCTCTCGTTTCAGCTCCCTCTGTTCCGGATTAGCGTAAACACGCGTATCTCGTGCGCGAGCTTCCTCTCCCCGTCCTCGATCCTCGATCCTCGATCCTCCAAGAGCGGCCGTCCGGCCACCGACGAATTTCACGAAAATCCCGGCCGAAATATCCCCGAAACCCGGAATATTTCGTGGATTTTTCGTCTTTTTTTTCGTCGTTCCTGCGCCCACGGATGCCTCTCTCCTTCATTTTTTTCTTCTTTCCCCCTTTTGTCGTGGAACACGAGCGAGGAACGGAATATTCTTCGAATCTCGTATCGTTGCACGGTAATCTCCCGTGGAACGGCGCTTCCATTAAGGATTACGCGACGCGGCTCGCGATATTGAAACGGGGAAGTGGCGATTTAAATGAGCAAACGCCGGGGACGAGTAATGGCCGAGATGTGTCACTGATCGATGGAGAATTGTTTCATTGCTCGAGGAACGATTGGTGCGAGCGATTGCAGGGTTGTATCTTTTTTTCCCTTCTTCTAACATAGCAGTGTGTACGATATTTAGCAAAAATCTGTCGTAAATTTCTTTGTCTTTTCTCTTTTACTACCGGACATGTTGAAGCTAGTAAATTTAAGCTGCATTCTTATAACCGGTGTCGTAAAATGCAATTTCCTAAATTACGTTTTAATGGAACATAAAACTTCTCTTGTTCGTTAGGCATGATAACAGGCAATGTTCCCGTTTCACGGCAAAATAACTCCACTATATTAATTTACGTGATTTATGACAGGCTCGTATATTCGTTTCGTACATTCTGGTATAAAAGTTACATAGGTCAGGTGGATTATTCTATTCCCGTCTCCTTCCTTCTCAACGTAGAAATTTCGACTGGTTGATAGCTAAATTATTCGTATCATTATTTCACTTAGAATATATACCATTAGTTCTGTTCAACCGATGTGTACGTACATTTTCAACGTTCCAAATTTCTACGAATGTTCCATTGCAAATTTCATATTTGTTCGTCAAATTTATTCGATCTGAATTGTAAACCCTTGGTGTTTTCTACAAACGAATAACATTCTTCTAAAATAAAACTGGCAACTGTACAAAATATTTATACCATGTAACTAAGATGATTAGGTGGGTCTGATTTTGTCCGATTTTATTCATCCAAAATTTGTAAATACCAATGGACAAATCACTCGAAGCCTCGTTGAAAAAATAAATGAATAATATCATTTAGAGGAGTACGAAAGGCGCACGGATTTATGCATCAACTGAGTGAAGATAGAGGACGACTATCTACCGTCTAGTGGAAGATAGACGTCCACTTTCTGACATTTACAGTGATAACGCGAACCGTAATAGCACGGCTCAAGTAATAGCTTTTCTCGACTTCCATTAAACACCGTGGATAAAGCGTGAGCGTGTGTACGAGACACGGTTTATCTAATTATAAGGCCGCCCTGGTTTAACCCTTTCGCCGTACCCTTTCAACAGGCGACATTCGTTTCTCCACAAATTTTAACTCTGCTTTGTCCCCTTCATCTGAAGCGCCTCCGACGGGCGTCGGTGATAAATTTTCTTAATATACGTGCTACTTGTTTCTCACGAAATATAACAGTGACAGATATTCATTTTACCAAGCATTTACGTCACTTCATCAACAAAACTTTGTAAATCTTATTCTAACTAACCGTTCTAATTGCGCGGACAATATCGAATTACAGGAATTAGATTGCGAAAAGTTAACCCAATCATCGATTGCTGTAAAAAGGACTGCGGAATTGGTCATGAAAATACTGCGAACGATAACGTAAAAATACATGCATCGCCATCTTCGACAAGTTTCGACCCTCGAATTGATTACAAAATGAAAAGTAATAATCCTGCGACGATCGATCGTTCTCCCCTCGATCGTAAAAAAAATCCCGAAAATTCATCGCACGTCGTTCGCCGACAAATCGACCGCCCACTACGTCTGTCGTGCAATCGTGCGTCAATAATTTACGATGAAAATGTCGTAAAAAATATGCCGTTCGCCGTTAACGACATCAGCCACGAATTCCAGAATCGACGACGACGACTGGCTCGGTTGTTGCTCGCGCGCGTCTGCGCCAATCGAATGCCTTCGAATAATAATTACGGTGCTCGCGGGTCAACAAGGCCACTTGGATAATAATCCAACCCCTCTCAGCCTCGTTTCGATGCTCGAGAGGAGATCCTGATAGACGCACTTCGATACTCGATATTCCGTTCCTCTCTGCCCCTTCTGGCGGTCCGGAAATTCTGCTCGCCTGTTTGCTTATTCCAAAACGGACTGCCGTATATTAGAGCGCTCGCATCGCGTCGAAATAGCCCCCTAAACCTGTGTACATATCGCGACAATGATTACGAAGGTGGTGTGCAACTTCTGCATTTGTCGACTTCAGCATGTTCAGCGTTTTATAATTAAACAGGAACTGTACCCTCGTCGAAATTCATTTGAAGTTTCGAAAAGGTTAGTAAAGATGCATCTGTATTATTCGAATGTGTTACAAATGCGAAAGACGAGGCACGAAACGAGTGATAGTATCTTTTTTTTTTCGTACACATTTTCCACTTAGACCACGATAAAGAAGTTTAAATGGAACACAAAAACAGATATTGACTGGGTGTTTCGGTGAAATTTTTGTATTTTTATTCGTTTCAATTTTTTACTGTTTCAATCACTTTGGTTATTTGCATTTGTAATTGACGTGCCTCGCGTGCCGAATTCGCCTCTGTCCCCTTGTTTTTTCTTTATTTTTGTCAAAAAGTTTTCAGCGTTCAGTAAATATCGTTCTCTATTTTCTATTCGAGCCCTGAATATTTAGTCGCCGTGTCGCGTTGATTCAACGAATAATCACGACAATCATAATAATAATAATAATCGTCACTTCAATCGCGAGAGAAAATTATCTAAACAAGTACAAAAACGTACGGGACCAGAATAATTCCAAACCCAATAGTCGATTCTGTTTTCCACGTGTTGGTGCATCATCGCTTTCCTTCGCAGACAGTCAATACGAAATTGTGTTTCATTTCGTTCGCGATGAAGCTTCAAAGCGTCCCGTCAGCGGGCGTTACGCGCACGTACGCGCAGAGAACACGCGTTACAACGAATCATTCTGCACGGCTTTCGTTCGTTCGGATAACACCGGTGGGCGCAGCTTTTCTCGCCAGAGAAAATAAAATAAGGGGCAAAAATGTGACGCGTTCGCCGCTTTGACATCGGCCTCGGCGGTGTTTGCATTTTTCATTAACTCAGCGCGTGCATTCGAGGGTGTTGACGAGGGATCGGGTCGGGGGTGCAAATACCTTCGTTCGCGTTCCCTGTTTTCTGTAATAATTCGGGCGAATCGCGTGGCTGCCAATATCGCGCGGCTCGGCAATTTTTCAACGAAATTACGAATTCCAAGTGGCGCGTCGCTCTCGAACAACGGCCCTCTATTGGATCTTCTCGGTTCCTTGTACGCGTTTTTTTTTCCCCCGCTCATCTTACCAGCGGAAAAATGTCGCGGATATTTGCGGCGTTCGTGTCGATTGAGAGAAACTGGTGAAAGAAAGCCTCGTGAATGAAGGGTTCATTTGCGGAGATTTTACTGGCCGGATTGCAATTAGAAAAGTCGGATATGATTGGTTATATTTGTTACGCGAATAAAGTACACTTATTTAATTCTATATTTAACATCGTTGCGTAATGAGTACCGACGCACTTAGCCCGAAGCGTTGTTGATCTATCGATGAAATGAACAGTTGTACGGTTTCGTGTTTATAACGTGAAAATAAAACGACGAACGTTATTTCTGTCCCCATTATTGGAAACAAATATATACGCGCAGCTATTATCGAAGACAATATTGGAATACTAATAACGAGGGCAGTGTATGATTTATCGCACCAAATTTTTCGGCATTTAGCCCACAAGACACGAGTTGCTCGCCGTTTCTCGATCCGTCGATATTCATTACTGAACCGTGCAATCAATTGTACGGCTACGTGCACCTTAAAGCAAACAGAAGTTTTAGTTCGTCGATTCTACCGCGCTGTACAATCGGTCTGTCTGTATTTTGAAAACGATCGATACTCGCGTCGAGTTATTTGTTAATTTAACAGAGAGGCCGCAGCTAAGATCAGCTTTGTTTGATTAGCAACATTGAAGTGAATAGCAAACATTCGCAAACCGATCGGCGGCTGTTCGTTTGTAACTTTGGTCGTATAATATTTGCGCGTGCAAATGCGTTTGAAGGAGTTATGGGGGGGGGGGGGGGGGGGGGGGTTGAACCGATTTGGGGCGAGGTAATGCAAATCAAATAATGAATAAAACAGGGGATTCGGATGACAGGGTTTTCGAATTAATCGATGAATTAATTGAAATATCGCGGCGAAGGTATTTCTCGAATTACTCTAAATGTTCTGCCGGATTAAAAGAAAGCTACACGTATGTATAAATGGTGTTCGTTTCTTCTTTCGAGGAACATCAGCCGGTATGTGTTCCGCAGAGTACACGCAGGGTAGATGTGAAAAGTTAATTTCGCCTACCCTCGGTTCGCACGGGGCTCTTGGTCGCCTTCAATTTCAATTTATCGAAGACACAATACGTTTCATGTTGGACAGCGAACCGACGAGCCAGCGAGGAAAATTAATCTCGACATTCGTTGTTTGCACGATACTTACCGCAATTTTTTATTTCAATTTGTCAAGCACCGCGGCGCAGCGGAAGCTAAACAAAGGGAATAATAACTGCGACAGATTACAAAATTCGGTACATTTCGACGTACGCGAAGAACGGGAATTTCATCCAATCAATGGAAAGCTAATTCGAGCATCTCTGGTGTACGCGTGGACAATATTTTCCAATTTGCTGTTTCATTTAACATCCGACCGAGGTAATGCCACTCAAATGAATTAATACCATGGCGATCCTTTATTTAATCCAGTCGTCATATTCAATTCGCCCAAACGAAACAACTAAACTGAAGGAAACAGCTAAGATTAAGAAAGCACCGTTCGGAAATGATAAAGAAGTAGAGAGCGTAAGTAAAGTTTGATGCATATATAATATAAAACGCTGCTCCATTAGAACACGTGGGCGTCTCAAGAAAAACTTTCAACGTAAACTTTTAATCCCCCCTCAAGCATTAAGAACGCCACATTTTAAAGAACGTCGAATATCTCTCAAGGAAGTGTTATCCTCATCGAACTACTCCGCCCCTGATAAAAAGAAATAACGAACAACCTTATTTAATAAAACACGCTTTTCCAGCAACGAATAATTAGATAAAAGAGGAACTATTGTTCGAATGAATGTTACATTTGCTCCCAGTAAGAAACGAGATCGGAAAAACGACGTTTACAAGAAAATCGCGACTCAACGGTTAACTACGAAAGAACATTGAAAACGGAACGATTCGCGTCGTCGTCTTAAACGGCGATTAAAATTCTCGACCGGGGTCTTCGACTTCCGTCGTGCATCCGGATCGATATTCACAGGCCGCCTCGTTACCGGAAAAATCCCTCGGGCATGGTTAATCGGTTGATTGACCGGAGTGCAATCGAATTAGAGCCGACAAGCAGAGCTCGGTATCGATTTCCCTTCGTTTTCAAAATCAATGACGCGACCTTCCGCCCGCGACTCCGAACGATTAATCGATTTTCATCCGCCGCTGACTTTTTCCACGTTCGCCCCTTCCGCTTCGCGATTTCATTTTCTCCGGCCGTTTCATTCCGCCCCGTTTGATATTTACTTTGACATCGACGTTGTCTCGTATTAGCGGATAATTTCGTTTATCCCGCTGTTGCTGGAAGCCAGAATCTACCGAACGTTAGATATGCCTTGTGTGTTCGGCTTGGACGGAACGAAGTCGAGAGACGAGAATTTTTGAGAATCGCTTGCGGGATAAAATAGTGAAAAAAGGGGGCCGAGTTTAATGGAATAAATCGATTCGATTAATCGCGCGGATATCGGTGAAGATTGTTCCCAGTTTGAAAATTTAGGTCAGCCGAGGGTGGAATTTTTTTATTAAGTATTATTATATCGAATAAAATATCTATTGCAAAGAATTGTTATTAGGTGCGTTATTAGACGCGCGGTAGACGGGAAATGAGAATAAAATCGAAATTCCGTTCGTCGAATTTCGTGTAATAATTATTGCAATAGCTTCCTAATCGTTTGGGGTATTGGTGCAAAATTTCGAATAAAAATTGCCCGATTCCGTCATCGTGACGCGTCGCAGTCTCGCACGGGCGTGATCGTTTCGGCATAATCGTACAGGTGTTAGAATCGCCAAGTCGAAATTAGTATCAACGGGTCGTAATTAGAATCAACTTTGCGACCCGGCGTCGTGAATATTCAATGGACTTTTGCCGTGACGTTATTCGCTGAACTATTCACGGCGAGGTAAAATCCCGCATTTCGACGCCCGATCTCGAGGATCTCAATTATTTGTAGACGCGGAAATCCAACAATTTCAAGTATTTGCACGCCCCTCGCGAACGACACGACCCAATTATAAATCAGCCAAGCGTCGAAGCCGACTTGTTTCAGTATTTGTTTCGGTACTTCGGCGCATCGTAATTGTCTGTCGACAGTTGCCCGCGGAATTGAGCTTAATCGCTCGGCAATCTGTCGGGTAATCACAAACATTCGACGAACGTTGAGCGTTCGATAATTGAGCAATATAGTATCGAATATTTCTCGACGATCTGTGCAGAACTGTCACTTTCGTTGCAGCGACGCTCGCGAGTATCGTCCACTTCAATCACGGACCTCGCAGACCATCGAATTGAAACAGTTTAAATCGTTTAACGCAGCAGCCAATAAGGACGACCAAATAAACTAAGAGTCGCGTCACATCAACGTTTCTCGACGCGATGTAAAAACAAAGTCGTCGTCTCGCGTTTGAAAAATTCCGCCTACCTATTCTCGCGACGCCCCTCCGCGAGAGCAAGAAGTTTAACGGCAGCAAAACTCCCCGAAGGAGTTCCAATAAAACGCGACAAAAATTCCCCGAGGATTAACCCCAATAAAAATCTCCAGCCATCATAGAATGGAACCTCCGAGAGGGTGAACGTTGCCTACCTCTGGCGAACGTCCCACTGTACTCCACCCGTCTCGCGAAAGAAAAAAAAGAAAAGGAACGAAGGGAAATAACGAAAACGGCCCGTTCGCGACGAAATGTTCGACGCGGGGAACGAACGGTCGCGATAAATCCAGAGGCGAAGTTCTGCGAGCGAATTTGCCGGTCGTGACGACGAGCGGCGCCCCTTCAACCTTTTGACACCGGCCAATACGGGACTCTGTCCGGCGAAATGAGAAAGGGGAAAAGAAAGGTTGGAAATTACATACGTGGCGTCCCGTACAGGAGTTATGGAGTTTTGCCCCTGTTGCACGGCCGCCGACGATAATTGGGCAAGTTGCTCGCGGGAAACGTTCACCCCACCGAGTGTCGGCGACGTTTCGAGATGGCTTTGATAAATCCGGTATGTCACGTGTAATCGCGCTGGTGTAATTAGTCCGCTTTTGCACGATGAGTACTGCGTTTCGGTATCATTGATGTTATTTTCGAATTCATTAATACGCTTCGTGCCGTGGGAAATGAGTTTTGTCGCACTCTATTCCGTTTTATTTCCTTCCTCTTGTTAGTCTTATTTTCGAAAGGGTTTAATAGCTCTGCGAGCAACATATACTTGGCTTAATTGATGTCGATAAACTAGCACGAATCATGAATTTATTGTGATAAATGTAATGTCGTTTTTGTTAAATATGGTATTCGTGGTTCAAATTCGATTGACGTGTTCTCGGCAATTCGGAAACGTAGATGAGCAGCGTACGTTCATTGTAATTAATATCTGAAGGCAGGCTTGAGTATATCCGATTACAAGTAACTGGAAAGTTATGTTCCATTCAAATTAAATGAAAGTTTTAATGCTATTGTTGCCAGTTGCGAAGCTTTAACTACGACCGATTGTATCTGCGTGGAAGTTCACTCGCTTCTAATTCTGTCTACTTGGAAGTTTTACTGCCTACAATTCTACTAAAATTCCCGTTTCGTGGATTCCCATTCGAACTGGCTGAAAGTTTGATCCATTACAATTTCGGCGTCCTAGTCGAATTTGCCTCGGTTCAACATTGAGTACAAGGTAGAAGTTCTCCCAGAACTGGACCAACTCTGTACGACAATTTTTGCATCTCATTGGAATGAAAACGAAAAGCACCGCAACTTTTCTTTATAAATAACAATTGCAGTTGGTGATATTAATAAATTCCAATGGCTATTCCATCTGAATACCATTTTTACATCCCTTAAGAGGCAATTACGATATTCTTTTTAACGCGAGAATTAATTAACACGGATAAAAGGAGAGCGTCGCGAGATCAACGGGATCGAAAGTAGTTGCACACTTTTTCTGCAATAGGAAAAAGTTGAACTTTGAAGGAAAAAATTGCTCGACGTCGATCGCATAATCGTCGTCGTACGTTGCACAAAGTGGCAATATTGGTAGCATAAAGGATTCAATGCAATTAAGGCACATCAACTATCCTACTGCCTTACTGCGCATTTAACTATCCTAATTAACCCTGGAAATTAGATTGCACGGGGCTCGTATGCGGCTTGCACAGGCGTAAATGTAGGACGCGTCGTAACGTAACAAGTATTTTCATTTATGCGTTTTACCTCGCAGCCGCGTGGAATACATAAATATTATAGAATTACAGAAATTAAATCACTCGCTTCTACGTAGACGGATCTGGCTTCGTAAAGAGGAATATTTCATGAACGCGTTCTTAAGAAAGAGTTTCGCCAGGGGTTTAGATACAGAGTTGTCAAAGGTATAAGGGTGCAATATTAATAAACATGAACTTATAAAGCAACTGCATTTTTTTATAAGGACAATTCTAGCATCGTTTTAAGACAACTACGTGCATTTAGAAAAATCGTAGTGATAGTAATATAAAGTGTGTCACGCGAAGTTACTATTTTGCGTTGTATATTAAGATGATAATTTTTTAGAAATAATTCTGAATTTAGATATATATGCACATATCTTCGTATGAAAAATGTGTAGATAACATTTAAATGATCGGAATGTCAGCTGAAGAAATTGGTGAAAGTTATTGATCGTAAACTTCGAAAAATTATCCGTCAACTTAGGAAAATAAAATTATACCGAGGCGTTGCTTAAAAAGCCATTCTTCAATATTTTTTAATAATATAAAATCCAGCAAAAATTTTTGACCAAATGTTTCGTTACCTTCGGTAATATACCAGAAAGAGATTTACAAAGCAACGGATGACTGTAATAGTTAAAAGGACGAGCAACAATGCACGTTACAAATTCTAAATGATAATAAACATTACCTGCCACGTAAACAGTTATCTAATAAGAAAAAAATCCCGGCACAGTTATTTATCGAGCAGTTACCATTCGATGGTACTAAGCCCACGCCAAGTTCTACGGAGATTATCGAGCTGGTATAACGTTAGTGGCAGGGCTCTCTGGTGCCTTTAACCCTTAATTGATCTGTACGGAATTAAATTAGACGAATATCACGAGGTCGGGGGAAAAGGTTGCGCCCACGACCCGGTTCCAGTCCCCGAAAGGGTTGCGCGATAATCGAGAAACTTGGTATCAATATTCTCTGTCGGATATCTGTACTTGTCAGATCCGGGAGCTATATTTAACCGAGTTCCAAATATGTACACACTTAAATCGATATAAGATCTGAATAATGCATTCAATATCCTATTGCGAACATTCTTTTTTCTCCTCCGTCTATTTCTACCCTTGCTTTTTCATTTGATACTATTAGTTGATCGAACCGATTCCGGTTAAGGATCATTGTTTTCTGACGAATAATTGTTTTCAAGTTTTGCTTTCGACTCCTACGAATAAGATAAAAGGATATAAAATATCACAGAAATTGACCATTTCCTAAATACAAAATTTACTCCCAATCGATGCTACAGGCAATTATTGACGTCGATATCGACAGCGATGACAAAATTACCAAAATTGTTGGCGCGGTCGTTAATGCATAAAAAGTATATGAAAATTTTATTTAATTCACTATAAAACGTCTCCCTCAGTACACCTTCATTCCAATTATTAATAAAACAACTAAAAAATACTAACACGATTCGTTCTCCCCGAATTACTACTATCACTGTGCCTGTGCAATTGCAGTTATATCAATTCCTACGGGAAGCGGTCCCAGGCCAGTACATTCATCGTTCGCTTTATTGCAAATATTTCTCCCGTTTCCCTTGTCCGATATTACCCTGGTGCAACTATATTCATATGAAAATCGTTGTTACCTGTATAATTCACACGTTTAGCGCCGACCGCCTACCGGAATACATAGATCGCGCTCCGGAATAAAGCGGTCTCAAGGATCGATTAAGCCTGCCTCAGAAATTCGTCAAATTCTCGACGCTCCCGCGGAACCTTTCTCAACCAAAGAAAAAATATTCCCCTCGTTTCATCGCTCCTCTATTTTCACACTTCGCCGTGGACGCGTCGCCGGCATATCTCGAAAAAAGTCATTGAAACGTCGAACCATCCGTTCGCCCAGTGATTCGTGTCGCCAGCGGATTCGCGTCGATGAGAACACAGCCGGAGAACGACTAGAGATTCTAGCGAAAGTTGCAATCCTCAGCGTCGGCCTCAAAGCGACAGGGATTTATATCATATTCGCCTCGATTCCATACCCGAAGCGATCCTAACAAGAATTCCTGATCGAATTTCATAAAGCTCGCTCAAAAGGCGTGCATATTTGAAACCGATCGGCCAGCGAGCGCAGACGACTGTCTGAGATGCTTCAGAAACGTACGGGGTATCCCTTTGACAGATACACGGATCTGTACTTCGCCAATCATGCAACTCGACAGCCTGTATTCACCGAGAAATAGGAAAATATTGTTCGATTTTGCTCGCGCTCTGATCGAGACGAGAGCGACATTTCTTTCGTCGTTTATTTATAAACATTTAAGTCCCGGAAGAATATGGAACGATCGATTCGTGGCGAGGTTCGTTTCCATCGGGAACGTTCGATATTCTGGATTATAATTTTCGCGAAGTTCGAGTATTTGTAATATCGATTTGTAGCAACGTAATTAACTGTAAACAATATTAATTACGAAACGGATACATTATTGGCCGTTGTTTCTAATTACGCCGCATAGTTTGTTCAATTTTATGCGAGACCGTATCCGGATTGCGAGATGGAAGGTATCGCGAAATCCTCGAATCAGGGAGGCGAAAAGGGAAAAAGAAGGAACTGCACGGTGTACGAAAACAGACAAAGGGAATATCGCTGGACGATAATCGGGGTTCCCTAATAATTCTCGAGAACGCGTGTTCGCGAATGGAAAAATTTCCAATGCACTCGTTTCCCCGTGAAAATATTAGAAATATACATATATGTATTTGTGCCGGGGAGCATTCGAAATCGCTGCTCTCGGAAATCCAACTCTCCTGCGATAACAAAAAAAAAAGAAAGAAGGAAGACAAAAAAATACCACGGAGCAGTAGACACGAGGGGAAAAAATTCGTCGAGCTGTAAAATTTTATCTAAAATACATCATACGGGAACTGCGAAAAATTCGGAGGGCAAATAAAGCGGAGTAAAGTTTGGTAAAAATTTCGCGATCTGAAACAGAATGGACATGTGCGGTTTTTTGACATTTCTTCTCCTCTTTCCCTTTCCGCTTTAACTGGCCGGTTTGACGTCACGTATAATAAACCAACGAGTTAGCAGAGCTGAGAATGTACGTGAAAAAGTACGTCTAGAAAAATCCGTATGGATGTCGAAGCGATCTATAAGGTTACATTTCGTTCCTCCTCGATTCCTTTACCCTCCTTGGATATAATTCTCCTTCGTTTACCTGTCCTCCGTTTACACACCACCCTCGTTCTTTGAACAACGGTTGATCTAAACGAAGGCAGACCCGTTTCCCTAGGCACACCTTTTTGCCTATTCTTCAGTTTATGCAAACGTTCTCTCTTTATTTCTAAAGGGATTCGTAACGTTTCGTTCCTCTGTATTCTGTTGTCTATTGGCACATATTTCTTTCGCAAGCCAATTCTTTATGTGTATCTGTTTTTCTTTACGGATTCGATGCTGAAACATTGTTGCAATGCCTTTGCATTTTCTACTCGACGAACTTCAACACAATGTATCCCCTCATATTTGATACCACTGTAACCGTTAGAATTTAGTCTCGGAAAATGAGCGTCTTCTATTAATAAAGAATCTAACGTTTTGTGGACAAAAGTTTCCCAAATAGTGATTCAGTAAAGGAATACTATAACGATGCACCACATTGAAACATATTGGCTATTTGATTGCTGCGCACAAACACGTTCCCTTGCTCACCGTCCAAATAGTGACTGCACAAGTATCTTGAACTTGGCTATTCCATCAGAGTTTACTTAACACTTCCAATACGAGCGATTTAAAGTGGCGGCAACCAAAACAGGTTTGGGAACGGTATTGGCATCGCTCCACTCACGGGGATCCTTTTAAAAAAGAACAGCTTAGAGTACAGACTGTCGCGAATGTGTCACGAGTGTCGCGTATACACTGCGATACCTTTCACGGTACAATCTCAAGGGTACAAAAAGAATTCACGATAATAATCTAAACAAAATAATTCTCTGGGGTCAATACAAACAAAAATAAAGAAGAGTACACCGCAAAAATTTAAGATTTGACCAAATTTATTTCATATTTAAATATATTTTAAAAAGAACACCCAATATATATTTATCCCATTTCCATTCGCCCCAACCCCCCAACCCCCCGCACACGCACACACCCATCCTCCTTCCATTTCCCTTGCAACTCATTCTCAGTACTCAGTTGCTCGCATTTATTTCTGTCTTCTGTCACACAACACCCTAAGACGTCATCCGACTTTGCACCCTCCACCCCGACTGTACCGTTCCACTTCCCGCACCGTCATTACACCCTTCTCAGATGTGCCCAACCATTTTTTTCTTCTCCACCCCGTCGCATTGTTATTATTCCACCAGCGATTCAGCAATACTTCTTTCCTCGTCGAACCTCGTCGCCCTACCCTCCGCGATTCGTGTGTCTCCGTCCCCCCTTATTTACGCCAGACCCACGTCAACCCTCCGACCCCGTCGTTCATTACCTCTCACCCAGCGTCCCTCTTTCTCTCCACGATCGATCTGTCTCCGTCTCTTCACCCTGTCTTACCACCCACAATCTCTCCCCCACCTACCCACCTCTTTTCAACCACCCGAAAAAATTCTACCATCCCTGTCGCTCCCTCTCTCGCTCTCCTACTACCTCGAAAACCCCATCGTTCCTCAACAACCGTCCCTCTCTCTCTCTCTCCGTCGTTCACTTTTACTCTCAGCTTTCACCTTTGCCCCTCGATGGTTTCTTTCTCGCGCAAATTGTTCAGCCCTCGCCTCACCGTTCACCCATCGCACACTCGATATGATCTCTACAGATGAGCCCGCGGTATCATATCTTACCTATCTCACTTCCCCCATCTCATTTTTTCACCGACCAACCCTTCGGAGCCTACAACCTGCAACGGACTTTCAATTGCTATAAAACCACCCCCATCTGTCTCCCTCTCTCTCTTCTAGTCTTTCTTCTCCTTCTCTATAATTCCCCCTCTTCCTTTCTTTTCCTTTCTCTCTCTGTCCCTCTTTTCCTCCTTCCCTCTATCTCTGCCACCCTCTCTCTCTCTCCCTCCTTCTTTTTCCCTCTACCCCTTGTCACTTTCTCAATCTCTCCGTCCCTCTATGTCTGTCACTTTCTCCGAATCTCGCCCTCTCTCGCTCCCTCTTCCTCTCCAGAACAACCCTTCGCTACACACCGCTGGGCGTTACGACCCGATCCACCCCCTCTGTATCCACGCACCGACCACCACCACCCTCCTCCCCTACCGAGCTCGCTCGATCCTGCGTGCATTCCCCTCGATCCCTTCCATCGCCGCGCCGGTACGCGCGGTTTCCTCTGTCGTCGTCAGCCGTGGCAACCGATCCGCGCAGGCCGCCGTCGTTAGACGAGCGGCAACATTCTGGCGGACGCCGGGGTCGGTTCAGTTGGCGTTCCAGCCGCGCACGAAGCCGGCCATAGAACAGCGGGGACAGGAGGGTACGATACGATCAGGAGAGTCTAAGGCGAGTTCGAGCATCGGGGAATTCGGATGTTGCAAGGGGTGCGCGTCCAACGTCGATTCGGAAGGGCGAGATTTCGTGACGTGGCCCGGCGGGAAGAGACTGGCCGAGGGTGGTATCCTGGATATCGGAGGGACTAGCCTGCTGGTTGTGCAGACCGGACGGGGCGAGTGAGAGAGAAGCATTGTTGTTTGGAGACGCCGAGGTGTGTAGGATTTGTAGCAGTGTTGTGCATGGGGGTCGCAGGGGTCGCGTAGGGTCTCGCGGGCCTGAAACGGTTGGCCAGGAGGTTGAGGGTGTTGTTAGTTGAGAAATTGATGGATTTGTTTGCGCCCGCGGAGGAGACACGATTAGGTATATGGATATTTTGAGTTTCGCGATTGTTCCGCTGAAGGAGGAGCTCCGCGGTTTGTTGTGGAATTTGTTTTCGGCGTTGGGTTCGGGTCGCAAGTGCGGATGATGTGTTTTGTGCGCTGTGGTAGTACAATTTGTTACTTTTCTTTTTGCTGGAACGTTGAACGTCTCGCTGTGGGAGACAGAGATTGTACAGTACTCTGATAATGGTATAAGGAAATCATGTGTACGTTGTATTCGTGTATTTTTAAATTGATTTATTTAGTTATTATTGTTTATGCGGTTTTATTTTTGTACTTTGATCGTTTGGATGCTATTCGAATTGCTAGTATGTCAAGAATAATTGTATTCTCAGTGTTTGAATAATTAATTAATTCTCGTTTAATGTCCATGGTGCTTTTTATATGTTTCCTACCCAGATATTTTCATAATTAGATAGCTTATATTCAATCGTACCATTTATTTACCGGGGGTCTGGATACGTGTGTACATAGACGCTCGTCCTGGAAACCAGGACCTCAGTCTGTTAATTATATATGTTAATGTGTAACACGAAATCCGAATATGAATAAATGAATGGCGTTTGGAATGGAAGTAGTGTGTATGGAAGCATGCTTAACTATGGATGGCGGGTGTGGTAATAAATTAGCGTGTGCTTGTGCTGCTTCAGCCAATGTATTTATATGGATTGGTTTTACGTGTGGTTGGTCATTGGTGCTTGTTCAGAGTACATAGACGGACGATGTGTTGTTATGTTCGTGTATTTTTAGTATATTGCTTGAGAATAAATATATATTCTTGTTATGTTAACGTATAAACGTCGGTGAAGCTTTTCAAAATTCTTTCGTCGCGATTTTTAAAAGATATCTCCTCATAATAATTACGAGAAATATTATGACAACGAATTTGACGATCGTTTTTTTAATGTGTCACGCGCCAGCCTTAATGTACATGGAAATGTGGAGAATTGTTTTAAATTTCTGTTTGTAGAAATTTGCATTTTATGTGAAATTCTGAGAGGGGGAAACAAAATTTATAAATCGAGCTTGAATAGTAGAATTTTTGGAAGGAAGAAAAATCGTTGTATTTTCTTTATAAGTTACACGAAATTATTCGTTGAACAAAGTGAGAGTAAAACACGCTTCTGTTGATTGGAAACATTGAAAACATCCCTCAGGTTAATTATGAATTATGATAGGTAAGTGAGCTTCTGGAAAGTTTCATGGCCTGCGACGTTCTGATACTTTGTATCTGTCCCTTTTATTGTTAAATTTATTAGAGGCCATTGAAACGACGGGAAGACACTTTGTATGCATTAAACGTTAAAGAAACATCGAGCACAGTTTTCCTTGATGAAGAGTAATTGAATTTGAGAGACAATTTTTAATTGCTTCTTCTGCTTTAAGATCCTTCTCTTTTGTTTATTACTTTTTTATGGAAGGCGAAGATGGACAAAAATTAGGCTAGATACAATTACCTATGAACGATCGCCATACAGCGATATCCAATTTTTCATTTGACCCTCTTCTCCTGACACGGAACAAATTCATTCAGCGACTGAACAAGCAATAAATTTTCGCCGGCGCGGCGGTTTCATTAAACGGCACATCTGAGATTTTCCGTTCAACGGTGGTAGAGAGTATAATAGTCGTTGGTACAATCGATGTAAAATGAAAAAGAAATGCAGTGAAAACGAGACTGAATTTATTTGGCAAAGAGAAATAGATTTTTTTGTACCAATACAGAAATAAAATTTTGCATAGCGCCAGTTCGTTGAAGGGGTAATATATAAATTTGTTTCTAAATCTTCACGAAAGAACTACGAAGGTCTGCGTCGATTTACAATGCTTATTGATAACCAATTCATAATTATTTATTATACGATTATACATATGAATTTTTTTAATACCATAAACAGACGAAAAATATTCTCGACTTGTCATAGATGCAAAAATAACATGTTCATACGTAAAAAAACAGAGACGTAGCAACAGCATTCGTTTGGAAATTTCCCAAGCAATCATACAGTTCGTCGAATACTCCTTGTTACATTCGTCTGACCAGTGCCCGGTCTAAGCTACTTTGCCCTCTACGGCCGGCGTCTGACAAATGATGGACCCATTCTACTCGGCTCTATTATTCCAGTCGAATACCAAACACGCACGTTTCATGGTAACTTTTCCCAAATCTTCGAATCGTCTTTCGCGAAATTCCGTCGGTATTTTGTACTCTCAATGTGAGCCAAAAATATTGAGAGAGATCAAAATCTGAATGTATATATGGGAGCTTCGAAGGATTGGATATTGAAAATGCGTGAATAGATATTGGTGAAATCGATGCGGCCGACAGTTGTGCGTCGCTCGAGGGGATCGAATGAAAAATTGAAATCAGAAACAGTTTGTTTCCCAAACGTTTACTCCACTGTAGAAATGTAACGGGGCCGCACGTTTGAATCGTACATCGGCGAGGAAATTTTTACTATTGACGATACGACGGTAGGCAATGTCTGAACTAACGTATAAAACGTCCAAGAACAAGTTTCATCTTTCTGTACGAATATTTTGGACGGCATATAAGTGGACTCGTGTTAAATATGAATCGGGAAACATTTGCGGCACACCTGATTGATAACCACAAACACATCCCTCGGTCTACCTAGCGGCATAGCGAAGCAAACAGCACGCTTTCACGAACAGTCGCCCACGCAGCGCTGTAACGGAAGAGCTGTAACGTCGAATGATTAATCGGGTCTAATCGCATTTCCACCGGATTTCCATCCCGACGAGCGAGCACTCGTCTGCCATCGAAACGATACGCCTGAAATTTCGCGGCGGCCAGCACTATTTATACAGCAAGAGGTCGGAGTGCACAGATGAATAGGAGAATATATATATCGTCCACGCGATGGTAAAAAATACTTCTGCTCCCATTTCCACTGTGAGCTCCCCCTTTCATTGTGTACGAGGAACGAGAAATGATTATAGAATTATCAACAAACTGTTTGAACTCCAATCATTTCTTCTATCGGTGTCGTAGAAAAGCTTCATAGCGAACTAGTGGATCGAACGAATATAAATAATAATTTCAGGGCAGTCAATTCAATTATTCTGTTACAATTTCTTAGATAGATTCGTTGGTACACTTTATTATTCTATTCGTGTGAAACAAATTCTGTTCCATCGAAATTACGAGTTATTGATATAAAACTATTAATATTACCAATCACGTAATTCTTCTTTTCTCTACTTTTTTTATATAAAGGACCAATCGGTGTTCGGTCCGCTGTAGGTACAATTTTCTTAATCGTCGCTTTAAAGAGAGAAACCACGGCGTCGTAAACATCGTAATCGCATTAAGCCGTGCGTGTGCGAGGAGAAAAGTGCATTTTAGTAAAGAAACAGCTGTTCCAAATTTTCGACCAGCAGCGTACATATTTCGGGTGGCTTTAATTACTCGCAAAATGCCCTCATTACGGGGATCTCTGGAATCTAGTTCAATGGTTTTTGGCTCCGTGGAGCTCTAACAGACGGGTGGCGAATAAAACTCTTGCGCCGACATAGAAAACGCGTGGTAGCCAAAGGGCGTGGCCGGGGTGGTGCAGTGATTTTTGGAAAACGAGTCAGATAATTCTATATCGCGCACTCGTGCGTGGCCAGGACAATTGATTCGTCGTGCTAATGCAGCCTGGGGACGTGTTCGAACGTGTGCAACCCTGTGCCAGAGTGAATTACATCGCCCACCGGTATGGTATGGTGGATACACTCGGTACTCGGTACTCGGGATGGACTCGGTACACCGAGTGTTACGAAAAACTGTATCACAAATGGAGAAATTCAGAGTTAACGTAGCGTAACTTGATATCGTTGCGCAGAAATCGAAATTGCATGGCTGGTTAATGCAGATGGTTGCCATAGTTACGAACTTGAAATGCAGAAACATCTTTCCGTAAGAGGGGGATAAAAGGATGTGTATTCCGGGGCAGTAGTTTTGGAATAAAAAATTCATATCGCGTTCGAAATAGTTCTGCGAATCGCAAATTTTGTATCCTTCGCAAATTCGTGCGTTGTGGCGTGTTTCTTCGTCGCGTACGTGTACGAAAGAGGGTGACTGGTTTGGTAGAATTCGTGGCACGTCGCGTTTCCAAATCGTTTGGATAAAGGTGCTCGGGCCGAAATAGCTTACGGCCAAGTAAACCGGCCGCATTATTAAAACACTATTGACGAAATCGCCGATATATCGCGTGTTTGGACGAAACAACGAGCTTTCGATCGAAACCGGACCACAGGAAACTTGCTGGCCTGCTATGAATGCATTTTTCTCAACAAACTTGCGTTCGTTTCGTGGCAGGTGAACTAAAATGAGTTTTGTAAAGGCAATTATAACTATATAATTATTAAATATACAACATTTTCTCGCGAGACTCGTTCAATAAAAATAACCCGTTCTTAAATATACAAAGGCAGTTCGAAATTTAACTTCTCAAGGAAAACTATGACGTTACTGTTCCCCAAAAAGAGTTGAAGAAAGAAAGGGAACAATATTTTAAAGATCCTATACACGTGGTCAAGCAAACAGATACATATAACCTATATCGTAGATATTTTAAGGGGAAAAATAAGAACGTGATTACCAGAAAATCCCTTGAACTTTGAACGGCAGGAACGCGTCGATTTATAGCGAAACCGATGAAAACTTTGCAAACGAGACGTCAAATCTGCAACGTGTGTGCCCTCCCGCGGAAAGAAGCAAGTTGAAACTTTTTTCCGGCTGTTTTCACGTGTCAACGCGATCGCTACCACTTTCAAAGGCTTCTCGGCTTTAAAACTGGTATTTATACAGCGCCACTTGGCAAGAATTCTTCCAATATCGCAGATAACGCTGCCCCGCCGGTATTTCGTGTGCACGCCAATTAAAAGTTTTCCCGTTGACGCGCCTGGTGCACAACGGGTGATTGAGATGTACCGATTGACTCCAGAACTTGTGTACAGTTGGCACGTTAATCGCTGGATTTTAATTGAAGCTGTTTCATGGCAACCGTGATGTTTAACAATGAATTTTAACTAGCAAATTTTTCCAATTAAAAATTTCGATCATTAGATATAGTATACAGTATGTGTCAAATAATATGGTCCGAATTGAATGTTTCACATAATACTTTTCCAATTACAGTTTACACTGGCGAGTTAGAGAAGTAGCGATCCGAAGCTTTAATCACGATCATTTTTATACGAACGAGTTTTGCATATGTTAAAGGGCTGAGTATCTTCAACAATGATTTCCTTTCATTATATCTGTTAAAACAGAAACACGGATAGATTGCAGTAGAATAAATTTCATTTCTATTAAACAAAAGCACAAACGAATTATCGTACATAGGTATCACATACAAATTACAATGCATATATACACGATACGTAATTCTATTGAAACAACGGATGGTGCCTGATTTAGATTCACCATATCAATAGTTCTGTCCTACATACTCTACGCAATACAATGCGCAATTCAATAACAATTATTGAATTGCCACCAGGAAACAATAAACATCCAAGCGAGTCGATCGTGCGGCGATAATATCAAGCGGTCTTGATAATTGTCGATACATAGAAAAGATTCATCGGAAGATTAAGGTGTCACGATTAACTGGGTCACATCGTGGTCCAGCGCTGTCATTAGCGGCACGATAGATAATTAAATGGTCTAACCAACGCGGAGAAGCGACCGAAACGATTTGTTTCTACCAAAACAAATTCGACTGTGACTCTTGTAATGAAATACTACGACGGGTAATCATAGTTTTCCCTAGCTACTTAATACGGCATGGTACCCGATTGTATTTGAACACGGCGAATAGGAAACTTGGTGTGCTCGTTTAGCGTGGAGAATACGGTGTCGCAGAGGTATAGTTCGAGTGGACTAGAAAGCTCGTTATATACGTTGCGTTCAGAGGAATCTTAAGTGCAAAATTACCTCGTGGTTAAATTTTCAACAGTACTGCGCACAGAGTACACTCTGTCGAAAGTACGACATTTTATTGAAAGAGGGAGAAGAATTTCGCGCGGAATATTACAAATAACATCACGTATACGCGAGCAATTCTATATTTCTCACTGTCAAATAAATTCCTACCCCTTTTTCAAGAATTCACGAAACAATCGTTCCAACGACAAATTGTTTTAACTTACAGGATTATCAAATTTCACTGATACGACCGTTATACGCCACTGCGATTCGTCCTAGTAATTAATCAATTTACTTTAATCCACCGATACCAGCGTTGGTCGGTTTCGGTTATTGGATAAATCGACGGCGCATTTTAATTAATCCGCGCTCGTTTGACGTCTGAATGTTTCGCTCGAAGTGTATCAACGCCAGTCTAAACGTTCCTAAGGAGGATTTTAACAAAATCGAGGGTATCGCAATTGGGGCGGGGGATATTAATATAATAATTAATTATTACTTAAGAATTAAATGTCGGTGTAATGTTCGCGAAAAGAAAAATCTGCGGCAACTTTGCGTTATGGTAAACTGTATCTTTCGATGAACTTTATGCCTGACCCTATAAACTGTGACGACCGTGATAGGATTTTATCGCCGCGATGTGCCTGACAGGCATAAACGACAGTCTCGACAGTTTAATAAATAAAACCGGCACGGGGTACGCTGCAATCGTAAATGTTTATATGCATGCAATAATTGGAACGCGCCGGAACGATTTAATAAAAAGCAGAAGGGAGCGGCCTGATTTATCGCGCATATAGGTATAGAATGTTGCGGTGCACTGGGTATTAATTCAGCCCCGAAAGAACTTCTTACGGCACTTTTCTTATTTATAAGAAAAGAAAAATCTCTTAATATCTCTCCGCGAGGGTATTACAGTCTGCGAGTGGAGAAATTTTAATGGAATACCTCGTTCTCTTTATCGTAACTTCGTGAAATACTTTGAAGTTTAAGGCCGACCGAGAAATTAATCGCGAAGTTTATTAAAGTTTCGTTCTTGAAATCGTAATTTTCCACAACTGTTCCTTTAATACGAAAAATTGTTATCGGTGCATTTCACTTTGTGCGAATATTATTAAAAAACTGTTTTACCGTTGTTGCATCCGTTGAGGCAATGTTAGCTAAAAATACCATTAAAGATTAAGGATAAAGGGGACAAAATAATATTGAGCATAGTATTATTCTGATCTCCAATATAGTGTCAATATGAAAAGGCAGATACAACGTGACACGCGGAAGCGCCTAAAAGAACAATGGGAAACGGATCGTGTATTGTCAGACACGTCCTGCTTGGAATACAACAGGAACTATATACCAGCCTCTGACTGAAGCGAAATGTGAGGGTACAGGGGAAATGGATACTCTATTGTCGTTGTCAGACACATGTTGCATTATAACACGGCGGAAGTTATAGGTCGTAGTAGTTTTCATTCGCGTAGTATTCTGTTGAAGAATTCGAGCGTACAAATTTTTTTTGAATGAATGGAAATTATAGAAAAGCTATATACATATGTATCTGCAGCAACAGCTCTAAACATTACCAAATTGTTATCAATATATTTGACAGTATCGCGTACCGTTGCACGAATTACATTTGAAGAAAGTCGACGTTTAATGATCGTTTAAAAATACAAAAGGTGCTCACAGTGATTCGAAGGAGCCGCCATCTAGCTTTTAGATTTCTCGAGACGTCGAAACTTGGTTAAAATACAGAAGCTCGAGCAGCACAGTGGAGTTCGATGTCGCGAAGTTCGAGAATTACAAACTTCCAAAATCACCGTCCCTGGAAGCACCGTTTCCGCAATGGGGCGGCGTTTCGCGATAAATTCAACAGCAGCACGTGAATCCAAGCAGCCCTCCCTTAAGGCACTTCCCGAAACGATCCGAACGCTCTCCGGGCACTTTTACAAAATGCTATCTTCCCACAGAATCAACTATGCAATTCCCGTTCCCCGGGGCAACGAAACGCGAACGAAATAAATTACGCAAACTCTACACGCATAAACGTATACCTATGTATCCCGTTGATTCGATCCAAAAAAAAAAAAATCTCCCATTCCGTTTCACCCCTTTTCGACCATCGTCCACAATCGGAATCTCCGTCGGAAAAGAAGAAACCCACCCCCCCGTAAAACGATTATAATAAACAGCGAACTTTCTCGAACCGATCGCCCATCCCGATACTCTCGCGGCTTAAATAAAAAAAATCCCTCGATCCAGGCGCGTGTCTTCGTAGCCCCGTCCCCTTCGTCGTTCCGCCGGAAATATCCCCGTCGACGTTGTCCCAATTCCGACGGCCCTGTTCCAAAGCGTACAATTATACAGCGAGCCCCGACGACGCCTTATTTCCCCCTCGAATCGAACGGCTTCTCATTATCGATTTCCATTGCTGCCGAAACGGATGACGGCCGCCCCGATACGACATCCGTCGCGTTAACGGCCGCGATATCGATCCCTCCCGACGACAATGGGGCACCGTGCCTCGTGGCGCGGACAAAAGCACTCGAGAGGCCTCGCGGCGCGATCGGTTCGCGAGCGATTGCGCGCAACAAAAGAGAGGGTTAAACGCGGGTTTCCAACGGACCGTGATAAACGTACGCGGTCGACACGCCGCATGACAAGGGGGGAACAACCGGAATGAGTACGGGGATAACTTGTTGCGCCCGTTTCAGCTCGCGAAGTCGACGGATCTAAGCCCCTGTTACCGAACGAGAACGCGTTGCAGTTTCGGGGCGGCCGTTTGGACATCGCGACTGCATGGAAATGAGAACTGATCGACTTATCGGTCGAATGATAAGTAATTGAAAGGTTCTCGTCGGCGAAACGATTGGAATTTCGTCGATGGTAATTTTCCGCTGATTTTTTGCGGAATCGTGGAATAGCGAGGCGCGAGGTAACTGCGGGCGAAATTATTTTGTGCTCGAAGAAAGCTCGTTGACGAATGGACGAATGAATGGATCCCGATGAGAAATAGATTTTAATATTTGCGATGAAATGGTACCTTCAGGATACGGACGATGTTGTAGAGAACGAAGTGCTCGGTTGAGCCGTACGCGAATTTTCAAATTGGTTGCGATCGGGAATGTTCGGAGGAACATAACGTTGGGATGAAATTATGTCTTGACGAAGACAACTGCGGGAGGAATAATGCGATACACGACGTGCACATTCGAGGTAATGTAAAGGGTAACTCGAATGGAATCGCGTAGAAATTTTATACTTCGGAATGTCTGCCGTTTCTTCCGTACTTCCATCTGTTTGTGTAATTAATCGTCGAGACTGTTTTGCCAGTTCCCTGGTCGATTTGGCTGAACTTTCTTCTCGCGAAGCGTGCACGTAGCTCGTTCCCCGTATATCGCGTAACAAACAGCGAAACTTTTGCATAGACCTAATTGGAGATGTTCCAAGGAACAGTTTGATCGCGAGCAATTAAATATTCAATGGATCTGCCCTTGCCTCCTTGGCAATCTGAATTTTCACGTAAAGATTGACCAAATTTTATTCCACCGGCCAAACGATATTCCATAAATCATTTTCATTTTCATTTTCATCGTTTCACACATACATATCTCCACCGTTTCGTTACGACCCTTTCCATTGAATGCAATTCCTTTTTGTCTTGCGCCATTATTCGCTACGATTGTTCAACAATTTGCAAGGAAATTCAAATCGAACGGGAGTCGCCGTGCGTGCAAACTGACTCGAATAAATGCAACCGTCTGATGTCGCCAGCGAGAAAGAACAGAGATACTTGGGAAATGGAGAATTTCATTAAATCGATTCGCGCACGGCGCGCACACAGGTACGTTGCCGCAGCTTTGTCCGAAAAAATTGGTTCGCGTTAACGCTGCGAATTAAGGGACAAATGAAATGGCTTTGGTCGCGGGATAAATTCGCGTGCATTTTGCGAGAGAGTCGCCGTTGGAACGAAATCAAGAAAAGGGGTTACACGTATCGAGCGGGGAATTAAAATGGCACGTTTATCGCGAACGAGGGAAGTGTAGGTGCGTGTATGTGCGACTGTGTATGTGCATGCATTAGAGCGGAGGCAATATGGCTGGAAAAGAATTTAAATCCCACAATTTCTAAGGCGTTGCGCGGCGGAACTTTATTTTACAGTATTGCACGAGGCACTTGTCACACAACTCGTTTATTATTATCAAAGAATCATGCGGAGCACGTATTATAATAACTTCTCAGATACGAGATAAATAATAGAATAGTGCCCTCGTTATCATAATGATATGTTATATCATCATTAAGCCGATAAAAATGGATACATTACGAATATTCGCGATCGTATCCCAACAAGAGAATTGCACGCCTTTCACGTTTAATGCGACCTCAGCCTTTTGCATAATCGATGCTTCAACTTACCGTTCGTATTGATCTCAACGAACGATAATTCGTGGAACATTTGATAGCCCGTGTAATCAATGTCTGCTCGAATACACTCCGATAGCGAGGGGTGCGGGCGATTTAATCGAACAATTAATTGACTGAATAGTCAACCGGGCTAGAAATATCGTATCGAGCTCCTTGAACAGCAGATCAAGCGATTCGTTCCACCGCGGCTTCCGTCGATAACATCTAAAACGACTGCCTGCTAACAAACGGAAAACGAGATATGACGCGCAGAAACTGGAAATTCCGCACAATGCAAGCTAAATTGCACCTCCCCATTCATCGCGGTTGCACGAACGAGACAAAGACGAAATTTGAATTTTTGCAGGTATCAAGGCGACAGGTGAAACAGCACAGAGATGCCCGTGGGTGGACGAGTCGCTGGGAAAGTCGGCATTTACAGCTCCCACTATAATGGTAATGTAAACAGGGATATCACGCTGTTACGTTTTACGCGAGCGTAGTACTGCGTTTCCGCGGTGCACGCTTCGACAACGTTCAATGCTCGATAATTGTTCGATATTTGCATACTCGCGGCTGTCTAACGATCCCCCAATGCCAGTGTCGACGAGGAACGTTTCCACGCGTGATTACGGACGCGATGCAAGCAGAAGTTAGTACGCTCTCTGGTATCCGCGTGTTTAAATAAATAGATAATTAATTGGTAATGGAAACCGGCTGCGTCCATTCGATTCGATCGTTATATTATATACTGTACAACGGACAGAAAATTCAAGATAAAAGCTGCAATTTTCCAGGCACGAAGTATAATTGCAATTTATCCGTTTAATTTCGTCCGGCAATATTAACTTCTCTTGTAGAAGACACTTTTCCAAATCTGCGCAGTGCACGACGCCTCAATACCATAGAAACTGACACCGCCAACACCCCTTAGCTATATCCTCAAAATATTCTGAAATATCCCATTAAACAAAAGAAAAATGCAAATAATTCTTCGTTCCAAAAATTTCCACGAACCATCCGGAAAATGTCTATCAAGTCCTTTCGTCGCAAACCTTTCGCACCAGAGCCGCGTCCCGTTATCAGAATAAAGAACCTGTCCAACTATCCGTCGGCAGAGCGTTAATGGAACGCGTCGATTACAATATAAATCCGGCATGCTTTCAGGAAAGGGCTACAGCGGTCTCAACGAGGAGATCATGTGGATCAGCATCGGTATGGGCATCACCATAGCCGTGCTGATCACCATAGCGCTGTGCTACATCGCCCGTGAAAAATGTCGGAAACGAAACGAAGGTTACTACGCCTCCTGACGGACACTTCCGCCGCCCTCGTGGGCCTCGTGGTCGTTTTCACCGTCGACGCCCGGCGTCTTTTTCAGCCCGACCACGTCAAGAGGCAAACCGAGGGCGTACTACATCACCGTCTAACACCGAAACCCGGTGACTAACGGCTCCGTTTGAGCTCGAGCGAGCTGACGTTTCATGATGAACGAAAAATCGACCGGCGTTCTCTCTCTCTCTCTCATACGTCGACGTCATTCCTCTTCCACGTCCTCGATATTTTTTTCATCGCTTTCTTCCCGTTTTTCTTTATTGCCGATGAAAAATCGACCAAACTTCTTGTCGTTCGACTCTTTCGTTCTGGCCGATATATATATAATATATATATATATATATTTTTGTATTATTCTTTATTCATTTAATTAGTTTTCGTGTTGCATTTCTATGGTGCCTATGGAACAATCGTTTAACGAAGGGAAATTTAATTCTTATTTTAATTTCGCCTTTAATTTACGCTGAAGCTTAATTAATTTCGCCCTCGCGTTGCTTTTATCCGACGTAACCATCGGCATTTTTATATTCGATAGGTCGTTCCGTTCGACCCGAACGAGAGGGGCAATCGGATAATCGAGACGCTCCGGTTAATCGGGAGCCGGGCGACATTCGAGAATGCGTTAAATCCCGTTGAAAAATGAATGCCATTCGAACGACGCGCGTTTTTGCAGGAAAATTTGTTGCAGCTAATGAAACGGCATTTCGCTCGATCGAACGTGTTTCCCATCTTCAATTCATCCACTGTTGTCGCGCGTTGTTCACGTTGTTACGTGGAGGAACAGTTTCGAACGAGAACGACGAACCTGTCGGGTCGCCGAGACAATCGTGTTTCCACGAACGTACCAGGTGCGAAGAAGCAAATAATTCCAGGCCTACCTTAAGAAATATCACACGCAACGTCGTGTCTCTGAAATGTATTGTTCAACGATTTCTCCGTCGTGGGCGAAAAGGCACAAATTTCAACGCAATTGTACACTTTTAAGTTCACCGATTAACAATCCTGTCTTGACGATCGACGACATTTCGGGGAACTTCTCGCGAGAATAACTTGTCGAATGGGAATAAATTCGTCGTTTCGTAACTCGAACGATTCGGCCATCGGTGCAACAATATAAAGACAGAGAAGTTTCCGTGAAATCGTGGAACGATACGGATCGCAGTGAATTCCAACGTTTCGTAGACGCCTGTCTCCAGAGAAGGCCGCGACAATTTTTAAAGAGGGACCCCTGTTGGCAAGCGACTCGACAGTCGAATTTATGACTGGACGTACCTGCCAAGCAATGTTTCCCTGGATTTTTGCACGCGTCCCTTCTTGCTCGACTGGTCGTGCGATTTCAGAAATCCGATTCGTAATTTGACGTTCATTTGCAGAAACACGAATATCAGTTTGTCGGGCGTGGAGAATTCGCGACGCTCGCGTGATCGATCTCAGCCTTTACTTTCCGCAGGATCGATATCTACGAACTACGTTCGAGAACATTTCGCGAGCGTGTTAACTGATTACGAGAAATATTCGCAGATATTTTTCGACGGTATCGACCACGAGGAGATCGAAACGAAATTTTGGGAACACGTAGAAACGACATCAACGAAACCGATTACTTCGATTCTAAAGTAGCTTCAATGTCAGTATTAATGACGCGATGTGCATAAGAAAAGACGTGTTGTTAAGTAAGAGAGAGTTCTATTTATGTTAAAATTCGTTCGGCGTGTATCTATGGCTAAACCGTATGAACAAATTAAACGTAAAATCATTTTTCTGTAATATTTTGTTGGTGTTTTTTTTTTTCGAAGCTGGAATATTCACCGTTCAATGAACGAATTTTAAGATAAGCATTGAGTACCGGCGATATAAAGAGAAAGCGAAGAAAACTGGACGCACAATTTAACTGTCATCCGTTCCTCGGAAAATGATTTTCCAACTTCCCATACGTTTCAATAGAACTGAAACCACGCTGGTTAATATACATAAGGAATTATAGATATTCAGATTATGCTCGTATAATCGTGCTGACGAGGCTATTGTTTATCACAATATACATTGTAACTAGATGATTTTAATACTGTTAGCTGCTGTAATTGTGATTGTGTGTGTTTTGTACGTATTGACGATTTCCGGTATCTTGACTATAGAATTGAGGAACGGATGAGGCTCGATGAATTAACACGAGTTTTTAAGAATTTATGATAAAGCGATTATGAGGAGTACAGGACTACCAGCGGTAAATAGTAATAATAATAATAATAATATGGTGTTTGCGCCAAGTTATTTTAGACAGTACAGCACCACGCTTGTACAATTATAATAATTTGTTAGTTCTCAATCAATCTAAACATTTTTATATTCAAGTACTTTATACTAGGATTGTCATCAACGTTATTATTATTATTACAAGCTATCAGAAACCAAAAAATTATGTCAGTAGACCAAGTTTTAAAGGTTTTATTTTACCAAATAAAAGGGATTAATATATTTTTACAATGTCTTGCAATGATAGCGATTCTTGCAATGATAATAAAATCGAATTGTTAAAAAAATTGTTTAAAAGATTCCACGTAATCCAGTTTAACAATGATATACTCGTTTATTTTTATTTCCTTTTTTCTTGCAGAATTGCAGAGACGTGTGAATTTGTTCAAGTCATAATATAAATGAATATGCAATGACGTAAAAGTGTACGTATGGCAAAAAATCCATCGGAATGAAATTTATAATTACTAACGACGTATTACGACGGCGTATAAGTACGTGTGTACATTACACGCAAATGGAGAGTGTACTGAATCGTTGTGTTTTATCGCGAACATCCCGAAACGTGCATTAATTTCTCCGAGAGCAGCATCTCACTTAATTCGATCGCGCAAGCAAGACGAAGACTGCATATGCAAGGGTGGTTCTGGCCATAGAAAATGTCGACGAGCTGATATAATCAGCACGACCCAACAGTTTTCGCAATTAATTAATGCTGTAGCTCCTGTGGTTCACCATATTTTTTTTTTTTCATTTTAGTAAAACTATAATAACAATTTCGTACTGATGTAATCGACAATTTCTTTTTATTACTGCTCAAACAGTAGTACGTATTTTGTAAGTGTATTGTTTAATAACCTTTGTTAAAAATTTATTTTCTGATCACTTGGAGAAGGGAGAAAGGATATTTTGCAATATTGCATGCTGTGTATTAAGTATGTACTTATGAATAATAACGTTTATTGGGAAAATATTAATCGAATAATAAGGACGATACATATAAAAATGAATGCGGAACGCTTTCTTATAAAATAGTCCTTCTGGAAATATACTTTAATTAATGTGTTCTGAAGTAGAAATGTCGAATCTAAACCGGTCTAAAGTTACGATTAATTATCGATCTAGCGAAACGAGACTTTTTGCCAACTACAGATCGATCTGCCTAATGATCGGTTTGTTGAATGTTTTAGAGGATGATCTCCAAAGTGTTGCACGCGTAACGTGAACATACCTGTTCTGCAACTTTTTAAAATTCTTACTCTTTGCAAAAGTTATCGTTCACTGTTAAACTGAAAAATATTGAAATATAAAATTCACTAATTCAAAATCGATGCGAGAGTTTTACTTAATTTGTGAACAAATGAAATAACGTTTGACACTTTGGAAATCGTACGCCTAAGAACATCCAGATCTCTTACAAACAAGTTCTAAATGCCAAAACAGAAAGAAGAAAAATAATATTAATGCACAGACTTCCTGAAAGAGACTTTTCGAATACGATTGTCAGCCGTTAAGTGTACAATGGGTCTCAATGTAATAATTAACACGTAAAACATAAGAATTCTGACCAAAAAAACTCTAGAATATACATACTTCTGAGAACTGAGATTATTGTACCAGGGTCTCGATCTAATTGTGTATAGCCTGTAGAAAACGACTGTAGAATAACGACTACATACTTATTGTTAGAAAATTATACATTGTTGACACGTGGATAAAATTTACGTAGATGATAATGCGAGCGTGGGTGACAAGCCTCTTGATCGTCGTTTGAATGAATACATTTGTCCCATTCGAGAAACATCATCATTTCAAATACTTCAAACGCATACTTCAATACTACCTTTAACTTTTAGCAAACAATAAAATCGTTCTAAATATTACGAATATTTGATTGAAACAGTAAGTACATAGTTCGTCCAATAATCTAACAACCTTCCTATTTCAATTGATTATATTAAAAGTAAAAAAAAAATTGCATAACAAATACTAAGAGCATCATTTTCATTTCATCGCATTTCCTTTTCTTCTTAATCAAAACATATTTTTAATACAGAAATGCTTAAGATCTGATTCCTTCTCGATATCGGCACAGCAATTAAGTACTCGAAGGTTTGCTAAAAAAAAATAGAAATATACACAAACAATTTCACGTTTCGTGTATTGCCAAAAAGAATGAGAAATGAAACAAATAAATGATTGATATCGAGAGGCTTGTAAGACTACGATGGAGTGCCGATATTCATCGCAAGTGCACTTGTGCACCGCAACATTTCGACGTTTTTTATGGAGAACGATAAGATCTCGTCACACATGCGACAGATTTTTAAATATTTGGCAGATATTACGAGACTCACTCCTGATAAAGCCCGCTTAGTGGGTGAATCGAATTTGTATTGAAAATGGATGCTGTTTTATGTAAAAGAACAAAAAACGGGGATATGTCTCAATTTCAAGACACGGTACATTACGATACATTACGTCTAATTCAATGACCAACTTGATAGATTGATGTATGTACTACGATATATTATTTCCTGTGGTGCATTTATAACAAATAAATTATTAAACAGATATCTTGGAACTAACGTTTTCTACCTTCCTGAGTATAAGACAGGAATTCCTGGAATTCTGAGGACCTCATTTCCATTTCCATGTTACTCACATCGTTATAAACAGTTTAAACAAAATCTGCGTTCTGACCAACTTTCCGCTGAACCCCCGATGACTGGCTCAGACCTATTGGACATCTACGTTTTCTTGTACATATTTCTTTGAATTCCAGGCACGTTGCAGTCAGAGACCATAAAGGGTGTCTGGAAATTGCGAATACCATGGAGCGCCACCGAACGCTACTGGCGCGCGTGGCATCAGTATCAGTAGAATGATAGCGACATACCTTATTTTACAACACGATAGCACAGACGAGATATAGGAATAGACAAGACATCTTATGGACATTCGTGGACTAACGTGTCTGACATACCGACTCAGAAAAACCACGCTGATACGGGCGTCATCTGCACATGAAGAGTGATAACTTGAAGGACTATCATTTACGAAGTAGTGTTGGAGACAGGATTCATGTGACTGTATGAATATATGTGAATGCTTTGGGGGAATCAAAAAAGCTATTTCTTTGGCAACGTTTCGGTAGAAAAATTTAGCTACGATGCCTGGTCTCGCGATGCACTTCGGTTCGACCCGAGTTGAGTCGAAGTCACATCGCGATGCATCGGGGGGATGAAATTGACAAACCTGGGATCGTAGGTTTACCTAAAACTTAGTCTGAACCCGCAGAAGTCAACTCGGAACGAGTTTAGAGTCGTAGGTCCGGCTAAAAGTTGGTCAGAAACAGTAGGAGTCCAGTCGGTACGACCCTAGAATGGAAGGTCCGGCTAAAAGTTGGTCAGAAACAGTAGGAGTCCAGTAGGTATGACCCTGGGATAGAAGCATTAATGGAAATAGCGAATACCACCGAGCGCAGCCGACGCGCCGGCGCACAGTGGGGAAAAACGGCAATTTAGGCGTGCAAAAGTCCAAAAACAAAACACGGAGTAGACCTATAATTTTATATGCAATGTCAAGCTAGATGTCCGTAGCACCTAAAAATGACATTTTTATTTATTAAATCCATTGTTGTTAAGCGTGGCAAGGGATACAAACGTATTCAAAAGAAAATACAAAAGAATTCGTCTGCTCTTTTTACTTTCACACCTCACCAATCCTTGAAAGAACCTAATTCCGATTCCTTAAACAAGTACTACCGTGCTGGAACTTTAAATGTAAAGTTCACAAGCGGAGAACTTGTAAAATTAGACCTCAACATTGCTAAACATATTACTACAACGTTACTAAACATAATTGCAAATAACGCCTAAAAATTGCAATTCATTTGCAAACAAGACATCGCAAAAGCAATGTTGGAAGTGGAGGCCTATGGAAATGCAACAAAGCAGTAAAGATATTCGAGAATAATTTGCAACAATGATGCAATCGAGCACTCAGAAAATGCAACAAAGTTGCGAACAATGCCTCGCGAAAACGCAACAATATTGCGAAACTTCTCCAGAAAATTTGCAACAATGTTACAAACAACGCCTCGCGAAAACGCAACAAAGTTGCAAAAATGATCGAGAAAAATTTGCAACAATGTGGCGCCAAATTTTGTGCAACAAAGTTGCAAGACGAGCTCTCAGATAATGCAACAAAGTTGTAACCAACGCCTCGTGAAAATATATGGTTGCAAATAACGTCTAAAGAATGCAACAAAGTTGCAAATAACTCCTCGTAAAAATGCAACAAAGTTGAAAATAACTCCTCTTAAAAATGCAACAAAGTTGCAAATAACTCACCATAAAAATGCAACAAAGTTGCAAATAACTCCTCATAAAAATGCAATTAAGTTGCAAACAAGACATCACGAAAGCAAAGTTGCAAATTGAGCCCTAAGGTAACGCAACAAAGCAGCACTAATATTCGTGACAAATTTGCAACGATGATGCAAATCGATCTCTAAGAAAATGCAACAAAGTTGCAAATCGAGCTCTAAGAAAATGCAACAAAGTTGCAAAAAACGCCTATCGAAAATGTAACAAAGTTGCAAACAGCGCCTTACGGAAATGCAACAAAGTTGCAAAAATTCCGGAGAAAAATTTGCAACAATGTTGTCCCTAAATTTTTGCAAGAAAGTTGCAAATCGAGCTCTGAGAAAATGCAACAATGTTGTAAATCAAGCTCTAAGAAAATGCAACAAAGTTGCAAGCAACGCCTCGCGAAAGCGCAATAAAGTTGGAAAAATTCTCGAGAAAAATTTGCAACAAAGTTGTATCAAAAATTTAGCAACAAAGTTGCAAATCGAGCACTCAGAAAATGTAACAAAGTTGCAAACAACACCTCGCGAAAAGGCAACAATGTTGCAAATTTTTCTCGATCATTTTTGCAACTTTGTTGCGTTTTCGCGAGGCGCTGTTTGCAACATTGTTGCAAATTTTCTGGAGAATTTTCGCAATATTGTTGCAAACAACGCCTCGCGAAAACGCAACAAAGTTGCAAAAATGATCGAGAAAAATTTGCAACATTGTTGCCTTTTCGCGAGGTGTTGTTTGCAACTTTGTTACATTTTCTGAGTGCTCGATTTGCAACTTTGTTGCTAAATTTTTGATACAACTTTGTTGCAAATTTTTCTCGAGAATTTTTCCAACTTTATTGCGCTTTCGCGAGGCGTTGCTTGCAACTTTGTTGCATTTTCTTAGAGCTTGATTTACAACATTGTTGCATTTTCTCAGAGCTCGATTTGCAACTTTCTTGCAAAAATTTAGGGACAACATTGTTGCAAATTTTTCTCCGGAATTTTTGCAACTTTGTTGCATTTCCGTAAGGCGCTGTTTGCAACTTTGTTACATTTTCGATAGGCGTTTTTTGCAACTTTGTTGCATTTTCTTAGAGCTCGATTTGCAACTTTGTTGCATTTTCTTAGAGCTCGATTTGCACCTTTGTTGCATTTTCTTAGAGGTCGATTTGCAACTTTGTTGCATTTTCTTAGAGCTGGATTTGCAACTTTATTGCATTTTCTTAGAGATCGATTTGCATCATCGTTGCAAATTTGTCACGAATATTAGTGCTGCTTTGTTGCGTTACCTTAGGGCTCAATTTGCAACTTTGCTTTCGTGATGTCTTGTTTGCAACTTAATTGCATTTTTATGAGGAGTTATTTGCAACTTTGTTGCATTTTTATGGTGAGTTATTTGCAACTTTGTTGCATTTTTAAGAGGAGTTATTTTCAACTTTGTTGCATTTTTATGAGGAGTTATTTGCAACTTTGTTGCATTCTTTAGACGTTATTTGCAACCATATATTTTCACGAGGCGTTGGTTACAACTTTGTTGCGTTTTTGCGAGGTGTTATTTGCAACCATGTTTCATTTTCGCTAGGCATTTCTTTGCAACCCGGTTGAATTTTGTTGAGGCGCTCAATGTATGTCTGGTTGCAATATGTTTAGTAAGGTTGAAGTCTATTTTTACAAGTTCTCCGCTAGTGAACTTTGCATTTAAAGTTCCTGCACGGTAGTACTTGTTTAAGGAATTGGAATTAGGTTCTTTCAAGGATTGCTAAGGTGTGAAAGTAAAAAGAGCAGTGGAATTCTTTTCATTGAAGATTTATTTAAACTAATCAACGAAGATACAAGTTTTTATATTAAGCACATTCAGTAGAACTTGTATTAAAAGTAATATTAAAGTTCATATAAGGTCTGCCGAATAAACTGAATATATTAAAAAATATATAATACATATAAGTTATTGCTAATTACACAATTCTTTTAAATTAAATTAACAGGCTAATAGTTACATGCCATTTTTATAAACCAATTACTGTGACTAAAGTATATGGCAAAAGTTCTCCTTCCTTCTTTCTTGCTTTTGTGCACGATGAGATGTGCCGGTCCAATACTCCTTACCCTTTGCATGCGAAACCTGAACACACAAAAAATATATTAGTACAAGTATGTCACAGGAGTGAGAAAGATTGTTAAGGGATATTTAGAGGGAAAAGAAAGAGGGTTCAAGCAGAAGCAGAAGGGAAGGAGAAGATTATTTGAATAGGAACGGAATGAGACAAACATGAGTGAATTTGATGAAAAGGGATGTAAAGAAACTGGGGTAGAGCCTTACAAGACGAGGGTAGAAAATGTAGTAGCAGGAGCAAGGTAAAAAAAATAGTAAGGGCAAAATATAATGAAAGGGTTAAATATGCTAGAACAGCATCACTATCAACATTGCGGGATCCTTTACCTTCGTTTTAAGCACCCGATCATTAATCTAGCCCCTCCAGAAGTCGAAATAATTGCAATGATCCGAAGTGCACTTTTGCCGATTTTTCAATTGTAAATAACATTTGAACCACATTTGCAATATTGTTCCAACTGTTGGAGAAGCTATCTGTGGTCCGTAGCTTTAATTTAAGGCAAGTCCGGTTAAAAAATGTGCACTAAAAGCCGAGAAAAACGCAATTGTTTAAATAAACGATGTAATCCAAGAATTCGATTTTGGCGGTGGCGAAAACTACGAAAAAGGCCGCAAACGCGAGATGGCGCCACATGTCACGTTACCGACATATCGTTACCGACAAAATTTAAAAAAATTGTTGTCTCGGCTCCTGGGGGTCATTTTGTAATAATTGGGGTGTTAAATGAAAGGCAAACGAATAAACTACACGACAAAAAATACCCCGTTGCTGTAACTATATGCAGTTGGCGGCTGAAACAAGTTGAATTGTTTAATTGATTATAAAAATGACCTGCACATGGAATAATTATGACCCCTATTGGAGATGGTAGCCTATGACCCTGGCTTTAATTTATGTCCTCTGGTCACTACTTTACCTAGCCGGGAAGGGCCAGTAATCGCATTTGTTTATAATTTATTGAAACAAATTGGATTATCTCGGCTTCTGCTGTGCCGCTTTTAATCAACGACGTCTTGAATTAAAGTTCTTGTTTCAAAGAACATTCCCTTCCCGGTTTGGAACGACTCTCATATATAGTTACTGTGAAATTTACCAACGAACTTTTAAATTGTTTATAAAAAATAAACAGCGCCAGTATCATTTGTAACTCGTTTATTGTCCTGTAGCAGCATCCTTTTCTATCGCTTTAAGCACTCGATCATCCAAATGAATGTTCGCAAAACAAGTAATATGTACTCAGAGAAATAAAAGCCGAACTTTTATAATTGTTTCTTTTTATTTAGTTCCCAAATTTGCACTCCATTCTAATTTTGTTTAAGTCAAGCTATTTTTCAATGAATTACATGGGAACGTTTTACACACATGTATTATTGGTGTTATACCTTGCATCTTATTGCGTCTGATTGCATAAGGGAATGAGAGGGGAAAGTGCAATGCGCAGTCATTCGCTCGAATTATTTTCCACATAATTATCAAACGTCTTTTAAACGTTTAATAATTATACAGTAAATAATTGATTGCCCAGGTCTCACCCCGTGGAGGTTACTGCGCCTGGAGACCCACCCTAGCCACGGCCCTTCCACCTTCCACCAATTGCGGAAAAAGTAAATTTAGTATCATTTTTGAGAAAGAAAACTCTCCTATTATCGTCACTTTGTAGAACGTTCAATATCTGATCGTAGCACAAATATGACAATAACAGGAGTACTTAGAAGAATCGCGACCGCGAACTAAATTGAATAACAGTAGGAAACCTGAAAGAAAATCTGCAAGAGGATGCAATTTCCTGAAATAAAACTTTCTAAAAAATATATCCTGAGATCTTAAAAACTAGACAACGAAATATTAGTGCAGTGGTGAACACTGCTTAAAAACTATGACACAGCTTAAAAATAAATCCTCCCTTATTAAATACTAGATTAGATTCAAATGCGCCCTGCCTGTCTAAAGATCTAACTTAAAACTAGTACGACCCTACCTAGTATAACATCTAAGAGTTCAATTGATAGAACAATTTCAATAATATCCTACCTACATAGGACTCTAATTAATAATTTCACATACTGATACAGGTATAAGTATGCAAATACGTAATCTGGAATAATTAATGGGGGATTAATTCGTGGCCCATGGTGCCCTAGAACAGACTGAACCAATTTTTAGTTTCATAAACCCTGCCTAAGTAAAAGTCTAATAATTTCAATTCGTGTAAAACCTGCCTGTATAAAGATCTAAGATTGCGTGTTCAAACAAAACCTACCTACATAAAGAGCTAAATGTATTGTTCGATTTATAATTGAGCCTGCCTAATTATTTGTCTAGCACCTATAATTAGTTAAAAGGGCAGGGGCAGGGGCAGGGGCAGGGGCAGGGGCAGGGGCAGGGACAGGGTCAGGGGCAGGGGCAGGGGCAGGGGCAGGGGCAGGGGCTGGGGCATGGGTTGGGGCAGGGTTAGAGTGTGGTCATATGATACAAATTTTAAGCAATCCTCTTCTTTAGCTGATTCCTTTCTCATGCATCTGTAACAAAGACAAACTGGAAGTAATTAGTAAAGCATTATAAAAATCTTAAACTCACAAACGGGATTGACGACGCTGGCTCTTTAATTTTTTAGTTTTCAATCGTGTCCTTGACAATCCTTCTAGATCTGTATTGTATATATTCCACTTTTAAGTAAGTCTGTACTTCCATTTGTTTAATATATTATATTTGGTTCATTTGGGATCATCTGTGAATCTGTAACAATCTCATGCTTTGGATTAGTGACAACCTCAAGCCCGGTCATTGAAACTGCTTTTAATTTGTAATAAATTAAAGACAAAGATAAATAACTGAAAAGAAAAATTACACCATATGCAACAAGAATTACCAAAGAATTGGCCAGCCATGATCTTTGGCTGACGATGATGTGCCACCCTCAAGGGTGGCACAGGAACAGGCTTCCAATTGGAAGCAGTTGGGGACTGGTATTCGCAACTGTAATTAAACACGCGATCTTTAATCAACGCAACGCTAAGTGGAACTCGGGATGCAATCATTTCGCAACACTATTTATTAAGGCCGATAGAAAACAAACATTAAATTATTTGTAATATCACAAAACAAGCCAATTGAAGATCCCCTGAAAAGTTCGCTGAAGGCTCAAGACGCGAAAATAATTTCCGCAACACTAGAAACTTTGCCATACGTTAAATATATTATAAAATACTACAATTCAACTAACAATAAGAACGGCCAAATTGCAAGAACAATCGCGACATCGTTGCGCAACGCTAAATCAATCGCGATTATCATTTGCTCGCAACTCTAAAGCAACGCGATATTATGGGGAGGGCTGTATCGGTGGGCCGGAATGTGCGTCGGCCAAGTACAAATAAAAATTCTACGAATGAAAATGCAAGCACAGTGACAAAGTAGTAACAAAGAATGATTCCCCATTCTTAAAAAGAATGGCGAGCCATTAGTAGTTGCCCTCTTGAGCGACAGTTTGTCGGGCCTCTTCGGCATATAGCCCCTTCTTTTCGTTGGACCCGAGGGCCAGCTGAAACTTAAAGTAGGCTCGAGGCTCTAATCGGAAACCAAGGAAAAACTTATAAATGTGAAATGAAGAGTTTAAATCGCGGAGCTAAATGGGACGCACGCGACCGAATCACGACCAAATAAAATCGTAAAAATTGTGATTACGGAAAATCGCAAAGATTACGATTAAAATTGTAATCGTTCTTCGTTCAAACGTGCAGCCTCGAGCATAATGTAAGACGTTTCGTTTCGGGGCCTGAATCGCGATCGCGACCGCGAAGGATTCGAAAAATCGATAGGCAAAGCCAGAGGCGAACGCATTTTCGATCGCGTCACTGCTTCACCGTCGACTTTTCAAATCAGATTTCCTGAAACAGGTTGAACACGCGAAATAGTGCCTACCCGATCAGAGACTGTGTCAACCTGCCCGGCCCTACCTACTTATGTCTATCAATCACACCAGAAAGTATGCTACCTATCCTACCTAGACCTATATTTAAAAAATGGCAAACAGGCACACCAACACACGACACTCCACGGTTCTCAGTCAAACACTTGGGCGCGAAAGCCTACACTAGGGAGGCGTCCCGGGACGCCCCCGACACCCAAGTGCTGTCACACAACTTGCACACTCTAAGGTACGTACCATTTTTCTGAAATCGACTGACAGTGGCTGGGATCATTGCGTTCACGTGGGAAAAACCACGTCGCGGTTGAGATATTTAATAGATATTTAATAGAATAATTAAATAGTACCGATACAAGAGGTACTTGTTAGGAATTGATAAGTATATTCGATTCTCTTTGGTACTTGGCCTCTGCAACTACGTTTTAGTACGGAACGACGGAAATCCACAGCCTAATCACACACGCAATGCGGATATTACGTCGCGCACGATACACCAAACGCACAGTCAGTCGCCAACAATAAATCATTCAATAGCTTATCAACTAAAGAAATATCGTCGTGCTCTACCACCGTTTTCCCACCCAAGTAGCACTGGGGCACGTGAGTGGGATCCGGGCAGTGAACACGGAAAGGGTTAAACCTGGAAATCCTCGTCTAAAAAGATGATAAAGACATACTCATTTTCTAACGGTCTAAATATATATTTGTATAATCAATGACTCTACTTTATTAGAAAAATTAATCAATGACTCTACTTTATTAGAAAAATTAAGCAATGACTCTACTTCATTAGAAAAATTAATCAATGACTCTACTTCATTAGAAAAATTAATCAATGACTCTACTTTAAATATACTTTCAATTAAATTCAAATATCCTCGGGCGCTCTCGTCATCAAAGCATTGCTTCTAAAACGCAAGGTTGGTTTTAAAATAGATTGCCTTGATATCGAGATCTACCCGTTCGTGTATTGTCTTCTTGTACACTCAGGTTTAATTAATATTTTGTACGGAAGAAGTGAATTTATTCATATCTTTATAAGCTAAAGACTAATATGGATATCGAATAATATAATTATTCGATAGTTCCAACAAATTGGCAAGGTATATAAGTACCTTTACTTTATATTTAATCAAAGTAGAAAAAAGAAATACTACGTTCTAACCAACAGCAATCGTTACGCATTTTATTACAACTGTGCACTAATTGCCATTGACAAATGAACGAAGTCGAAGGGTATTCGACTTCTCCACTACAAACTAGTGCACGTATGATACTGGACGTGACTTTATATTCATTTAATAATTAATAACTATTTAAATATTCGGTTTATACGTATTCAATTAAATACTCTATTATAAAAAGATGCATAACGATATATTTTATACTAAATTTCTTTCTTAAAATTCTCAAACTAATTTGAAACGCGTTGTACAAGAAGACCTATCCTCATATAATATAAAACAGTATACAAGTTACTACTCATGAGTATATTTCCATATACCCATGGTCACGGTGCTTGCAAGAAAAATCTACGTAATTACAACCAATCACTCGTGTCGGTTCGGACCTTTCGTCCTGCGACATGATTGAGTGACCAGAGGAACTTTAAAGCATGCCACTCACCGGTTGCAGACTCGCCAGGGGTGCGGACAACCTCGTCCCCATCGAAGCCGTGGAAGCTGCTGAAACATTCAAAAAGAGCAGACAACATTAAAACCATTATTCTTTCAGTACCTTTAGAATGTGTTAATTATCAAAAGATTATTGCACTACAAGATTAAAGAAATAAAGAGATACTTACTCGTCAGGTTGATGGACGAAGCCCGAAGTCGCCGAACAGGACACTGACTCTAATAGAACACTTCTGATTCGCCAACAAAGTGATTCTAATCTCGCGGTAGTATTATTACGGAGCAAACACTGACTCTACTTTCGCGTCTCTTTACTGTTATTTACGTTTAATTATTATTAAGAGCGGTTGCGCTCAAAAAACAATAAAAAGAATTTCGACGGAGCAAGCCCTGACTCAACCGACCGAATTGCGCGCGGTCATATAAATTTTGAAACAAGTCACGGAATGAATCAAGGAGGGGTGTAATTGATGAGGAGGCAAGTAACGAAAGTGACTGATACCGAACAGCCCGCGAACTCTCAACCCAGAGCCTGGACACAGTTAATAGTGAACGTAGTTCACCCTGTGCTCTCCACAGCGACTAACAGTAGCCTCGATATTTAGTCAAGCCTCGATACCAAGTCGCAACCTCATTGAGTTGCGGATGTGCAAGACCGCGACCATGGTTCCAGACTTATGACCCATAGCCCTAACCGTTAGTGGCGTAGACGTAACAGCGAACGTATCCTTCGTCCGGCCCCACAATCGCGGCCCCACACATCGTAACTCGCTGACACTGAGACCCGTACCATGCTAAATGCGCCCACCCAGCACTACTCTGAGCGGAGAGCAGAAAAAACCATGTACTGCAGAAAACGGATTGCAGCAAAAAAATGAATTGGGGGGGGAGTGCGCAGCCAATTCGGTCGATTTATTTTCCACATAACTATCAAACGTCTCTTCAACGTTCAATAATTATATAGTAAATAACTGATTGCCCAGGTCTCACCCCGTGGAGGTTACTTCGCGTCTCTTTACTGTCATTTATGTTTAATTATTATTAGGAGCGGTTGCGCTCTAAAAACAATAAAAAGAACTTTGACGGAGCAAGCACTGACTCTACCGACCGCATTGCGCGCGGTCATCAAAATTCTGAAACAAGTCACGGAATTAATCAAGGAGGGGTGTAATTGATGAGGAGGTAAGTAAGTAACGAAAGTGACTGCTACCGAGCAGCCCGCGAACTCTCAACCCAGAGCCTGGACACAGTTAATAGTGAACGTAGTTCACCCTGTGCTCACCACAGCGACTAACAGTAGCCTCGATATTTAGTCAAGCCTCGATACCAAGTCGCAACCTCATTGGGCTGCGGATGTGCAAGACCGCGACCATGGTTCCAGACTTATGACCCATAGCCCTAACCGTTAGTGGCGTAGACGTAACAGCGAACGTATCCTTCGTCCGGTCCCACAATCGCGGCCCCACACATCGTAACCCGCTGACACTGAGACCCGTACCATGCTAAATGCGCCCATCCAGCACTACTCTGAGCGGAGAGTAGAAAAGGGAATGTGAACCAAAAAACGGAATGAAGAGAAAAGGGAAGGGAAGGGGAAAGTGCGCAGCCAATTCGCTCGAATTATTTTCCACATAATTATCAAACGTCTCTTAAACGTTTAACAATTATACAGTAAATAATTGATTGCCCAGGTCTCACCCCGTGGAGGTTACTGCGCCTGGAGACCCGCCCTAGCCGCGGCCCTTCCACCCTCCAATTACGCGAAAACTAATCCTACTATCATTTGTAAGCAAGAGAAATCTCCTATTATTGTCAATTTGTAGAACGTTCATCAACTGGCCGTAGTACAAATACAACAACAACAGGAGTACTTAGAAGAATCGCGACCGCGAGCTAAAGTGAATATCCGAAGGAAATGAAAATCTGAATGAAAATCTGCAATTTCCTGAAATAAAACTTTCTAAAAAATAAATCCTGAGATCTTAAAAACTAGACAACGAAATATTATTGCAGTGGTGAACACTGCTGTCTTAAAAACTAGGCAATGAAATATTATTGCAGTGGTGAACACTGCTGTCTTAAAAACTATGACACAGCTAAAAAATAAATCCTCCCTTCTTAATTACTAGATTAGATTCAAATGATCCCTGCCTGACTAAAGGTCTAGCTTAAAACTAGAATGACCCTCCCTAGTATAACATCTAAGAGTTCAATTAAAAGAACAATTTTAATAATATCCTACCTACAGAGGACTGTAATAGATACGTTCCCATACCCATATAGGTATAAGTATACATATTCTTAATATGGACTAATTGAAGAGGAATTAGTTTCGTAGCCCATGGTTTCCTAGAACACCTGCCAACCAGTTTAGGTTGTACAAAACCCTGCCTAATTAAGAGTCTAATAATAATGTCGATTCGTGTAAAACCTGCCTGTTTAAAGATATAGGATTGTGTGTTCAAATGAACCCTACCTACATATTGAGCTAAAAGTATTGTTCGATTTTTAATTGGGCCTGCCTAATTAATTGTCTGACACCTGTAATTAGTTAAAAGGGCAGGGTTTGGGGCAGGGGTGGGGTGGGCGTGTGGTCATATTATACGTATTTTCATTAATCCTCTTCTTTTCAATGCTTCTGACACAAACACAGACTCAAAATAATTAGTAAGGTTTTATAAAAATTTATACTTAAACTCTCAGATGGACGAGGCTGGCTCTTTAATTTTATTGTTACATATCGTGTCTTTGATAATATTTCTGCGTTTGTATTGCATACATTCCACTTTTGAATCTCTGGCGTACTTGCATTTGTTTAATATATCATAATTGGATTCATCTGTAACAATCTCATGAATGGGATCAGTAACATCCCCAAAACTACAATCCCCAAAAACATACAAAAATTACACCATATACAACAAGGATTACCAAAGAATTGGTCAGCCATGATCATTGGCTAACGATAATGTGCCACCCTCCAGGATGGCTCAGGGACAGGCTTCCAATTGGGAGCAATTAGGGACTGGTATTCGCAACTCTAATTAAAAACGCGATCATTAATCAACGCAACGCTAACTGGAACTCGCGACGTAATCATTTCGCAGCACTATTTATTAAGACCGACAGAAAACAAACATTACATTATTTGTAATGTCAAAAAACAAGCTAATTGAAGATCCCCTGAAAAGTTAGCTGAAGGCTCAAGACGCGAAAATAATTTCCGCAACACTAGAAACTTTGCCATACGTCAAATATATTATAAAATACTACAATTCAACTATAAATAAGAACGGCAAAATTGCAAGAACAATCGCGACATCGTTGCGCAACGCTAAATCAATCGCGATCTTCATTTATTCGCAACTCTAAAGCAACGCGATATTTTTGGGAGGGTTGTATCGTTGGGCCGGAATGTGCGTCGGCCAAGTACAAATAAAAATTCTACTAATGAAAATGCAAGCACAGTGACAATGTAGTAACAAAGAATGATTCCCCATTCTTAAAAAGAATAGCGAGCCATTAGAAGTTGCCCTCTTGAGCGACAGTTTGTCGGGCCTCTTCGGCATATAGCCCCCTTTTTCGTTGGACCCGAGGGTCAGCTGAAACTTAGTCTAGGCTCGAGACTCTAATCGGAAACCAAGGAAAAACAAAGCATTGGGTCTAAAACGCAAGGTTGGTTTTAAAATAGATTGCCTTGATATCGAGATCTACCCGTCCGCGTATTGTCTTCTTGTACATTCAAGTTTAATTAATATTTTGTACGGAAGAAGTGAATTTATTGATATCTTTATACGCTAAAGACTAATATGGATATCGAATAATTTTATTATTCGGTAGTTCCAACAAATTGGCAAGGTACATATGTACATTTACTTTATATTTAATCAAAGTAGAAAAAAGAAATACTACGTTCTAACCAACAGCAATCGTTACGCATTTTATTACAACTGTGCACTAATTGCAATTGACAAATAAACGAAGTCGAAGGGTATTCGACTTCTCCACTAGAAACTAGTGCACGTATGATACTGGACGTGACTTTATATTCATTTAATAGTTAGTAACTATTTAAATATTCGGTTGATACGAATTTAATTAAATACTCTGTTATAAAAAGATGCATAACGATATATTTTATACTAAATTTCTCTCTTAAAATTCTTAAACTAATTTGAAACGCGTTGTACAAGAAGACCTATCCTCATGTAATATAAAACAGTATACAAGTTACTACTCATGAGTATACTTTCATATACCCATGGTCACAGTGCTTGCAAGAAAAATCTACGTAATTACAACCAATCACTCGTGTCGGTTCGGACCTTTCGCCCTGCGACATGATTGAGTGACCAGAGGAACTTTAAAGCATGCCACTCACCGGTTGCAGTCTCACCAGGGGTGCGGTCAAGCTCGTCGCCATCGAAGCCGTGGAAGCTGCTGAAACATTCAAAAAGAGCAGACAACATTAAAACCTTTATTCTTTCAGTACTTTTAGAATGTGTTAATTATCAAACGGTTATTGCACTACAAGATTAAAGAAATAAAGAGACACTTACTCGCCAGGTTGATGGATGAAAGCCCGAACTCGCCGAGCAGGACACTGACTCTATTGGAACACTTCTGATTCGCCAACAAAGTGATTCTAATGTCGCGGTAGTATTATTTCGGAGCAAACACTGACTCTACTTTCGCGTCTCTTTACTGTTATTTACGTTTAATTATTATTAAGAGCGGTTGCGCTCAAAAAGCAGTAAAAAAAACATTGACGAAACAAACACTGACTCTACCGACCGCATTGCGCGCGGTCATCAAAATTTTCTGAAAGAAATTAGTAAATGTGGTGAGGAGGTAGAAATTTAAGCAATATATATTTGATTTTATTTGTCTCTTTATTATTTCTTCATCCTGTCTAATGTCTGTTGAGGAAATACTGCTCTATTATTTAATAAAGTACCACCGTATTAATATTCAGATTTAGTTACTATTAATTGTCTATACAAGGTATATTATTATATATTAATATCGATTTATCAAAAGCGTACTGTGACTGTTCTTTGTTAGAGTTTTAAATGTGATCATGATGCTAGTATGTAAACAATATCGCGAACATTTATAAGTTCTCGCAGCTGCTTGTAGAAATGAAAATTCGGAACTGTTAAGGTATGACAACAAGTACGTAACTACGCGTGTAATACTGCATCGAACCTACAATTTGGCCGTACTTGAGACTAGGTCACAGAATAATGAAAGTGTTTGTTAAAAACAATTAGTGAAGCTACTGTTGGAAATGGGTTTACTCAATAACTCTCCTCAGCTTGTGATTTTATAATATATTTTATTGACCACGCAATAAGAGTGACTTCTATACTGCATCAATGGTTTGAAGGAACTAACTGCATCCAAATTAACGGACTGACCTGAAGCATAGACGACTAATCTCGAGTGCGTGTGGGGCCCTATCAGTTCTCATATAAACAACAGTTCAAACCTTATAAACAGGATGAAAGGAACTGTATAAGGCATCCTCTCTCACACGAGAATGAAACGTTAATTTTTGTATTGAAAAATCTAACACGCTCCCTCAAAAATTAATCGGTATATTATAAACTTATAGTTCATTCATGCTTCGTTAAGAATATCACTCTCAATGCGTCTTCTGGGATTACATGTGGTCCAACATTTGTTGCTAAGAGTTAAGGAAACCAGGCAAAACTTAACCAGACCACTTCATGCTTGTATAAGCATATAATACGGACTAATACAAATCATTTCAGATACATTTTCATTCTGAAATCCGTGAACTTTGGCGTTGGCAATGGTTTTGTCAGAGTATCTGCCAATTGCTGACCTGTAGGCATATAGATTAGTTTTACAACATTTTTCGCTACTTGTTCTCTGCAAAAATGATATTTAATGTCAATATGCTTTGTTCTTTTGTGGCTGGTAGGATTATTGGCAATGCTAATGCAACCATTATTATCCTCAAAAATTTCTATTGGTTCTGAAATCTTAAAATTTATACTAATTGCCAATGATCTCAACCACAAAGCTTCCCTCACAGCTTCGAAAAGAGCCATGTATTCTGCCTCAGTTGACGAGGCCGCAACAGATAATTGCCTCTTCGTATTCCAACTAATAGTACATTTACCAAATAATTGAAATATATACCCTGTTGTACTTTTCCTATCAATTTCATTACTACCCCAATCTGAGTCAACATACCCGATCAAAGAATTTTTATTATCACTTTTTACATACGTTAACTTTAAATTTATGGAGCCTTTCAAATACCGCAGAACCCTTTTTAGACAAATCCAAAGTTCTTTATTATTTTTATTCGTGAATCTACTTAAAATATTCACTGCCAAACTTAAGTCTGGCCTTGTACAGACCATTAAGTACATCAAGCATCCAATGAGATTTCGACATGGAGCATTATACATCTCATCTGAATTCAGTGCTGCATAGTTTAATTTAACTTCCATTGGTGTACTTGCAATTTGACAATCTTGTATATTAAATTTATTTAAAACTGTACTAATATATGCACTCTGATCGAGAGTTATTTCATCTTTACTTCTTGTGATTCTAATTCCTAAGAAAAGCTTTATCTCTTTTAAATCAACCATTGAAAATTGATTCATTAGATAAGATTTCAATTTATCCATTACATTAATATGTGCAGTAATTATGACCAGATCGTCAACATACAATATAATGTAAATATTTTTATTAATGTCTCCTTTATCTAAAATATAAAGACACGGATCTACTGCTGAACTTTTGAAACCCAATACTTTGAGAGTTCGATCAAAAACTTCATTCCAGCACCTTGCTGCTTGTTTCAAACCGTACAGAGATTTGTTCAATTTACAAACTAGATTCTTTTCATTCTTAATACCATCAGGAACCCTCATGTAAATTTCCTCTTTTAATTCGCCGTTTAAGAAAGCCGTTTTCACATCCATATGATGTATTAATAACTCAAATTGATTTGCAAAGGCTATTAAGAATCTAAAACTTGCAATTCTTGCCACAGGGGCAAATGTTTCATTGTAATCTAGTAAATATTCTTGACTAAACCCTTTTGCTACTAAACGAGCTTTGTACTTTATTGGATTTCCAAATTCATCATTCTTAATTGCAAATACCCATCTACAGTCTACTACGTTTTTGTTCTCAGGCCTTGGTACCAGAATCCAAGTTTTATTTACTAAAAGAGAATTAATCTCTTCTTTCATTGCTTCTTCCCATTTTACTCTATCATCGTTTTCTTTAACTTCTGCATAACCTTTTGGAATTTTGCAGGTAATAGATTGTGCACATAAAATATAATCATTTGGAATTTCACTCTCATCATAAGAAATAGGTGGACGATCTATGAGCCTCTCACTCCTTCTAATTTGTTTTAAATCTCTATTTAATTGTTTTTCATGAGATGAAGAACCATCACAATGCCTCTTTTCTGCATTTGTCACCTTATCACTTGACTCTACTGGTTTGGATATATCTTCAACACCAGTTTGAACATGAGATCTTTTTAAATTAATCTCGTTTAACTTTGATGTCGGTCTTGATTTTATAAAATCGATTTCATCTACAATGACATCTCTAACAATAACGAATTTTTCATTCGCTACATCCCACACTTTGTATCCATTTGGTTCGTAACCAACCAAGATTCCCTTCCATGACTTCTCGTCAAATTTTGTTTTAGAAATTTTATCGTGAACATATACAGTCGAACCAAAAACTTTCAAATACTTTATTTTAGGTTTTTTATCATGCCACAATTCATATGGCGTTTTATTTCCCTTCAGAGCCTTCGTTGGTGTTATGTTTATTAAATACGTGGCAGTCAAAACCGCCTCACCCCAAAAGGTTTTATCTAAACAAGCACCAGCAACTAAACTTCGAGCTCTTTCTGTGACTGTTCTCACCATTCTTTCTGATACACCATTTTGCTGTGGGGTTCTCGGAACTGTCAAGTGATAGCTTATACCTTTTTGTATACAATAGTTCTTCATCTCACTCGATATATACTCTCCACCATTATCGCAATAGAGATTAACTACTTTTGAATTGAAACGCGCTTCAGCTTTTGAAATGTAATCACGAAAAACTGAAAAAACATCTTACTTGAATGTTATCAAATATGTAACGCAATAATGCGTAAATTCATCAATCAACAGTACAAAATAATTCTTGTTATTAAGTGTAGGAGGAGTGATCGGGCCAGAAACATCCGAATGTATTACGAACAATGGTCTTTTTATATTACTCTTGTCTTTTGCTTTGTTAAATGGCAATCGCTTTTGCTTACCACTTATGCAAGCTTCACATAGTCTATCATTCGGGATTATTTTCTCAATTTGACTTACATCGTCAACCATTCTATTTCTTTGCAATTCCAAAAATTTATGTTTACCCATGTGGCCTAAACGCTGATGCCACAATTCATAACCAATATTTATAATATTACATTCTTGAGCGATAGAGTTTACTACATATGATTTAATACAAAATTTAATTTGAAATGTATTCCCAATGGGCTTACCAGTTGCTACCGTTTTACCATTCTTACTGATTGATATATCGTGTTCATCCAAAACCGTCCTCAGTTTCGCCTTTCGCAGTTTTGAAATAGACAGCAAATTTCTCGGAACCTCTGCACTGTATAATACATCCTGCAGTACTCCTTCAACACCTAGGTTGCTTATCACGTCCAGTGAACCAATTTTCGTTGCCAAGATGAAACATCCATTTTTGGCAACTCCAACTTTTATTGGTGGATTTAACTCAAGAAAATTCTTCGCTAAATCTCGCCTGTTGATCAAGTGATCTGATGCTCCAGAATCCATCAGAAATGTTATTGAATTTTCCTCGCACCTTTCGAATTCATAATCGCCAGTCATAAAAGCAAAACCGGAACACTCCATTGACGATAACTGTTGAGCCATTTGAGCAGTCTGACTTGTGTTCCTTTTCTCTGTCCCTTTCTGATTTTTCTGCTTCAGCTCTCTCAAATAAAAACGGCATTCACGTTTTATGTGTCCTGGCTTGTTGCAGTGGTGACATTTGATTCCAAAAACTCTTCTGTTATTTCTGAATCTATTGTACTGCCCAAATTTTTGACCGAAACCCTTGTTCTTCGATGTGTCGAAATTTGGCCTTTTTGTTACATGCATTGTACTTTCAGCATGAAGTACTTTTGCACTCGTATCTGCACTTTCTGCTTTTATTTTCACCTCGTGATCGAGAAGTCTCGTTTTCACAAATGCCAGAGTCAATGTATCTTCCGACAATGTCTCTATTGCGGTAATCACACCATCGTAACAAGGTGGAAGAGTTAATAATAAGTGTGCCACTTTATCCGTCTCTTCCAGCTTTGCACCAGCCGCTGATAATTCACTAATCAGATCATTGAAAAGAGTAAAATGTTTAACCAGCGGTAAGTCTCCTTCCAATTTCAAACTGAGCAGTTTCTTCCTAACAGCCAATTGAGTTGCAACACTTTTCCTTTCATAAATTTTGTCCAGATTCTCAATAATTTCTTTGGCGGTTACATTTCCACTTGCAAAGCCAAGAAATGAATCTGACAAGAATTCAATAATCACACCCCTAGCAGTGTTTTCGGCCTTATCCCAGTCGTCAGGTTTCTCGTCGGGAATCCTTTGGTCAATAACTTTAATCACACCTAGTTCAGTTAACAATGAACGAATTCTGAACTTCCATACACTGTACTTATCACCATCAAGAGGAGTAATGTTTCTTTTCATTTTTAATTGATCCATAACAGGCATCAATACACGTGTCCTTGCACAATTAACAACCTGGATCAAATGCACTCTATCTCACTAAACTTGAACTTAACTAAACTTAAATTGTCTTGGCAATTTAATAACTAATAAAAACTTAACACAATTAAACAAAAAAGTTTTTGCACAGTTTTACACGTTAGACCTGGGCCCATAACCTGTTGGAAATGGGTTTACTCAATAACTCTCCTCAGCTTGTGATTTTATAATATATTTTATTGACCACGCAATAAGAGTGACTTCTATACTGCATCAATGGTTTGAAGGAACTAACTGCATCCAAATTAACGGACTGACCTGAAGCATAGACGACTAATCTCGAGTGCGTGTGGGGCCCTATCAGTTCTCATATAAACAACAGTTCAAACCTTATAAACAGGATGAAAGGAACTGTATAAGGCATCCTCTCTCACACGAGAATGAAACGTTAATTTTTGTATTGAAAAATCTAACAGCTACAATAGAAATCGCGACCGAAATGTAGAGAAACATGAACGTATTTCAATTTTTCGTTTAGAATTAATTAAATTTACTGACTACTTTCAACCGCCATCATTGTAAGTTCTACTTCAAATGTTTTCTTTACTTAATGAACGTGGATATAGGAATTGAGAGAAGTAAGGATTGAAATCTATATACAATAATGAAAGTGTTCAATAGCTTTCAACCGAAGGAAACCAACTTGAGCCGAAAGACAATCGCTAGATAATTAAGAAATATACATAAACCGTTGGGATAATAAGTCAAATGTTACCAGTCTTTCATCATATGTCATTGGAATTATTTGTTATGCATCGCAGTAATTGTGTCTCAACACTCCATTATACCTGTAACAAAAGAATAGACCTGTGATAGACCTGGTCTAAAGTCAGAATCGAATTCGAATTCGCAAAAGCAGTATCTAAGTGACTGAATAAAATATAATAAATATTCGAAGAACCGTTCAAACTAATAAATTAGTTACCAGGATGTTACAACAAACGACTGGTTAATCTCATATTTAAAAAAAACTCGATGCCGGGCGAAGACGCGTCCATTCTCAATTGGATGATCGGTTCGTCCAGCAATGAAGACTCAAGAAAGATTTTAATCACTATTGCGATAGTCGAAGGATTGTTAGTTAAATGCGTATTAATTAAGAGAAGCTAATAATCAAGAGTACACGATGGTAAAGTAAAGCGCGAGGTGCTATTGTGTTGTAGAGTGAGGTCTATCGCTAGCCTTCGAATACATAGAGTACTTTACGCTCGGACGCTTCAGTGCTGACTGACGGTGCGCGCGCCGCGCGACGGCCGTCCCCACTCCGCGAGCCTCCCCACTCCGCGACGCGCCGGCGCGTCGGCTGCGCTCGGTGGTATTCGCTATTTTCATTAATGCTTCTATCCCAGGGTCATACCTACTGGACTCCTAATGTTTCTGACCAACTTTTAGCTGGACCTACGATTCTGGGGTCGTACCGACTGGACTCCTACTGTTTCTGATCAACTTTTAGCCGAACCTTCCATTCTAGGGTCGTACCGACTGGACTCCTACTGTTTCTGACCAACTTTTAGCCGGACCTTCCATTCTAGGGTCGTACCGACTGGACTCCTACTGTTTCTGGCCAACTTTTAACCGGACCGACGACTCCTAGGGTCGTACCGACTGGACTCCTGTTTTTGACCAACTTTTTGCCGGACCTACGACTCTAAAGTCGTGCCGAGCTGACTTCTGCGGGTTCAGACTAAGTTTTAACTGTACCTACGATCCCAGGTTTGTCAATTTCATCGCCCCGATGCATCGCGATGTGATTTCGACTCAACTCGGGTCGAACCGAAGTGCATCGCGCGACCAGGCATGGTAGCTCAATTTTTCTACCGAAACGTTGCCCGAGTAATAGCTTTCCTGATTCCCCCAAAGCATTCATATATATTCATACAGTCACATAAATCCTGTGTCCAACACTACTTCAGTAGACAATAGTTCTTCGAGTGATCACTGTTCATGTGCAGAGGACGCTTGAATCAGTTTCCTTTTTCCGAGTCGGTATGTCAGTCGTGTTGGCTACGAAAGTCCATAAGATATCTTGTGGCTTTAGTGTAAATTTGTATATTATAATTCTAAATAAATTTAAGATTTTTCAAAGATTATTAATTTTAATTATTTTTGTTTCTAATAATATTAATTTTTTTATGGCTTGTAATTATTATTGAATATACATTTTTACAATGTAATTTCTATAATGTTTTTGAGTAATATCACTTAGGAATTTGTTGATTTTATTTCATTTTATCATGTAAGGAACGTGTAATATCATATTAATATAAATATTCAAAGTTAATATTCTTATAAATTTTGCGAGTTTCAACAAATTCTGAACGTTACTTGACTCTTGTTAATAAAACCGTAATGACTGTTGAAATTTATATCGTTATTAATTTATTTGAGGCGTATGTATTTATGTCAAATAAGATTATGCACATTATACGCGTTAATTATATATTTTCCATATTATTATTTCGCTGTATCAATGCAGTATTTCATTTTTTCGGTTTGCTACTTTATTGACATTTCGCTCATTTCTCTGTACGTAGCAAGTGCATTACAAGTTTCTTCTAACAATTTCTAACAATTCTGTTATATTGAATTATTTGTAAATCGATGCATAAAACTTGCAATTTATGTATCATTCTTATAGTATCTTTCTAATCATTAAGATATGAAAATATGAGAACTGATCTTATAATAAAAATTATTTCCCCCCCACCCCCCCAACCACTGTTCGAAAGTCCAACTAGAGTAATCTCAGCTATCATAAACGTCACATTCAGGAAATATAGATTAAAATATGTAAATTGGGCAGGACTTACACACTATAATGTATATCTCCCAAATAGGACGTTTTGACCAGCCGAGATTACCCTTATTGGACATCTTTTCCCATAAGCTTTTGTATAGCGCGCCGTACACCTCAGTGTGTGCCCAAAAATATGTTTCACAGCATTTAGATTCCGTTCCTACCATTGCCGGTGCTGTAGGATTACCTACTGATGTTTACTTATTTCATATTCACGTACGAAAATAAAAGTTGAACATTTGTTACTCTTCTTTAAAAGATAGCCAATTTCATTAAACACCATCATGTAGTCGTGCTAACCTTATCATATCTCCAAAATCCTTCAAAAAATGTAGACGAGACCATATTCAAACTTACCCTCGATCCAATAGCACCGTACAATAATTATGACCAAGCCTCCAAAAAGGAGGCCGAAGAAGAAGAGGCGTGAAATAGCTGATCTAGCAACACTACAGGAACGAGCCAAACGAATCGCAGAAATTCAAAAGAAACGACAAATTGTTATAGACAAAGTGCACCTGTCGTTGCGAAAAAGGAGATTGGATAAAATAGCTGTGGAAAATGGTCGGTTCGAGAAGGAAGCAAAGTTCCGACAGAAACAAGTTAGAGATGCGGAGAAAAAAGGGAGCGAGAAGGCTATGTTACAGGTTTTAACGAATTCGAGTTCAGTTACCCTATCAATCTTAATTTATTTAAGAGCTATTATTTATGTGCTATATTTTACTTCCTGTTATAAATGAACATGAAAATGTACAAAGCCACGGAACCCATAACTCCTCGATATCCAATCTATTTTTAATTACATGGGGAAATATGCTAGTTGTTAATAAGACGTAACAGTAACCATCTGAATGGTTTCAATACTGCAGGACAGAAACATAATAAAATAACTATTACTGATAAAACGAAAACGGAAACTACTTGAAACGTATACGAATCGTTATTCGTTTAAATCATCTTTCGAACACTTTTTCTAAAGATGTGCACGATCAATAATTTAAAGCGTAATAAATTATGAGTAATTTGAACGCTTTTTCTAAACAAGCACGACTGATCACTCGATAGTCTCGTCTTCGAAGATACTACTTATTTTGCGATTTTCGCGAGCATGGATTATTAACTAGTAATTAGCAAACCAAAAAAACCGAATACTCTGAAAACGATTAAATTACGACCGTACATTATTTATTAAAACCATTCTTTTCATCTCATAGCTTCTTGGAAGGTTCAATATTGTCATTTCAAGCGTCGTGCCAAAAATTCAATTAGACAAATGTTCATATATTTAATGTCAGTTAATATGTAACAGGCAGCAGGGATTTTGTTCCATTACAGATTCGCGAGGACTTGAGCCAAGTGGTTGAGGAAGGCATCAAATCTGTATACACATCGATCATTATGCCGGAGAAGATTAAGTACGATGGTCGTCAAACTTTAACGATCAAAGGGGTTAAATACAGATTGAAGAAGAACTTGCACCTTATCGGATGGGGAAAAGAAGCAGTTACGATGAGTTCAGCCTTCGAACGAATCGTTGGCAAACAATTAAAGAAGGGTTTCATGGTTGTTCCCCGTAACTCGATTTTCATGATGTGGAGTTTCCCAGAGGCGTTCCCCCCTTTAGACAGTCGTATCTCCTATGTCGAAGCTGGAACCGACGGATATCCGGATGAAAAGTCCGTGACAGCTACCAGAAGAATTCTGAATTATGTGAAAAAGCTGAAGAAAAGAGATTTGTTGGTAGTCATGATCTCGCAGGGAGTCGACGACCTACTCTGCTGTCCTAATGAAGCAATTACGTTGAGAGACAAAATTAGAGTTATACAGAGATTGAGGGCCGCCAATGCGACCCCCGAGGAAATAAATATTGTACGAAATAAGCTGTCTGCTATTAGGGGTAAGGAAAGGAAGCTGGTACTGATATCATTTACATTGAAGTAATACTATACATACTAGTGTCGCGAACAATTCCTGATAAGCACAGATTAATATACGTAGTTTTATCAATTTAAAGATTCTTCGTTTGAACGAACATCGATTACGCCTACAGTTGCTGTTTAATTAATATTTTAAATAATATTCGCACATTTAGTAGTAACTCTAACAGTACTTTAATTTTGCATTTTTTTCCTCACCAAGCCGTAGAGAATTCAGATTATCATTATTATTTTACTATTCCGCATTTTTGCACATGTATTCTGGATATCCTTATAGATTTCATAATACATTCTGTGTGGTAGCTAATAAAAGGAATTACTAATTTCGTACGTTTAAACCTTAGAAGGCGTTCACGCAGCAGCGAACAAATTTCGTGCATCTAAATTATGTTCGCATACGAAAATCCAATAATTAACACAGGTGGTGATTTGGCACGAATGGCGTATCCAGCAAAAATCGTAACACTGATCACATCGGCCGTTTCCGGGGAGCCAATGTCTCAACTATCCGGCGGGCCATGCTTTTACGATCCGAAAGACGAAACAGCGTTGGCCATACTAACCAAGTACCAAATAATCCGCACGGTGTCGTTAAGCGTGAAGGATTTATTAGAAGAAACCGTTCCATGGACCATGGCGGCGGACAAGCAACTGGACGCAAATAAACGTTACAAATTCGTCCAGGAGTACGTGCTCGCCTGCAACGCGGACGCCATGGACTGTATGGCCACGGAGACGTTCAAGCTCGGACTGTTCCCCATGAAACTTAATTCCACCTGTTCCGGGGACGTGCGAGAATTCGCACGGGAATACGTTAAATTGACATCGTTGATGATACTGGCGGTGGAGGGGAAGATTAATAAATTGGACATGTACGAGGAAATGAAGGAAAGTCCAATTTGCCCCCTGACCGACGAGAAGGTCAACGAAATATTTCCGGCGAAGGATAAATGGGGTTTGGGATTGTGCCTTTTATTGGGAGGTCGGCCAACCGTTAAACTTTGCCCCGAGCCAAGACAGGGTGGGCCTAATCAGGAGCTTGCTTTATACTTCTCGTTGTACTGGTACAAGCGTACACACCAGTATCCACTTTTGAGGGAGTACACCGCGTGGTTCCTGGGCGGCAGTTCCTATGGGAAAGACGGTAACACGGATGCTGCTGGGGCGTTTGGTTATAAAAGCTTGGGTGTCGATATTCATCCGAGATACCACGAGGCTTACGCGGAATTCAACGCTGCATACGCGAATTGGAAACTTGGCCAGGAAGAACGCTTAGAAACTGGCGGAGGTGTCACTGTACGTGGTTAATATGCTATAAGACTCGAACAATTTTTAGAAGAATAGTTTACGGAAATAATTGCCTATTCTTTTTCAAACACCTTTGTTAAATCAGCTAAATTGTTACGTACAATTGACAATTTTTGTTTGTTTGAGGTACATAGTGGTTAAAATATCGTGCCGATTTGAGTAATCGTGGGAATGGTCAGATTTCTTTCTTGTTGTATCGTTTTAAGTGTAAACTACCTCTGTACGCAAAGTGTGCGTATGTATATACATTGATACGGGCGATTGACAGTTATTTAATCTTCAGTTTAGATAGCATATTGATATTGTTAAACGTTCTTTGAATTAACTGTTGAAATATGAATTTGAGTTTCTGTTTAGTGGGATTTATCGAATTGGGGGATAACTGAAAAATAAATTTATCAACAAAGCTGTGTATAATGTTAACCATGAATGTCGACAAGTATTAATTTATAATTTGACACCCAATGCCAAAAATAGAATTTCCTTTTCTCCATATTCGTTTAATAAAACGTCACACCCGTTGCGTCTTTTATATTATATCGTTCTGATACGTATTCATTTGATTCCACAGGCGAATCGAATAGAAGTAATGAAACTCGAGGCAATTAAGAATAAGTATGCCGAAATTCTACCTGAACGCGTGTTAACACAAAACAATACGAATCTGTTGTTCTTGAGTATTAACGACGAAGATGAGCTGCTAACACTGAAAACCGGAAACTACTATACATTTACAAACGTTGGCGATCTCCATATCATACGAATTGTTCGCTTTCAATGCAACTGCGACAGCACCTGTCATGGTAATAAGGAGAAAGTTTGTACTGATCAAGAGTGTACGGTTTATCAAATGTTAACGCCAGAGGAGACACTGAAAGTGCAGTATTGTTGTCGTCTGGGAAGTTGGAAAGAATGATTGAGAGTCGGTGATTCCATTGGAATGTTTATTACGCTGTCTTTCATACGTCTAACAAATATTCAAGTGTAAGAGTGCACTGCGATGCATTCTCGTTGAACTGTTTAAAAGAAATGTCTAATAATATTATAGTTTCAGTAATAAAATATTGCTACACCCTCTTGTCTACTCTACTGACTTCTGTTTCTTCTTAAATTAAACTGCGTTCACTTTCCGTGTTTGAATTACTCATTGTTAATTAAAGTAATTTCTGAGTCGCTATTTCTCACAGCGCTACATATTACGTAGACTTATTATAACAAACGTGGTAGACAGTATATTGTAAGTGGCTAGACCTATTATTTTATGCGAGTAGTAAAGAGGCTTGACCGATAATGTATGAAAGGTAATGCCTAATAAGTGGCTTATCTATTCACGCCCAGCCAGGTATTCGTCTTTGACAACGTGAGTGCAGGTAAGCCAATTTATTACAACGATATAATGCTATTAACAGCATTGTGTTATCTCTTTCCAGGGCAATTTTCGTAGATTGCATTTCGTTACATATTCAAGTAAGTACATTACAAATATTCCATAGACACCTCACATATCTAGAATAATTCAATGTGGACCGAAAAGAAAGTGTTAATAATTATTCATGTAAATATATAAATAGTATAAGTCACACATATTTCATTCTTAAATATTTTAGCATTTGTATTTCTCTGACCCAAGCAATATTTGTTTATAATCGTACAAATCCAAAATCAATATCTGGCGAAATAATTGTCTCGTATAATTGGAGACATCACTTTATTAACAAGTTGTGGGAAAATTTCCTTTTCGACATCTCGCATGAGTTAAACCATGATTTCATAATTAATTATCGACACGTATAATTGTTCGAACTGTCGGTCCTATAAAACCACCTCGTTGCAAATCTCTGTAGTCCATATTAATAAAGGGTAATTACGGCCGTTCTTAGGAGCAGCCATGGCATGTATTATTGAGTGGGCATTCAGCAGTTCGGCAAATGACCTAATCATGACAATTATCGGTAATTCGATATTGCCTGCAGGATTGACATGCGTTGAAAGCAAGAGCAGCCTATTAGATGGGCTGAATTTCGGTGGCCAATACCACCTACACTTGATTGCAGAACGAATCGAGGAAAAGAGGTGCGAGATTGAACGGATAAATGATTGCAGCTAAACAGGTGAAATTTGAAAAGAAAAAGAATAAAAAAGGAAGAAAGGAAGCGCATAATTTATTATATGTAGGTACCTATATTTACTTTTTATTTCAAAGTATTTTAAGCTGTTAATCGGTTTCTCGATTTGAAATTTTGGTTCGTACAATTTTGAAGAATTTGTACATTATCGAAGTTATTAATATTATTAATTTTTCGCCGAAAAATTAGGAAATATAGAAATTCAGGGTTTGGAAAGTACCCGCTTTCGTACCGACCTATATAACGATGGATCGATACTTCGGGCAAATAAAATATGTGTAGCAAAGTGTATTGAATTGTTAATTATGAAAAAAGTGGACAGTTGAAGAGCAAGTGTATTGTTTCCATCGATTTATTTTTCTCATGGAACGTCACTTCTGTGCCTCTGATCGTTTACACACCCGGATGTGTTTTATTTAGAAGAGGTGGAATAAAATGACTGGTAAATTTCTTTTTAGTTCATTAAATTTGTTTAAATCTCGTTTCTTACCATAGCGAACGTTAAAATGGTAACTCGTAACTTCTTTCACCTCGTCTGTGTTACCAATTTGGCGCTTTATCAAAGCTGGTCTGCGAGCAGTTTACTGGGAACTCCAACAGATTTCGCCAGCAATATTATACAATGCCTACTGACGATAATTCGGCAAGATTTTAATTTTGAAGCTGAAGAACATTTATTGTTAATAGAATTAATAAATAACTATTTATCGATAATGTACAATTCTAATTATAAGTTTGAAATTTTGAATTTAAATGTTATTTATAATACGAACTTTAGTTTATAATAAATACTTAACTACTATAACAGTGCTCCAAAATAAAGTCTTTGAATAGGTATGTTTGTAATATGCTTTTACTAAGTAACATGGAATTAATACAAAAGAATGTTGGCTCGTCGAAAGCAATTATTAAAGTCACTATACAATCTAAGTAAAAACTTCCGACCGATACCGATACACAAATAATAATAACAGAATTTGAAATGAGTCAGCTAATATATAAAAAAAATTATAAATAAAAATGAAAGATATTTTTTAAGTGCAATTTATGTAACACGATCGGTATATTAATTAGTTTGAAAATCTGGATGAAAACTGTCGTAGATATAGTTCATTGAACATTTATTGTTTGCACTGCGCGCAAGTTTTGATCAAATTTAACCGTGCAATGATACGAAGGTAGATGTAAATTATACTGTTATACACTTAGAAGTGTTGGCAAATATGCAGATTTTGGAAAGCATGTAAGCTCGCGAATCCTGCATAATTTTGGAAAGTAATTTACAGAATTCGCAGCATCCAGTAGTGACTACATAGTTTCGTGTTCGGAAACGACTGCATTGCTCCGCATATTTGTCCACCTGGTTCTGCCGACGACGCACACCGATGTAGAGTATACGTACATATGATTATCGACTCAGGTATTCTTGACCCCGTATTTCATAAATCTGATTCTGCAAATTGTCGATCTGTTAAAATATCTTGCTTAACGTGACACATCGAATAACTGTGCAAGCGAAGTAAAAAAATTGTTTATCGACGGAATCAAATACAAGCAGAGTACTATTATGCTAGGAAATGTTTTAATTTACTCTTGCGTTTGCCGAACAATGATATAAATAATGTTAACAGGCTAATAATTAAATGTAAAATGTTCTATTTTGTTAAAATTAGGGCTACATGCTATTTGGTTATTACTTTGAATGTAACACAAAATAATTGAACAAAGAAAATTGTCAACTATTCGGACGGGCGTACAACTTCTTATAGTTATTCAAACAAAAATAACATTTTGAGTAGCATCTTTATAAGCTAATGGTTATTTTAAACATAGACCAAGCGAATATTTAAATATTTACCATATTCGTATAAATATATTTCAGCAAACATTTTTCCGAGCACATTTAATACAGTTCAACTAAAAATTATGAAAATAATTCTTTCAATTAATGAACAGAAACAGCCTGCTCTGTTTTTATTCAACCTGTACTGGATTATATCGCATAGAAAAAGAAAAACTTCACGTCATTATGCATTTTAATTACCATCTTGATACAACTGAATGTCATAAAATGTCTTTTAACGATATCCAAGTTAATTTTCATCGAACCTTGGAACCCCGTGTCACGTAAATAAGCCCTATGGTCTTTTTAAACAGCTAATTCACGTTTATTATTTAAGGCAAACCGTGTTAATCCAACGTAAAATTTACTTAATACAGACGACACGTCTTTTTTCACGTTTCATGCTTCAATGTGTTTGCAAAACCCGAAATTTTCTACAGCACCGATATTATCGAACCCACAGAATAAATGACACTACAAAATAATCGTACAGATTCCCAATCATTGTGAACTGTCAACTGTATTTGCTGTTCACAGACCAATAGACCATTATTACGAACGTTATTCGTTGTTCACCATTAGTAATCAGCATTTACCAAAGTGAAGTGGCAGTTAGTATTAAGGATAACATCTTAGAGTTTCAAACTGGCATTTGAGCTAGTAGCTAACGGCGCTGATCATTCGGGATCTGTTTCAGGATTAGGGGCACTTTACAGCCGGATAACATTTTACATTTACATTGTTAGTAGCTCGAATTATCCGGTTCGCTTCGTCAATGATCACTTTCCTGCGCCTACGTATCTCCACTATAACATCGCCTTCTGGCCTAAACTGATATTCAACGTCGATATTATTCATACATTAAACGTTCATCGCCCGTCGAACGCGCCCTGTTCCCCCGCTAATAAGTAACGATCCGTTTTTACTTGATCTTTCATCCCTTTACCACCGTTGAATTTACCTTCAGTCTCAGACGGATTTATTATCGTTACATTCTATGCACCTGCCTGTGTAGATGCGCCCGTCCGTTTGTGTGCGTACACGTGTACCACGGGAGAACCTCGCTTCCGGATGTGGAATCTTCAAAATATAGACGCAGTGGTAGATAGCGTGGGTCGGGTGGTCCGAAAATGGCCAGGAAGGAAGCTCGGTTATACGTAAGATAATGGTTGCGTTCGAGGCCTTAGGTGGGCGAGGTTCTTCCAGCGACACCCAAGGGACAAATATATTATTACTAAAGGGTAGGAAATTTACCGTACCGCGCAGCCTCGATGAAGTGTGGGAGGCGAATGCGAACGGAAATATGTGCGAAGAGAGATGGACGTAGACAACTACGCGATGAACTTGCAAAGAGAAAGATGGATCGTTTGGGGGGTGGTTCGCATTGCTGGCGCATGATAGTCCCGTTGCTCCTTTGAGGCTAGGTGTCCGCGGTTCCCCGTTGATGCGTTTGTCCCGTGCAAATCGATGTAAACGCGAAACCGGAGGTGCAAAGTTTGGGTTAGAACTTTTCGGTAGCTTCTCGCACCCGGCCAGCGGTGGTCCCTGTTCGCAAAATTGGGATCGTATTGGGAAAATTCGTTCTTTTGACTGAAGTTAAACGTTGACAATATAAAAGAAGTAAGCTGGAGAAAATAATTGGACATTGTGAAATTGGCATTGGATCGTTTTCGACCACTGCAAGAGTCTACTCTTGTTTGGTGTCTGCACATCCCAGATGTCACCATATTGTCCGTGTAAAAAATAAGAAATGATACTTCGATGAAATAATGAAAATATGAAGGATGCGAGAAGGCAGCGCGTACAAGGCATACCGGAAATGGTACGAGCTGTAATCGTGGCAGTGGAGGTAATCACAAAATAATTAACGCGCATCTGCGCGAGACCTTAAAAGTTCATTAACTGGGCTGGTAAATTTCGTACAGGCCTTAGACTTTTATTAGGAACAAGAAGGACGTTGGAAATTTCTGGTGGTCCCAATTCGTTGACCAAAAACTACGGTTTCGGTGCGCTCGAGAAATTATTTGTTCCTAAGAAACGAAGCATGGATTCTCTGTGTTACATGTAAAGATATAAATGCAATTATGGGCAAAAATGAAACGGGCGTGCAACTGAGGTGCGTCTTATGCAATCTGAAAGAATAGAGTTTAAGTTCGTATTAAACAATAACCACTATATTTTCACTGTTTGTTCAATTAATCTTGTCTGAAATTCCATATGCTACACTTAGTCATTGCTTCCCAATCCGAAATGACAAATATTCGGTAGAATTATCAACGTATTTCTTTTCTCGTCGAATATGTAAGCTATTTTCTGAACACTCGCGTATACAATTCGACGATCTGCATAATACAGAATTTATGGTACGAAGATTTGTTCACGTGTGTCTCAATTATTACGTTACATCCAGAACTAATTGGATTTCCCCTTTGCTCGAGGACGTTCTATTACATGCACAAGGAATTGCGAAATGTCGTTGTACAATGTCGTGCAGAAATAAATAAAACTTTATGCACGGGTGCCTCGCAATTCCCGTTTGTAATGCATTGGAAATATTGATCTCGCAGTACGTCGTCGTTTCGTTGATTCCCCGGGGTCGCATTTCGAAATGCGTTTCATCAGCCTCGTCATTTTATGATTTACTGCATCGCTTTTAGGGAAACTGCTAGTATTGAAATAAGAAAGATAGAGGCGAGCGAGGTAAATGGCAATAAGTGGATGCTGAACGAGTATTTCTCCCTTTTCTCGACACTTTTCTGCTCCTTCTAGTATATTAAATAAGATAGCTCACAGATACTGCACTATGTACAAAAAAAAAAACTACGACATCAATATTTATTATTCGATGGAAATACATGAATATTTATTTGAATTCACTTTTACCTCCCATTAATACACTGACAAGTAATTAAAAAGTTAACTATTCAATTAAATAAGAGACGAACATATTTAACGGAGAAGCAAAAATGATCTCCATGTTCTTGACTCCGTTTGACATTGAATGGCTAACGTGGTCAATCCATTGTTAGAACTTCAGCAGGTTGAAATGTATATCGGAACTTCTAGATTCTGATGCGCCCAGAATTCAATGGAATTACGAATAGAATTAGAAGCTCGCAACTCATAGTTCCCGGACAAAATTATAATTCCCATAAAGGCGAGCAAATTATTACTGCTTAACGTTTTAAAGACCAAACAAGTGGGAGTGAAACCATCCAAAACGAATTTCCAACGTAACATCGTCATTCTCATTTTTCCGAATAATTGCACCCGTATCGAGTATTTCGATATATCCAATGGAAGCGTGCGAAGCACAACTTTCATACGCAAGCCGCGTATCAGGCCAGGCATATAAATTATACGTTCCGCGGCAGGCGTCGTGAAAATTTCTGCGCCGGAGGCATTCGGAAAGGAAAATCGTCGGCGCGCGGTATTAAAAGCATCCTGAAACGACAAAGAAACAAGACAGCGTTCAAACATTTAATCTCGTTAATCGCGGTATAAATAATTTATGTAACCGCGTGTCGACGTGCAGCGTAAAAAGATGGAAAAGGAACAGTGGAAACAGTAGATTCAGCTTGACGACGGCTATAAAAGCTTGATTAATTAGCCATGCCGTGTCGACGGACCTTCCGTGACGTGACCCAATCCAAGGCACGGGGCCGAATACCGGCGTTCCACCCTCGCTCGTACCACTTTAACGACTCTCCTGTAGCAAACAAAACCGAAGGCAGAGAACCGGCTGGAATTGCAGAGAACGCTGGGCGTTCCTGATCGCGAAAAATCCCGTGTTTGGCAACAACTGGTCCATCTGTTGGAATTCCGCGACGCAGTAAATTATGAATCGAAAAACGTGGAAACACGTGGGGGGGGGGGGGGGGGGGTAAATATTGTTTCGCTGGTAAATTGCCCCGTGAATAGAAATTGTGTATCGCGTGCAAACATTCCGGCGCAATAGAAATGCTGTTCTTTTATCGACCGACGGAAGCGACATTTGTCGGACACTCTTCCGTAACATTTTTCCCCTGTCCCCGTATTAATCGGCTGAAACTGGACGAAACTTCGCGAACGGCATCACTTTTCAAGCCACGGGCGTACGTTTAAGGGAAGCCACGGATGTGCGGAATTCCTCCCGCTTCTGTTTCAATTAACGTTGGAATAAGAGGCCGGTGCGAGATTTCAATATTTTGCGCACCGGTTGCGTAGGTTTAATTTATTTGCAGCGCCACTGCGCGACGCGAGGATTGATTTTATTAATTTGAACGTATTAATGGTACAACAATGGTACCGTATTAATGGTACAACAGAAAGATCAGTCGTTAGAACTGAACATCAGTAATTGTAATGCAGAACGGCACAGTTGCAGGTTGGACATCGATTTTACAATTTTATTCTTCGCCGCACCTATTCTCGGTGCCTCTATTTTTCACGCACGTTTGTCAGCGAGATGTTACGAAACGAAAATTCTCTCTGGATTTATTGCCGTTTCCGTTTGCAACATTTAGCCCGTTGTGGAAACGAATCAGGTAAGTATGATACGTGCATACGCGCGTGTGTGCGTTACCCTTCTCGGTGCCTTATGTAAATGTCGACGCATATGTATAGAGGTACAGTGTCCGTAGGGACGGACAAGCAAATTGAGATTCACGCGTCTGCCGAGTTCGCGAGTGAACTCGATCGATGTTTCTCCTCGTAAACGTTCATTTGAGTTCACAAACACGTGCATCGCAACTAAAGGACGACAAATCGAATTAAAGATCCCGTGTTGGCGTAATACATTAGGAAATTATACCGACACTGTGACAAACACAAGGGGTAGACAAACGAAAATTATTGGGTAATTTCTGTGTTAAACATTGGATAGGGGAGTGATATTCATTTGTAAGAGCATGTTACAGTTTTCCAATTACCGTATTCGTGTTCCTTTTTAAATGGTAAATTGTGAATGAAATGATTGAAAAGCAATGAAACTATTGCTGCGAGTCAGCAAAGTGGCGTGCGACATTTAAATTTCCTTGGCGAATATAAATAGTACTGTGTAAAAATAATTTAATCATTTGCCACAGATTGTAAAGTAAATGTAACTGTATTAAAAATTTCTATTAATTAGTCTGTGGTGTGGTTTCGTTCATATACATATATTTTCTACTCCAGTTGAACATTGTTTTTTGCTTGAAATATATAATTCTTTGTAAGTGAAATTTCTTTACACGTTACAATTATTATTATACCTAGCGAGCAGTGTTAATAGTATTCAGTTACAGGAATAGTATGTGTGCTTTCTGAATAACTAAGGTAGAATGAAATTCTGCAAATCTTAGTAAGTACATGGAAATAATGATAGAACTTAATAAAAGAGAAAATAAAAGATTATTTTCTCACGTTTTATTATTAATTGCAGTTCAGGGAAAGTGTGGTGCAAAATGTATTTTTTCCTTTCCTTGAATTCATGGCACCCCGTGGGCCCCATTACAAGCTCCGATGGGTCTTCCGGGTCTTCGGGGACCCAATTACCATTTTTGACGAAAACACGATCGAAATGTGGACTGCGTATGTAATAATAAGTAATGCTTTCGTCGATCAGTCCCTCGATTTTATAGGTTTGGTCCTTCCTATGTGTTGGATATATTTAAGTTGTCGCTACCTTCTGCTTATCGATAACATTTTTCTGGCTCCCAATGAACGTATCGATTTTTACTTATTTCCATGCAATCACTTCTATTTCCCACAAATCTACGTTGTATCGATTCGCGCACGGTCTTCGCTGCAATCAGCCACCGATTAGCAACTCGCCTCCCACTAGCCAACTGCTGCACACGTACTCGCACGGGCATGTACAGCTGCTCTCCATTCTTTAGCACTGCCGTAATACCATTTCTCTCAGTCCATTTGTTTGGTAAATTACAATTTTCGCTGTTATTAAGCTAACCGTCGTGCGAAATATACATTACAATTAACTGGGTAGAGGAGATTTGCGAGCAAAAGTTCAAAACTACTTAAATAGAGTGAAAGTTAATGAAGTTAACGCAGTGGTTATTTAGAAAAAAATTATAAATTGGTTAATGTTAAACGCTGCATTGGAGTGCACTACCGTACTATTTTTTAAACAGTGGAACTATATAGTACATTTCATTTGATCATGAAGCGTGTTCACGAATTTCCTCGTTACACGTTTTACGATATCTAGCAACGATGTTCGACAATCTTTCTATTCAGGCGAAACTTCCGACATTCCGGAAAAATAGAGAAAAGTCTGGCTGATCGATAATGATTAATTTCACCAGTGAAAGTTTTAGAATGTATTGACAATAATTTGCGCAATAAAACAACGGTGGAACGACTAATTAATGGATCAACAATTATTACACTATAATTAGCGAACTCGCCGAAGAAAGATGAAACTGCCCAACGAAATACCAGTGCGATGAAACCTTGCGATTCTTCGGACGTTAGTTTCTCTGCGCCTCCGTTAGACTCAAAATAAAAATACAACAAACTGTATCGATTCAGTCAGACAGACAGAAATGGACGTGCGAACAAATTCGTGCATAAAACACTCACGAAAATACGGATTACCATATAAACTGGAGATTCCTGTTCACCGCGTAGTCCGCCCTCGACCGGCCCAATTACTTATAAACGCGTTTCATAAACAGTTCTCGTCCCATTATCACAACTCGATAGACCGCCCGTTTACTCTCCCTCTTTTATTCGACGAAGAAATTAATTGGCGGGGCAGTCACGCCTTTCCCGGTAAGTAACAGAAAATTTAGTTAAGTCGTTAGATGTCGCGTAGAGGGGCGAGAAGTAAGCAGTTATTTAGCCGACGCTGGTGGCAAGTCCTTGCGAAAAGTTTATAACTTTATCACAGATATTCCAGCGGACCCAGAAAGAATTCTCTGATGCGAAAGTTTGAACGAGCCCTCACACTTCTCGCGACCACTTTGTGTTTCAACTTGCTCTCCTTTTCTTCCTTCCTTCTCTCTCTCTCTCTCTCTCTCTCTCTCTCTCTCTCTCTCTCTCCCTCGCCACCTCGTTTCTTTAAGGGTGCGGACCGTTCCCCCGTTTCCCCCGTTCTTTGTCTTCACTCTTCCTGCTTGCTCGTTCTCGCCATCCGCCCTTTGACCATACTTCCTACTCCCCGGTACATATAAAAGTCAAAACTACCGGTAACAGCGAGCCAGAAGTGAAAGAGAATCGTTCGCGTGGATCTTGATACCCCGTCGTAGCCGAAAATTACTCGGGCGTCGCGCCGTCTCCTCGCCGTTGGTCGGATCGCGACTGTAAATCGAGCGAAACAAAGTTACGTGCGAACAGTCCGGGACTGTTTGTTACCAATTAGCTCGTGCGAAGGGAAGCTCGGACAGGGTGCAAATGGACGTAGCTCCGCGGGGCACGAGGACTTATCGTTGGATCACCTCCTTAATTCGATCTTTTCCTCACCGCGTTACGCTTTGATACAGATTTAACGAACCGTCGCAACGTCTTCGCGTTCGTCGGATGAAAGCGATTGCGGGTAAGGTATGCAATTAGTCGCGCACTCATCGATTTGCGGTCCGACTTATTGGGGTGGATCGTCGTTTCCTCGAGGGATGTAGAGGCGTTGAACGTTTTTGCGCGACTCACGTGGAATCATATTTGGTCAGACTTCTGACGAGATCATCGCTGCAAATAAAATATCGAACGGGGCGAACTGTGTTAATGTCTCCCCCGGTCCAAGCTGCCGCAGCCGACACAGTTTCTGTTCGGGCCACGATTTTGCCACGGGACGTATGAATAGCGTGAACTCGACAGCAGAAAATTGGAGAGGCGAACGTTTTTAAAGTTTGCTTGAAATTTCTTTTTCGATTTCGTTTAACGATCGGCCAAGTGTCATTACGGGTTTGATTCGGTGGCGAACGTGGCGACGGTGGCGAATGTATGCGGATTAAATAGTGCAGGATTTGACACGCGCAATTTGTGTCCCTAGTAAAATTATGGGTAGCGAAATTGTTAAGAGGCGAGATTAAAATATACGGTTTACTGGCTATTTCGGTATGAATGTTGTGCAGTATTTTTGAATTGAAAGTGGGGTACCTTTTAAAGTAATTTATTTGAAGAATTAGTTCGTCCAAAGGTTGGGTTATATTTAACAAACGATAGGCAATTGCACCGTTTAGTCGCATCGATGCATAACAGAGAATTGCAATGAATATAACTAGCATCCGTTTAAATCGTTTCAAACTTCGAAAGATACAACTTGTCTCGTCAATTGCATTAGACACTCCGCACACAAAAGTAGCGAATTCTTTCCTCCCTATAAAATCATTTATCGAACTCGCAACCGTTTTACTCGTTCTGTCACTATAAATTCAAATCGCGCACAGTGGCTCAAGTAAAAATCAACAAAATCGTTCTCGCGGAAGACTCAACGGGCGATACTTAGCGATCACAAGTATTCCGCCCATACCTATGCGATAAGGTGTTGCGCTCGATAACCTTTAATACAAGTAGCGCAACAAAATCACATTTTCCTCAGAAATTTCTATCAGCCTCTACTATACTTACACACGCGTGTGTACATAATTCAATCATTCGTTCGTAACACCCAACATCTTTCGCAATAATACTCGCTCCTTCTCAAGTTCACAGAATCCTCGACGGCATGCGTCTCGGGATCGATTGAAAGGCTTAATTCCGTTCGAAAAATTTGCCAGCCACGCGGGCTCGCGTTTTCCCTTCGCGAACGACAGAAAAAAAGAAAGAAAAAAAAAGAAGGAAAGAGCCGGTATATATCTCGTTGGCCCGGTGTGGAAACTGAGCCGCGAGGACGGCGAGCTGTCCTTTCCGCCCAAGAATATTACGGTATTATTGAGAATAATAAATCCCCCGGGGATGAGCCGGAATTAATTGCAGGGGCGATTGCAAGCAATTTACGACACTGATTGCAGCTGAGATGAGAACCATCTTGGGAGAACCTTTCGGACGACTGAAGAAAAGGAACCACCCTGTCTCCTTCTTACCGCCATTCTTTCCACCTTTCCTTCTTTCTGCCCGCTCTGCCCGCCCGTCCCCTCTCTTTTTTCCCCTTCGCCCTTTCCTTCTCCGTCGGAGCACGGATTTGAATCTACGTTTTACGGCGCAATTAATTCCCTAAGGAGAGTTGCATTTCTTGCTCCGTCGGGGGCACCGAAGGGGATTTGCAAACTGGAAGGTTCGCGAACTTCCCATAGGGATCCGGATGTAGGATAGAAATAGAGGATAGGCAAGGGGGTGGGGCTGGGGTGGGGTGGTGAGAAAGAAATAGTGACGAGAGTTGGATGCGAACGGAAACGCCAGAAAGAAGATGGCAAATCGTACCTGCGAGCCGACGGATACGCGACGACTCCGAACGGCATTATCGACGACCGCGAACCACTCCAGTTTGTCCTTGTTTGCTCCCCGAACCTCGCCGGTTTGTGTCGCTGTCTAGCTTCGACTGAATTAAATTCGTTTTCGCTTCGCGGAATCATCCCCCGTTGACTTAGCGAAAGCGAGGAGAACGCGTGGCGAATTGATAATCGTGGTTAGGCGTGTGATCTTGGGAAAGGGAATGCAAATATCGGACAATTGATTGGACGAGTATCATGAACGATGCACGATTTATGATCGTTGAAAAGGCGGAGCTTTGAATTGTTTTTATTTGTACGAAGGTGGTGCCATTTAAGAAATTTGATTGCTTCGTTTAAATGTGAAATAAGTTGAACGTCATAGGCGTACAGATGTTACAAGCGCAACTGTGATTGTTTGCACAAAAATAGATACAGAGAATAAACTGTTCAATGCGAACGCTAAATTATTCTATTCGCCAGAGTGCATTCATCCTATCACAGTTCCGTCCATTCCAATTCCCTTGCTTCCTCCTCGAATGACAATTTAAAGAACTAAATTTGTTTAATGCGTAAAAATATCGACGCTGAAGAGACCTAATTTCGTCGCCTGGAAACACCTTCATATCCGTATCGTCTGTGACCAAAAAGAGAATTACAATCAGTCCTTTAACAGAGACAATAATTCAGGTAATCAAGTGAACTCAGAACTGCGATTAACAGCTGAATATTTTCTTTCCCCTCCTACGGAGCACTCCGGGAAAAATAACACGCGATACCTGTAACAATGCTGACGTGGTAAATTCAATCAGGCTTCCGTCAGACAATTATTTCCGTTCAACCCAACGGTTCAGACCCTTCGTTGCATCACGCTACATTACAACCGTTTACGATATCTACTTTTGATAACGTTCCATATCGTAATCGCGCTTCGGCATGCCTTTCCCCGAGTCTCGCGTTCCACGTTCACTTTTTTTTACGAACGCACGTTCGACGGCGGTATTTTTGTCTCCGCGCCCCCGAAAAAGGAGGAGCACGCAGGGAACGGTGGCGTCAACATGTTTAAATTATTGAATCGCATTTACTTGGGGCATCTCCTTGCGTCGGCGCCACTAGCGAAAACATCATTCACAGGGGAGTCGCGAGCGAGGATGCCGGCGCAATTTGAATTTCAGGAGATTTTTATATCCGTGAGAATTCGAAGACACGCCGGAGACCTGTATCACGTAGCAAGGATCATTCCCGCTTCTCTGCCAGTCTTTTGCCAACCTTAGTTTTACAGAGTGCACGTTTGGACCGAACAAACGTCGGTGCACCTGCAAGACACGTCTGCAAAGGGGGTTTCTTATTCGCTTGATGCGAACCCCCATCGTTGGTGCCGCTTCTGCTGTCCGCTAGGGAAATTCGATACGAAGGCTACCTATGTATATTTGAGAATCCTCCTTGGATGCAGCCAGGTAAAGTAAGCCGAGCTTTCTCAACCCTGTCACGAATATAACCACTCCGTTCGTTAGAGATTTTTCTGACGAACTGTCGCCGCAACTGTGGTTATTCGAAACGTGCACGTATGCGCGTTTAATTCGATTCGGACACATTGGCGTGCAATGGGACACAGTGGAGGCGATATAAAAGAGTTGAGTTATTGTTTTTCTTGAATTGCATTTTATTATACGGAATGTAGATAGATGCAAAAGTTTGATGATGTTAGGAGATTTCTTCTGCGCAAAATGTTTTTCAGAATGTGAACCCTTTTCGAAGAGAGAATCTCTATCTTTATTAATTTATTGAATGGTTTGTTGAATTTTTAATATCAGAAGGTATGCACAGCGGATTAGTTTCACTCGCAACTTCATTATTTTGGTGACACCAAAATGTTGGCGTCGAGGCAATTATTCCTGAAACAGTATACATTATTTGAAAGTGTAACAGATGTGTTTCGCATCCGTGTATATTGTTTCAGGAATAATTATCAGAACACCAACATTTTGGTGACACGAAAAATAATGAGGTCGCGACTGAAACTAATGCTACTTAAGGTTTACCAAAAAGTTAGAATTCATTTACTTTCGGACTTGTTTTCTTCTAAGGAACGTAGTCCCGTTTGTGCGCTTCGGTATCCAGAGAATACTACACACACATAGGAATTCTAGTGTTCTAGATAGAATATTTAAGCCGTCGCTAATTGAAAAGCTTCAACTGAAAGCGAAAACATCTGAGAATACTGATAAAACTTTCTTACAAATTAAAGGTACGTGCCAGAATTCAAAGCGAAACTCTAATATCCTTATTAATTTTGCACGCTCGAGATACAATTCTCCGAAACAGAACTAATTCTACATTAAGAAGGCAGCCCCGGTGATTCAATAACGCATCCAATTAACCCATTCACTTAACACCTGAACGATTCCAAATAAAAACTTCGACCATTCAGCGAAATCATTCACACGCCGCTTGCTCAACCGTCGAACCTCCTTCTCTGCGCTGCCACGACGATCCATCGCCGTCCAAATAAATGACGAACTCCTCGATACATCGCGGCAGCAATTGCCGGCGAGGCAAAAAATATTTCCAATACAGCCGCGTCCCCTTAACGAAGCCGCGAATTAAAGTTCCTAATTAATTTTCCACCTAAGCAAACGCGTGCATCACCGCCGGCGTCTATACGAGTTAGGCCAAAATCTTAATTAGATGTACCCAGAGGGAGGGGTGGAAGTTCAGCCACAAATTTATCGAAGTCAGGCATATCTCTGACCCGAAACTTCCACCTCTGGATACACTAGCTCCATCTTTCTCGCGTCACGTTCACGCGCGTCGAACTTTCGCCTCGCGGCCCGCTTGTTTACACGAGTCCGATTTAATCGAATTCGCCTGATTCACCGATGCGCCCCCGAAATTCTAAGTCGATCCCGACGCCGATCCAGCCAGTCTACTACATGCTATATACATATACGTTCTGTGTCCCTCGCCCGCCGGCGCAGTTTGTCGAACAACGAAGATTGGCTGGATCGAGCAAATTCGGGACGAATTTGCATGCTGTGGACTTAGGTCCGACGGGCGAGAGGTGAGGCGCGGTTGGATGCATCGAACTGGGGTGTGGAAAGGGTCGCGTTTTACTAAACTATATAGCGGTAACGATGGAACAGTTCTGTCTCATAGTTCACCAGAGACAGTGCCTGGACTTTGCCGGGGTGGGTGTTTCGGGGAGGGCCGGGACAGAGGGTTGAACGGAAGGTGAACGAGGAGGGCGACGGACGTCGGCGTTCGAGGAACAGAGAGGGACAAGGGTGGTCTTGCGCGAAGGGCGGAGAACGGGTTGAGCCGGAAGATGAAGAGAGTAAGAATGAGCGGGGGTACTAGCGCCAGTTAAGGGAGGCTATAATGGGAAACTTCCGAGGCCTGTGCGCTATGGCAACAGCACAAGTCTCGTCGTTTCGCACGCGCTGCCTGCCTTTTCACCTAGGGAACTCTAGCTGCTAGTTGCGTGTCGCTGGATGGTCGTGCACGGGGTCGGAGTGCAGGCTAGTGTTGCGTACACGTAGATACGCGTGTACGTGTCTCGCGCCCCGTGCATCAGACATAACGAACTAGCCAACAAGTAAACTCGGAATCTCGTTGATCCATTAGCACTTTTGTCTTTCTTAACACACGGCGATGGCTGCCACGGCTTTCGCTTCTCCAGATAATACCATTAGAGGTGTCTTGCGCCCGGTGTCTTAATTCCGCAGTGCTTTGTATGAGTTTCGGGTCCGTTCCTGGCGAACACGTTGATATCGTGTGCCGCGGAAGAAACTTGATTTCCTGTCTTGAAATAATTTCATTGTTCGATGTAGCAACTGACGGTCTTGTCATTTTTTTGTACCAGGACTGGCGTGTCGCTCTGTTTTCCTTTCTAGAGTCGTTGGTTAATTGTAACAACTTGGAGAACCGTCGTTTCCCTATTCAACTTCCTAATACAACAATTAATTCTGCAAGGAAGATACGCTACGCCGGGGCAACTGCTTCTTAAAAATATTTTAAATACACCCCTGTGGCGACAAATTGCACGACGAACAGAAATCTGACTGGATTTCAAAGCACGAGGCGTTGTCATCGAATGGTTGCGCTCTTTTACGACAGTAGCTACCCTTCGTTACGCAAAATACTGATGATCCCCATCTTCGATCGATAATGCCACACTGCGAGTATCCATCGACCACTTAAGCGTAGTCTCATTGCAACACCATCCGTCATGCAAATCATTCGTTCTCTCGATCGTTATTTATTTGCCGTTCTGCAATTAAATTCCCTTCGCGACTACAACGCAAACCGTCGTCCGCCGTTTCAATCGAAGTAAAACCAGTCAGTTACAATCCAATTCGACAACCGCAATATAAACATTCTCGATATCGAAAATAAGTCACATTACATACACAGTCGAGGCGATCATTATTTCTATTCCGTTCGGCACAGCCTGTAACCTCCTTGTTCCCCGCACCCCCTTGCTCAAAATGCGACAACCGGAGACGGTTCAGCGGTTCAGCACTGATATCCAGGATACCCTGAATGCCTCTAACGATAAGCCACCGGGCCAGCCCGCAATACTTCCCGGACAGATCAATTTGTACGTCTCCTAGATCCCGGACCGTAGATGAGCGAATAATTGGGTGGTCTAGATCGGTTATGGTATATAGGTGGAGTAAGAGGCTAGTAGGGCGAGGCAGAAGAGACACGGCTCGTCGATATCTATGATGTTAACCGAGCCGTGCCTCCCCGCTGATAGGCTGCATAATTACCCGAGGCGTGCGCTCAGCTTAATAGTCGCATCATCGTCTGATAAACATGTTATTACTGGACGATCCAACGTGCGCTGCCAGGACGAAACACGAGCCACGTTCCCTTGCAAATTAATGACTGCCTATCGAAACGATACCTCCAATCACATGGTCGTTGCGTCGCCACACATAAGATAATTTATTTAAATTCCAATGCTGTTTGGGGCGGCGGAGGGCGGCGATGGGGGGTTTGTCTCGTAATCTATTGAACACAGGTACGTGGCTCGATTTTGATTGGAACGTGTCGCTTGTGTGCATTCGCGTTACGGGGGCGTCTTACCGCAGTAGATTGTACCGGTTCAAGGTATATGTATGCGCAAATTTCGGTTAGCACAAGGGGTTACGGGGGTGGAAGAATTGTTTGCGTTGCTTATATATGTTTGGAAAGTATTTGAACACAGAAATTTGAGCAGCGCGGATGAATTTAAATTGTCTTCGCGGCGAAGTTCTATTTAAGCGCGACGTTGGAAGGAACGTCATAATTTTTTAGGAGAGCGTCTCGCTCAATGTGGACCTCCTCTCTCGTTTACGTAACGGACAGGTGTAAAGTGTATTAAAAAAAGTTTTTTAAGGGTTAGTTTCCGTTTTGCCTCGTGTCGCTTACCACGTAACTGGCTATAGAAACGTGACTGTATTAGAGTACGGCGGATAACGCGATAACGAGTGGATAATCTCGTACAGTGTGCTGGCTAAACAGCGATTACACCCTCAACTTCTCGCCTTTCTCTTGCTTAAGAATGTCGAGCGACTCGCCTCAAGTTTAATGATGATAAACAAGGCTCGCTAATCCCCCCCCTTAATTTATATCGTTTCAAACCGGGCGAAACGAAGTATTTTTTAGCAGAGGGTTGTACGATATTTATTGCGAGTTGACATGTGCGGACAATTTGTCGAATTAAATTGTACTAGGATATACTTGTTACTAATGAAGGAATTAGTTCTGATTAAACGGAAACGAATAATAAAAAGACATTTGATTTTAATAATTATAGGGATAATTGCAAATAAGGTTGGGCAAAATATTATACGTTACGCGCATAATTCTATCGAACTTCGAGATAATTTCTTATTCTACAATTGCGTGTACATACCGGCAATTCGTTGCATTTTATATTTATATTCCTTCCTTGCCGTTAATAACGAGCGGAATGTTTCGCTACACCGCGATCCAACGAAAACTGTAAATACCACGATAAGTTTGCTTATTCCACGTTCGCGCTTTCAACAGAAAAATTCTAATATCGCTAACGAAGTTCCAACGACAGAAACGATCCCCGAGCTCCCTTCGACTCCCCGCAACAATTAAACAGCGGCCTCTCGTGCCCGAACAAGCGCGGAACGGATAAAAGTGATAGCAGCCCGGCTCTAATTGTCGCGACGCTCTTAACCGACCGTAAGCCTCGGCGAATGTATATCGACGAAGTTACACGCCTCCTCCCCCCGCAGAGAAACATTTCTGATATACCGTTTCAGCTTTCAATTCGAACAGCCGAAAGTCTCCCGCTGATTTGTCACTACGCAACGGTAATGATTTAATTTGAACGCAGCCGGGTTCCCGTTGCCAGGTCCCACTGCCAAATCGGCAGGGTTTAACCGCGGTTGCAATCGAGGCACGAAGGAGTTAAAGTTTCCCGTGCACGATTAAGGCGCATTTATACACCCGGTAGGATTTTTCGGCCTGGCATCAAGCCCGCGGCGACCAAAGACGCGGTGGGTAGAAACAACCCGGGGACATCATCAGGGTGAGACGGAAAACGCGACGGATCGCTCGAGGTACAAAGGTGAGGGAGGGTGTTCCTCGCGCGACCAGAAGGAAACGTTCAGCCTCGTGTCGTTGCGGATATTTATAGGCGACACGGTCGAAACCGCTGCCATCCAAGTGTTGCTGGCCGTTGGGCCCCGGTTGAATAATAGCTTTTCAGCAACGAGCCGAACGTCCCAGTTACGCGGCGCGCCGCGAATAAACAAATAAATATATCGGCTGGAAGTAGCTGCGGCTAAGTTTACGCGACTCGGCCAGACCATAAATAAACAAAGTTGTGGCGTTTATGGGAGCATACTTGCGCGAACAACGTAGACCTATGCCTCACCGGATGCGTTCACCGTGCTGCTAAAAGGTGGTGCGCGCGACGACGCTTCCCCGAATCGGCGGAAACGTTCCACCGTGGGGACACCATGGGCATTGGGCCAGTGCCAATGGCTTCTTGGAATATTTTGCAGAATTTCTGGGTGAGTTTGGTAACAATGCGGCCGCTCGCCTCGTACTCGGTCGAAGATCTCGTTCGGTCTTTTTGTGATAGATGAAATGCTTATGCAAAATGCTTTTTACTTTTCACGGGTAGAACGTGTTTAGCGCGACACGCCTAGCAATGAAGATCAGCCGTTTTGTTTTAAATGTAGAAGTTGCAACGAGCATCGCTTTTATTCGGTACACCTTGATTACCTATCTTAACGTAAACGCGTTATTGACGTACGTTCCTGTGTAATATGTTGCATTTCTGAGTTTATTATTAATGCACAAATATTGAATCACTGTTAACGTCTTTAATTTAGGTTCGAATAAGAAATTGAAATATTTGATTAAATCGTGGTAAATTCTCTACCGTACTTTGTACTTCGTACTTTCAAATTTCCATATATTTATCGCAAGATTGTCTATTATTTAAAAATGTGTCACGCAGCCGGAGCAATGCTGTGCAAAAGACAGATACCGACGAGAACTTTGACTCGATAAAAGCTCTTGTCTCGGGTGCAAGGACCAATTTGCATAAACAGTTGCCACTGGAGACGTCACAATTATTTTTCAACGAAAACTTACTAACTGCCCGTTTGTACAATTAATAGCAAAGCGGGCTGCTCGTTTACAGGACAGCGCGCTGTAACGCAGATACATTTGTGCGCCAGGAGAAGTTCTCCGGCTGCATAAATATGAAACTTCTTCAATAGTGAACGTAACGAGGACCGTTGAAATTCCGCAGATAGTAAATCTTTTTTAATCTCGTTGGTCACGCAGGATCGAGGAAAATCGAGAAAGTTAAGTTCCGCAAATATTCCCGCGGCCGGCTAAAACACCCTCTGCCGACCGTAAGTAAATAGAAACTCCTTACTTTGGTCACGGGGGTGGTTCAATGCGGTAGGGCCGTGAGTTCGGCTGGAACTTGACGAACGAATACATATATATATATAGACCATCGTGGCGAACTAAACGAAGCGACTTAAGTAAAAAGTTTGTTCCCATTTGGTGAAAATACTGCAATGTTTACGTATCGAAAATACATCCGAAATACCTGCGAAACTTGTTCCCGCGGACAGAAAATTGGCGACGTTCCTCGCGATCGGATAAGCAACTTTGGTTGTTGTGTGTTCCGTTCTACAGAATACGAAACGATCGAGACGGGTCGAAGGAGCGTTACAAAATTGTGATTGCATGATAAGTGTGCCAATGGGCGATCCACCGTTTCTTTGCCAATTTTACTGCGCGATAAATGTACATTTCGAAAACATTTAATCACCGTAGTAACGACGATCGTTACTTGAGTTCTCCTTTCATTTCGAACTGTCACGTCGTGAAATTTCGTTGAGGGATGCGTCGTAAAGGCGAAAGAATTATTCGCGCTTTGTAGCGAAGTATGGTTCTGGGTTCTATTGGGAACGATACGCCTCGAAACAGTAGCGGTGAAATTCTGTTAAGGGTTCATGGGAATAAGTCGGAAATTACGTAGGAACTGGCAAATTGGAAAATCCTGTTATACGACTGCAATCGTAGCAGCGATAATGAGAGTGCCAGTCGTCGCGTTATAGTTCACAGTAGAATGAGTCAACGTGTCTCTTCCCTGTTTTATGAGGTGTATATACCGTACGATAAGACTTCGTAGTTACGTTCTCTCTGGGCGAAGCACCATTTAGAACTTGCCGGCTGGGGGACAAGGAAGCGGAGGTTAGAGGATGCACACCTGGATGCGGATTAATTTAATTGATGATCGCAGTAGAAAGTTCAATCGGATTTGCGTATTTGTTACGGATCCGGTAATTGCAGGACGAAACGGCACTCGAGTCGGGAAACCATTCGCAGTTTCGTTATAAGACGATCCGCAAGATAATAAGTGGACAGGTGTTTTTGTGGTAACTCTTGGAAATTAAATCGAGTTTAAGACGATTTGCCTTTTTGGTGCGACGAGATTTGTTTGATTTTCGTTGTTAGATGAACATTAAGTTCCTTATTGTACTTTGTCTGACCGCTGGACAAGTTTTTATTCGATTATGCGACCATACGTTTCGAAAAATACACGATTCTGCGTAATCTTGAAAGCGTGCTACGCTAAATACGAAATTGCGTCTGACTGAAAAAAATTCAATCGATAAACTGGATAAATAGAAAAGTATTTATGTCTGCCATTTTCGTTCCATACGACAATGTGCATAAATTGAAAAATGGTTTGAAAACGAATACTTATTAAAAAAAATTTTTCCCTTAAGCGCAAGTATAATTGTCAACTGTAGCTTAATAACAAGCTCGTTCAGCTTTAACCAACACGTCCCGTTTATTACATTTTTCAACATTGCAACGCAGTGTAATACAGCGATCTACTAATCCTATACGCTGTATCCGACTTTAATTAAACAACTAAATAAAATAAACGAATGAACAAGTGAATAAAAATCGCCCCATTCCCGAACTTTGCACACCGCGTTCACGTCGGTGTAGCAACGAATACCATAACACCGTGTCCGACTGTTCAGATTTCGCCGCACTTGTCCGATCGCAAAGAAATTAATTATCGGGCCAATAGTCGACAAGCTATACGAAACCCTCCATAAAGGAACAATCGTTCGCCAAACGAGAAACGGTACGCTTTACGACCGCGACTCGTTTATCAGAATTCGACCGACCACGCAGGTATATTTCCACCTCTGGTACATGCACGTACGAATATAACATTCATTTAGTCGCGTGACCGTGTGCATCTATCGCCACCGGTAATCCAGCAATACCGCGGGTGTTCCTCGAAACAGGGGGCAACATCGTGCGGCTAATATCGGGTCGCCGGTGGCTGCGAAACGGGGGCGTAGATCAGTTTGGCCGTAGCAGCAATTCAAAGACAAAACGTCGCGGCTATTGCGTTTTTACACAGCGACAGTATCTGCGCACAGCGGGCCCACAGACACGCGCACACGTACGGGACACAAGAGCGTACGGGCATACAGCTTTTCCCGTGTTTCTTCGTTTCTCCTCGATATAAATCAACTCCGCCGCTACCGTAAACTTTATTTGAAAGTGCCGGGCGAAGATTTAACGCCGTGGACAAAAATAATCCCGCGACGGAGGAGGACAGAAAACGGCATATAAACGGACGGCGAAGGAGGACGGGGATAAGGGTAGGTAGGCGCGACGAGTAGCGCGGAGGAACAGGGCGAACAGAGAAAGGATGGGCGTTTTCCCACGTAGATGGGATAAGAGGTAAAGTCGATAAGATGTATCGGACCGTGAACAACATTGGTTGCGGGGCTAACACTTCTTTACGTCCGGCGAAGGGTCGAAATTGCCGTGCCTAGTGTTAAAACCCGCCCCCCACCCCTCCCTATCCGACACCGTTCCATGCGGAGGAAAGCGAAAGGGTTGTTTCAGTTTCTCTGCGTTTGTGAATTTGTTGCGGTCATTTTTTAATATGTGTCCAGAATTGTCGTGTCGCGATTGAAAAATGGGAAGAAAGATTTGTTTTCTTTTAAGTGAACAAGGTACGGGGATCCTGTAAAGATATAGAATGACTCGGGGATTGTATTTATTGCAATGATCCTCTGTAACAGTTCGCGTTTCGTAATTGAATGCAGACGAAATTATGAACATATATTTGCTAATTTGGATAATTCTAGCAAGAATAATTTTTTGAGGGACGAGGTAGATCCTGTGAAACATGTAAAGGGTTACTAAATAAATTTTCTGTGTTACAGATTTTATGTACTTATATGGGGTGACATAGACGAAAAGATATTTTTATACCAAATGACAAGAATCATTGTTTAACCCATTATTAACACTTCAACGTGTCCTTAAAAATTACTAACTATTACTAACTATCGCACAGTTATAAATATAAAAGAATTGGGTGAGGTATTATAATAGTATTAGTCAATTTTGTTGCGCAGATTCCAAATCAGGTATTATTTATTTCTCCGTGTCCTCAACAATTTAATTACAAGTTTGGCACTGTTCAAGTTTCTAAAATGATATTTGACGAATAAAACAGCTCGTCAAAGGCGTATTAATGTTCGAAAACGATTGAAATTGTGCTAGATGCTTCTCATTTACTGAAGATACAAATATAGTTTCTACATACATCGTTAAATACATTAATATAATACGTTCTACGCGTCGTTGCGTCAATTTATTTGTTGTTTCTAGCCGGGCACAAGATCTGTCAAACTACTGCGGACATAATGCACTGGTGGCCATCACATTATCCGCTACAATTGACAGTGAGCATCGAATTCACAATTCGCGCTGGCGGTTCTCAATGTAGCATGGGAAATATGCGAAATAATTATTATCTTGAACATTATTTAACGTTTCGAATAAAAATCTTGATAGCTCGACGCTTAGTGTCCCCGTGGCTGCTCTGGTCGCGATTATATTTCTGTAAGATCTAAGCTTTCCAGACTAACCGACAAAAATGATTTCATTAAATCGTCGTTCACAATGGATAACGTTGCGCGATCGAACGCTGAGTGGCTTTGCACGCGTTGTATGATAATAACTCAATAGGATACACGACACAGACGTGTTTATAGAATTTTGGTATCCTCTTCAAATGAGTACACTGTACACATGTCACGGCGGTGCGCCCTTTTATTGCGTATATAGCATGGTCTAACTAAATTACTGTCCACATAACCGCTGGCGCGCCATGACGCGGCCACATAGTTCACGGATCAAAGGTTCCTACTGGACGTATTGTGCCTTTCATGTGCTGGAACAAATTTTTGTCAGCCGTCCCAAACCCGCAGCAATCGATAAAATTATTAATTACGTTTTTCACTGCGTCGCGGACAATTAATTTTATAGCGCAATTTTTTATTAACTTTTTTCATGCACTTTTGTTGCGGTAAGAAGTTTCGTTTTGTTAATTTTCCTAGGAACGTTGGCCACCGTTCTGTCAGCATTTGGTAACGGTGCAAAAGGTAAAAGATTCAAAACATTAGTGCGCGTTAATATTGAAACCTTACGAAAGGTTTCGAAGATTACGATAAATGAATAGTCTCAATTCGATTGTTAACAATCTCCTGCACTTTCAATGACTTCAGTTCGTTTATCCGTGAACCGTACCTTTCCCAATTAATAACAATGTTCAAGGGAGATTAAACATAAATAGAATACGAAACGTCCATTAGTCCGTCTACTGGAAAGTCATCCTTTCTATACGATACCAATATTTGCGCTCCGTTGATCAGCCCCGATAAATTTTAATACACACTTAATCGAGAAAATTCGATAACATTAGCAATAATGAAAATATTACCGATAAACCTTGCCCGACGCTGCATTGAAATTATTAATAATCGCTAACCTCGCGTTATCGAACGTTCTATAGTAACAACAGCAATAAAAGTACCAATCACCAATGAACTTTTCTATTACTGTGCACGGCTCCCCATTATCGATTAACATTAATACCGATATCTTATCCCTGTAACTGTTTGGTCTCGGCACATACAACGCACAGTTCGTGCACTTCTATTGATTCGATCGGCCCTGTCATAAATTTCCTATTATAATCCGCCATTCTACTAAGCATGCCAATCCCGTCGATAGAAATCGTCTATTAAGCCGAGCCAACGCCTGGGTAAGTAACAATCAATCGGGAAACATTATCGCCGCGAAAGATATCGGCTCCCCCTGTACGGCGACTGTGTACACGTAAATACGTAAGTGTGAAGTTGAAGCCATGACCGAAGGAAATTAATTGTTACGTTGCTAACAAGATTCGACACTAACAGATACAAGCACTAACAGTTTCGCCGCAGCGTGGAACGCTCAACCATCGTCGACAAACGAACCGTTACAGCCGGGTTCCGCAAATTCATCATTCCGTAAACGCTTCTCAACACGCCTTTACTATATTAATTTATTAGCACACGTAGCTTTCTCGTGGTATCCCGTGTTGTATGCCTGCGAGTGTACGACGAATTTGCAACTCTTTCTTATCGACAACTGGCACCGGTTGTTACCGCAACTTGCAGCTCCGAAATGTTGGATACATCTTTCATGGAAGATAGCACGAGTAACTTATATCGCGAGCAAGTGCTGCTATGATTATTTAAGTAAGGGGCTTAAGTTTAATTTGGGGAAGGTTGATATCGATTGGAAGTAGGCTTCTTGTGGTCCAGAAATATTCAAAGAGAGGTAGATGTTACATTTCATTGTATTTAGATACATTTTAAAGCGTAAATATTAATACTTTACACAGTGTATTAATAATACACAGCTAACTCGGATGACACTACAATTCAGCTGTGTTACTGTTTATGTGAAAGAGATTTTAATTGTATTATTAAATGAATCTGCAAGGATACGAATGTTCCACAATCACTTTGCACAACGGATTCGAATGTTTCTTAATCGTTATCGCACCGTGTTACGAAATATCCATACGGAGGTGGATAATTTTCCCTTGAACGTAGTCGATTGTAAATTTATCAACATCACAGACACCCCTGTTCAGTCGGACTTCTACGAACATTAATATTTCAAGTTCAATTCTCATCGCTCGCGAATTTTACCAAGCAACCGACGAAAGTAGCGCGGCGAGCAATTCGAACTTGCAAATTGCGAGGCGAAGTCACAAAATTTTTCATTCCCTCCCGGTCGAAAGTTTACCGTCCCTTTCGTCGGGTACACTTGTGGCATAATTCCGTCGTGAAAGCTGAAAGGTATCGGCGTTATTGAATCAGTCACAGAGTGGTTATATTAAGAAGGGTTGCAGTAACTGGTCGCATTAAAAAGTCATAAGATCGTGGACCTATGGGAAAAACTTGATGCGCATACTAACAGCATCGAGCTACGTTGCTGCATTAATGCCGGTCCCAATGGGATTGCCGCAAGTCCCGCTTCCATCTGGGAGCTAAACCACAATCTCCGGAGAATCCACCGCGGCTCACTGCTTGCTAAGAATTTTGCACGACTTCAAAGGATCGTCATTAACTATAAGGGATGTGGCAAATTATTCCCTAGGAAAGGGTGTATATCGCGCATGAATACGATCGGCATTCTGCTATGGTTCGATGCAAATTACGATAAATGGATCGCAGACATTATTCTGTTCTTCGGATTTTAGATCAAAGAATTGAAGTACTAAGTGCGTTTTATATTGGATACTTGAACGTAGTTGGGCAGAAATTGATTTGAGTTGAGACGGTAGAATATGTTGGTAAGTATGCAGAGACTGGTGCAGAGACGACGAACGAATGTATCACGGATATGTGTATGGTATTTTTCTTTTTCTACGTTTCAACTTTAGAATCGTAAGTCTTTGCCTCAAAGAAAATTAGCTGGTCGACAAATTCTGACTTGTACATGTTGACGGAAGCGTTGGAGAAAAAGTTTGTTTTAATTGTTTCGTTCTATCGATATCTTGAAATATATTTCTTGTTAATAGAAGTAAATAATGGATGTATTTTCTCGTTCAGAAAATAAAGATCGATTTATATATGCCGTAATGTATACAATTATTGAAAAATATGCTCGATGAAATATTTACATAGACGCAGAATTGACTTGACACTTGCATCGAGACGGAAGTACAATTTATGCGAGAAATTATTCATCGCAACACCTTCGGTACTTCGACACAAAAATCCGTATTTTATTCAACCGCAGCAGAACTTTTATTAGCCCAACGGATATGTTTAATGAGACAAAGCAGATGCTCCATTCCATTCGCCAATTCGACAGTTATTTATTTTCACCTAATATATCTGACGAGAAAATTATTACTTATTCGACGTCGCGATGCATCTCGTGCCATAATGACAGAAGGACGAGCGAAATATAATAAAAATATGATATCCAGAGATATTTCGAGGTTATTCTGAACGTCCCGAAATCACCTCAGGGCGTGAATTTATCTTTGATGTTTCGCGTGGCAGGGCGACGTTCGACTGCGAGCAACCTTTGCAGGAACGTCATTAAGAAGACACTGAATGTCTTCTCGCAGACGACGCGGACTCCTTTCGTTTCGGCTACACCCTTTCAGTAGCCAAGAAACGGGTGGTGAGTCCAGAGAAAGCTTCGTTCATCGAGTCGACCCGTCACTTTCGGGAAACCGGTGAGAACTTTTTCAGCGCTTCAGAGGGACGTTTTGAAACGCTAAATACTATTCTGCCGTTTAGGGTACGCGGAAGTGAGTCTCTAAAGAGAATCGACGACACAGCTTGCAACTCCCTTTCAAATTTTAAGGTCTCCGTGCACGTTTGTTGAGTGCAATCGGACACGGAAGTTCGTTCTGGGTTTGGGGTTCGATTGCAAATTTTTTTATACGAACAGAGAGCTGATTTTCGTTATTTTTATTCGAAAGACAATTGAATAAGTTACAATTCAGAGCTGTCCAAGGAAACTTGTCGACGTGACGATTGTCACGAAATGATTACGTCGAACCAATTTAATTGGCAGAAACGTTTCTTATTCGTTCACAGATGCAATTCGACGTCGACTATTGTGGAATACGTTACGAATGCATCATGTTTTATGTCTCGTTAAAGAAATATGACGAGCTGGTACTTGATGATCGGATCAATAGCAATCGCCAACGTTCCAAATTCGCGTCGATATTCTTCTTGTTTTGTGGAGATGCTATTAGCATGCATGGGAAATCGGCGGAAATTGTTTGCGGCGAAACGCAGAGGCCGAATGCAACGTTCTATTTAACATTGTACGCGGGACGTTTCAACTAAACAAACCTCATTCCCGTTGATATGCATACGAGACAATTAGTTTGTTTCGAATTAAGCGAATGTATTATACGTAATCATAGGATTAAAGCTGGATAATAAACGCAACGGGGTTCAAGTAAATTTCGTATTTAGAATAGAATGAAAAAGGTGAGGAGAGTTTATTCCTTTTATTTTTCAATACCTCATGCGTTATAAATTATTTGGATAGTTTTTTCTTTTTTTTAATAATAGGAAGCATCTTACCAGCGAAATACTACTGTTGCGACGTCGCATCACCTTCAATATTTATATGCCGATATCAACTTGGTAAACGACAGACGTCACATAGTAATGGAGAAACGTCATTAAAACTGGCTAACTAACTAAAATTATATATGTATGCGAGTCAGCAACTGGCCCAGATTCATTTTATTTTTTTACTTCATCACCGTTCCAAGACGTGATGTGGAAATCGATTATCTGTCCGATAGTAGCTCAGTACGTTTTATGTCGCGTTGATTAACCGCGTTCCGTAATGAAAAATTAAACAGGAGTATTTGTCATTGGGCAAACGGAGGCGTACTTTCATTCGGTACTGAAGAATCGCAATCAATTATGTCAATCAGTCTTATTGGAGATCCGAGGTACTTGCAATTCGATACTTTAGTCCAGCACTTTAGTGCAATTTACTGCAATATTTACATCTCATTGGAAATATTGTAATTAATCGGAAGCAAGTTTTGCCAGCTTCTATAGACACCGAATTATTTCGCAGCGCAAAGTGTAATACGTCACTTGTGCCGGAATGAAATCGTATTTCATTAAATATTCGCAATGTTTCAGCATGTCCATTTTAACGTCCTTGTTAGGCAAACTAAAATGGAACAAAATGAGATACTACAGATAGGAGTGGAAAGGAAAAGAGAAAAGCAGAGAAAGGATGAAGACGTGTCATGTACGAAGATGGAAGATAACAAGAGGATCCATTAGCTTTTACTCTTTCTCCTTTGTCCAAAGACAGGATAGAATTGAAAACTGCTTTGAAACATAATTTTTTAAGCGTATGATTTCTGTTATTACGACACTGCGGTCTTGCACTTAACATCTGTAAATGTTAGCATGCTGGTATTAACATTCAATGGCTACCTCAGTAATTTATTATTAAAGTCCTCAGTCATGCATTGATAACCTCCTACGGTTAATAAAATTTATTTAATTGCACGCTGTACATCCTTCTTCCTTTAAAATGCTCCTCCTAACAAATATGCAAGTATAGTGCCTGTTAAAAATTTCGATCCAGCAATAATATTATCACATCGTTATTACATCGTTTCTGCAGTAGACTTATTAATTCAACTTGGCACGTTGTGTCCAATGGGCGAGCTACACATATGCAATGAGTTACTATTTTAATAAATCTTTGATACAAATAACATAAAAAAATTACGTTTCAGTCAGAAACATTTGATTGGTACGATACTGTTCGCTTTATTCTTGAAATTCGCCACTGCGGCGTTACTTTAAACAATTGTAATAGTTTTGCACATAAATAGAAAATTGAAAATTAAGAGTATAACAATTCATACATGTACATCGGTACATCTGTCCTCGGTAGACGTACCAGCATAGAGCCAATTATAACGCGATAGTGCGAGGTTATACAGCTTTTTTCTTTCAGTTCAACGCATTACACGAAATTTCGCTAATAATCCCGGAAATGGCGGTATTCGGCCGGCAGCTTCAAGTATTCGCGGTAATGAATTTAACGTCGTTGTCGAAAAGTAGGGCCATAAAATAAATCACGCCGCCCGCGAGAGCCGCGCGGACCATTTCACAGACGTTTATTATATACTTTCATTAAAATCTTTATGAAATAGTGCTGCTCGGGTGTACGGGAAGAACCTACGAATTACGAGGAACCTTTATCACGACGATAGTAATCGAACACGCGAAAGCTCATCATCGTTCTGCGAGAACCACGTGTTCTTTTCAGTAGAGCTTCAAATACGCCGGAGACTTCAAATACTTACACCTGTAACGCGATTGCCTGAGAACACGGTTTCCATATAACACGCTAGGTACTCTGTATTGTCCTTTAAGAGAACGAATTTTCCTCCGTTCCACTGCTCGACGATGGCTTGCGATATAACAGGTATAAATATACAATTACACTGTTGTATACTGTAGACTGTATAATACTGTACGTATTATATAAACTGTTTAAATTCAAACAGCATCGAGAATGATTGCTTTTCTTTTATTTATAATAGTTCGTATATATAGCATAGCAACGATGGCAGTACAGATGTTATCGACGATGCAAAACCTAATTTCCTCAAATGTATGAATTATTTTTGTCTTACAGTCAGAAGCTATTCCATTCGACATAGTTCAATAGAACTCGAATGAAATTTTACGGTTCTAAATTGTTACACTCAGGCTACAGGCCTGAGTTACTAATTGGTAAGTGGCAAGTTGTATACAGCAGATCGTCTCGTCTCCTTCGGCAAGAAACTTCTGCCATTTTACTTATCGACAATAATGCCCGTCGCACGAATTGATCAGCTATCGTTGTACATTACAATGTTAATTAATTGCCCGTCATTATAAATAAAGGCTGACCTGATCAGACGATTCGAATTCACAGCAATGTAATACGCGTATATAAAGGAAATAGCCGTTAATTCGAAGAAAAATGCCTGCGCTGAGAGCAATCCAAATAAACGAAGATAGGAGAGGATAAACTTATAACAAATTGTTAACTTTATATATTATACACGGAAATGGTATAAACTGCATACGTAAATTTCAACGAAACGTTAGAACGTGCCGTTATTAAGCCCGTTCTAACAAGCAAACTTTTATTCTGCATGCGATTCGCCGTTATGAAAGAAGCCACGTCCGATTTTATACCACGACCGACGGTCAATCCCGTGGAAAACACTTTCCTCGGGTGCAGTAAACCAATTCGCTCGACCATAACGCCGTGTCTTACGCCTCTCGTTCTTTCCCCGACATCTGTTATCTTATCCTGTTCGCGCATTAAATTGAAGATCAACAGGAATATTGATCATAAATCTTTACACAAGTTTATCCATTCGCGATAACAGAAACTGAATACACTTCCTGGCCGAAGCACTGCGTAAAAAACAAAGAAAAAACAAAGAATGAAAACCGTCCGTGAAAAGGAATTTCGCTGGTTAAAAGTGTTCTGCAGCAATAACGGATGGATATCTATTTGGATGCACTGGACGCATCTACTGTTCTGCAACGTGGCGTCCAAGGGTACGCGAAAAAGATGACTCGTATACAACAAACCACTTCGGTATATGGGGTCATAGGTGGTAAACGACGGTGTAGAAGTGTGCCGTATGCTTCTAGCCGTGGTACAACCACCACCAACCCCCCTCCCCCTATTCCTGTAATGTCATTACCCAAGCGAAGTGCCTTCGAACATCAAAAGGTGGAATATTTCCTGATGGAAAAGCACGCCTTTCCGCTTGCGGGGGCCTCGCAAGAGGAACGTGCGTGCACCGCATAAAAGAAAGACTCCTAATAAAAATAAACCCTGACCCATTCATATTTCCATAAAGTTTTCTACAGAACGTTAGCCACCGGCTGGCATATTTACGCCTCGTTCTGAATATGAGGGGAGCGTTAAAAGCGGGCGTTTTGCAATTCGTGGCCTCTATTAAGTGAAATGTGCGCTGGCAACGTACTAACGTTCGTAATTTTTAGGAACTTTTCACGCCGGGAATGCCGGGGATGCCGGATTCCATGGGTTCACGTTGAGACCACTTCGCTCCTCTAACGATAACATGGAAATTCTTTGATTTCTTTTCGACGATATTATCCCACGGGCCTTTTTTGGTCTTGGATAGATATTAGAAGGAGCGGCGTTTTGTTTTGGAATCGGTCAGGTGACGCGCCAGGATACATTCGTAATGTATTTACGACACAATGCTTGCAACCATACGGAGCAGATCTTTGCGTGTGCGCTATTTTTTCCTTCCATCTTTCCAGTTACTTGTCCGATTCGAGAATGTTCACGGGGCATTTATTTTTCTGCGAGTAACAGCACCGAAAGAGATGTTGGACAATTAGAAATTATATTAAATTCATTATTGCCAACGACTTATACATTAGCGAGAGTAATCCAATAGAGTCGGGAGCGTGTGCATTTGCAAAGGAATTCACATAGTGACTCGAAACAGATTTCCCCCTAGTCGTTTCCTTTGCCAAGTTTAACTGAATAGTGCAGCTTGATGAATACCGTACCTACAGATATAGCTATAGCTGGTAGTGATTCAATTAGATATAATCGTATTACAATTAAACAGAATAATGGCACGCGAAATACACATTGAACACCTACAATAATTGCTTTTAACCGTGTGAGAGGAATTACGGGGGCCACGAAACCTGAATAATTCTAAACCGAAGAAAATGTGTATGGCGTTTCTTGTAGTACATGCTGTGGTATAAACAGAAAAATAGAAACAAAAGGTGCAAGAAATTTCTCAGCAACCCTTTGCGTTTTAGCGATACTTGTTATCGACAAAAAACAGTATCCAGCATCGCGTACTCGTTAAATATTGAAATACTTATCTGAAAGGAAAAGAAACAAACGAATGTGTACGTGACAATGTTGATTGCATTTACGCTCATTATTTTTCCCGTTTTTCTAGATCGATGATTTAATGGTCTGAGGGTATAGCAATCATATGATTGCTATATATATGTATGTACCGGGTGTCAGAACTTACTTTTAAACTCTTCTGTAGTATGTGCGAACTATCGTACGGACTTTTGAGATGTCGGTACACTTTTCTCTGGATATTTGCAGTTTGCACACACCACTCTACGGATGTTCGTGGCGTATATGGATTTTTCTGTGGACATTCCTGTCGCGTATGTTGGCTTTTCTGTGCACGTGCGTGACATTTATGAGTTCAATTCGGAAACCCCATGGGGCCAGTGTTAACGTCCTCTTATATGCGTACCACAATAAGGAAGTTTTGTAAACAATTCATAGTACTCCGATGGGGCGTTGTCGAATCATACGCAAACTATGAAGATGGTGTGCTGGCAGTACGATAACATCATTGTAAAGAAAACAATAGAATGTTTTCATTATTATTATACACTGCTATCGTATCGTGAACTGTTGTAAAGTAAAGAGGCTATGGCAGCGTGAAAGTGTCACACAGTGTACTGTTTTAATGTACGCAACAAAAATACGAATTCGAGTTTGCAATCTTATTTTTTGACTTTCCCCTCGTTTCGTTCATATGAAATCTCTGCTTTTCTCCCACCTGTTGCCGAACGGTCTTATTTGCTTACAATGTTACAAAGTGGCTACTTTTGTCAATATTTTTATGGAAATTATTCGATATCCAACGGAAAGGTGTGCTGTTAAATCGGCGGTGGACGAAATATGAAGATCAGTATCTTGAGAATAAGGTACATTCCATTCACTCGTCACCTACTTGATATGCAAAACGAGGAGAGTATCTCTGTCCTACGTAATCTCGCGGTACACGTAGCGTTAGACTGAAATCGGGAAGGACAAGCGTAAAACTTTCAAGATGCTTTTTCGGAAGATATTTTAAGCGTAAAACGTTTCTATATTTCCGTTTCGAAACATCGTCGGTACCCCCTCCACTTCGTGATTCATTTCGTGAAACGTACTGGTTCTGCAGAATTTTCAATTGCTCGATCAGAAAATAGACACTGCTCAACGTCGCGCGTCGTTGGGCTGCTTGAGATTTCATTCTGACGGTTAAAAAGCAGTCAGTTTACCGTATATTGCGGGCAAAGCGAACCGGCGGAAACAATTTCGCACTAAAATCGCACAGAAGTATACACCGGACTGGAAGACGAACGCAAACGTTTCGTTCGCGTCCGTTTTGATGGCAAAGGAAACACTTGTATGGAAAATATCCAATCATTGAATCAAATAACGCTCGCGCGGAAGAACCTTCGAAATACTAGAGATTCGGCAGCATATCGATAGCTGTTTCAATTTGGCCTGGCAGTTCGTCTGAACACGCGCCGCCTGGCTGCTGGATACTTTTTCAGACTCTCCATTAAACACGATGCTCGTTCTATTATTGTATACGCCGAGCCGTGTATGATTTACAGGATCCTTCGTGCCGCGTTACCCATACGGTTAATCACTATAACGATTTAGCTGATCCCTGCCGCTATTCCATTTCGTTTCATAGGGCAAACGGTTCAAACGGTATTACAGCAAATTTAGGAGCGTTATTTGTATTATAAACCTACTAGCTTACGCTGCCACGCGTTATTCAGAATTCTTGTAACCGGAACGTCTATATTCATGAAAACGTGAAGATCAAATATTATATGCTGAAATTAATTCAGAGGGATATAATTTATATATTAATACAGTGTTTCGGTGAATTGTCACGAAGTGGCGAGGGGATGGATTTAAATGGACTCGGTGGGGCGGTCAGATTTCGTTTTCAACTTGTTATAGCGTTTAGTTCTGAGCTGCCATACACCTAGGGACCACGGAAAAAGAACTTGCTCGGTTTATCACTGTGCGCCCTCGCTCTGTTTCCGTCTTTTCGCGTCCCCTTTCCGTTAGCACGGAGGGCACTGAATTGCAACGAATACAAATTCCGTTCAAGACCGTCGAATACCGACACCATGGATCGATAACGTTACGTTTCGTTTACGTTAACGTTTTTTAACGTTATGTTTCATTGCTGCAACAATTACTGCGCGATGCGGAAACCTCTTGCGCAGAAAGGCAGTCACTTACACAAGTGTGCACGAAGGAGAATCTATAAGGGTTCGCCACGGGCAGCGAATTTACTAGAGTAATGAAACTATCAGGTGGTCTGAGTTATATTAGAGCTTTGCCGCAAGCCCGCTCGCCAATAGCCTGTGGCCACTATTTGTCTGCTTGCCGACTGCACCGATTAAGACACTTAAACGATTAAATCTCGCTTTGAACGTGTGCGCGGCCCGTTACGAAAGAATTCGATAAATCCTGCCGCCTAAATGCTGAAAGATGATACAATTACAAGGCCTCTGCATTCTCTAATAAAAGAAGGTACATCTAGCAGCAGTTTCTCCCCTATATGAATTTTCCGTTTCTGTTATCAACGAATCACCGAACAAATTGCAAAAGTTGTTTCGATACAAATGGATTTCTGAATAAAAATAACACGAACTTAACGTCGATCGAAGTTAGCCGTGCAAACGATTATTACCAATGAATTGTCTACGAATCCGAAACAAATGGCTCTATACGCGGTCGTAAAGGTTACAACGGACCTAAATTGTTCCAGGTATAAGGATTTCTGTAATCCTTGTCGCAATTTATCCTTGTCCCTTGCCGCGCCATTAATAAAACGGTCGCAATAAATTATCCGATGTCCCTCGGGCGATTTATTAATCCGGCTTGTAAAAATTCATAGTTAATTAAAACCTGGCGAAACGTACCAGCCTCGAGTTAGTTTCGTTTCAAACGGTCGCGCGTAAACGTTACAACGAAACACGTTCTGGATACAGGTGTAACCCGTAACTAACCCGATCCTTTCATACCGTCTCTTATCATCGTCTACCGGAAATTCTTTTCGACCGTTCAATACGATAAACGCACAATCAACGCACTCGAACCGCGACTTCCACCGTACATTCGCCTGCTCTCGACGCGAGCCCGTCCTTTGGAATAATTCGTACCGTCTTCGACGACCTCGACGTAAAGATGTCGAAGAGGTCGGCACGATCGAGGCTGCGTTTGCTCGTCGATGTACAAGGCCGGAACGGTGGTGAATAATTTTCGTTCGCGTCGCGAGGAGGAGGACGCGGCCCACGGTGGGAAGAGAAACGATGCCCCGGCGCCAAATGGTCGCTATAATATTAACGGATCGATTGGTTTCGCAATGGCAGCACCGAGGGGACGGTCGATTCGGATGAGAAAGCAATCGAACTGTCCGCCCGTGGACGGTGCCGCGATGGCACGTTACGTCAGAGGAAGTAGGCCGTGAATTCCGTGATCTTATTCGGTGTGACGGCGTAACACGGACAGGAAGATGTAGACTGGCAGCGCGATGCTTGTTCTTTCACGAAACGCTGCTCCCCCGAATCTTTTCTACCGTGACACTTCAACCGTCGCCGACGCGGGCACGAATAAGAAAACGCTGGATGGATCGGTTCGCCGGATGCAGTTTATTCGCGTTATATCGTAGATTTCATTCCGTCGCCGTTAAGACGTGCTCGCCGTGTGGTCTCAGATTTCTAGGTCCACGGGAATATCTGTCGCACGCCACTGGGGGGTGAACGGGACCACCCATCGTCCGGGAAAACAGTAACGATCGTTAATAATATGGAATAATAACTACTTGAACGAATGGATGCTTTCCGCGTGACTCGTAATGAACAACTCGAAACGATGTCTGAGCTTTATCGTATTCGTGTAAATTCGTTTGGAAAATCGGCAGATTCCGGTCTGCAGCCTTTAATGCTCGCCCTTTTCTGTTTATTGCAAATACGGGGGCAGTAGCCCAGAGGAAATAAGTAGGTGCGTGTAAATTTAAGACGATGTCGGGCATCAAAATGAACTTCGAAGGCGATTTTTAAGGTGACGACAGTATGGGTTCTAATTCGAGCGGAAACGCCTGGGGATAGTTTGTGTCACGTCGTGCATCATAAATCGCTGATAACGTGAGTTCGAGACAGGTCTATTACTCCATTCCTCCGCTGTCATCCATAAAAAATTTCTTCCTCCTATGATATTTTTCACAACACGATAAGAATACCATCCTATACGTATTTGCGTATAGGATATGTAAATCACGACATCCGAACAATTCCTTCTGGTCAAATATATAAAGTCGATTGGATTTAGGTGATAAACATATTGTAGATCGCTGAAATAATTAATTAAATTTCTATCTGTAAGTTCACTTCGTTAATACGGAAATGCAATGATTATATTTCAATCCCAATTGGTATTGCGTACCAAATTTCAATTCACTTTCGCACACTAGTGGAATTTTTTCGTTTCCTTATTTATAATAATAATGTGGAATTGCGCACGTTTGGATCAACAGACAAATTTCTAAGCATTGCTTCATAACTCTAAAAGAAATAAACTCCGTTTCTCTTATGTTGCTTACTTTTGCTAATTGCGTTATTAAATGCAAGATGCACGCTGCGCATTTGAATAAATAAGCAACTATTCCCAATATTGCAGTGGTCTTTAAACATTCGCACGTCGAATTACATTACCTGTTCGGAATAACAAGTTAGACAAATATTCATAGCAGACGTACTCTAATATGAAAAGCTTCTGTCTAACTCCAATAAGCGTGATAAACGATTTCATTGTTTATTTATTCCTGTTTTTTTTTTTTCAAGAATTCACACGGAAACACGGCACCCAAATAAATGTTATTTGCGCAATTCTCCGGTTTGAGTGTATCATAAAAACTTTATGAACTATCTCTATTGCGTTTCTTCTGCACAGTCGTAAAATTTGCCGGCTGAAACGGGAAATATATGTGCCTGTCGAAAGTTGATCACAGAATTTTGTACGGTAAAAGTTTTCCATTCAGACTGGAGACTGTTAGGGTACAAAGCGTGGATAGCAGCGCCTTGATACTCCTCTCGTCCGCCCGAAAGCTCAGGAATGTTTCTCTATAAACTTGGCAATGACTCCGTACACTCCCTACGATATTACGAATTTCCGAGTATTTTTCCAAAAGTTTTGAGCTTGTTTGCCCGCGGGCCGGAATTTTCCGCAGCATAAATTTCCCTCGACGTTGTACCTCGATTTTTGCAGCATTAAATTCGCCCCCGCCCAATATATTTACATTGATTCCAACGTTTTCAACGCTCAACCTTAACGTAGTAGGAATACGATGCATGGAAATAGTTTTACAAGCTGGACAATGTTGTACGCGTGGCAGATGTTTCGAGAGAAAATAAGCATCACGAATAAATGAATTTTTCATTTGTGTAAATATTATTTATAAATTGATGTATTTATAAAGATGTATGGGCAGCTTCTTAGCGCATTAGATGAATTTGGCCAATTATTAAATGACCCAACAGTACTATCGAAAAACAAAATGGAAACATAACGAAAAGCAACTGAATTTCATAATAATTATTATCTATGTATTCCCACTTCCTCTTTTTTTAGTTAATTCTACAGTATTTATTACAAGTTACTCTTATAGTATCAAAGAAAATATTAGAAAATCTATTATAGTCTTATCGTTACCTGGATAGAAGTTTCAAACGGAAACAGTACTTGTCATCGTCCAATAGATAGGGTAATATATAAAAGGATCCGGTTTTATCGTCCATCTTTTTATTGAAATATCTTTTGAACGCTGAGCCATCACTGTTAAACGAACAAAGAAGTAATTCACGGAAGAACATCTTTCACTATTGCAGATGCTATTTTAATACATTCAATATTCTTCTTGACAGAAAATATTTTCTCCTTTATAAGTAGAGTACCTATGCATTTCCTCCATTACAGCCCCCGTTACCTTTGTGCGTTACAAGCCCCGCTTTCAGTAACAAGCTAGATGGGACAAAGCGCATTACAATTAAATATTCAATTATATTCCTGAGAATTTTCTACATTTCTCGTTTTATATTTAAAACCGACGTGGCAGATGGTAGTGCAGATCGTTGGAAGAAAACTTGACAATCATGGCACATTTCGATGAAGAGCTGACTGGAAAAGGAATTAATTCCGAAAATCTTGACTACGTCGATGTTAAAATATATATATATATATATATATATATATATATATATATGTAGCACAAAAAAATTTACACAAATCTACATAAATTTAAATATAGAACAGAGAGTGCAGAAGAAAAGAAGAAATCGAATTCCAATTGTAGAAATTGGAAATGAAAGACACACGGAATACGTGTCAGAAAAAATGATTGCATTTCACCACTGCAAACAGAGTTTTTTGTTCCATTTCTCTCTAAAGTCACGATTGTCAAAGCAGCGCGCTGTAATTCAAGGGAACTACTCAAACTCTATATGCATTCGGAATTCAGTACGCACGTATAAAACACTGACCCCAGCAGCACGATTGATGCCTTTCAAAACATTGCCAGCAGTTTTTGCCAAGACTCTGAATCGAATCCTCGATTCTAAAAAAAAAAAATTGCGTAAAATGATTATCAAAAACAAATGCGCCAATTAATTTCTTTTACCAACAAAGAAAAACTCAAGATAAATTACAAATGTATAATGATTCGAACCAATAAAAAATATTATTATCGTTAAGTTAAAAGACGTGCGAGGAAGTATATTTTGCAAACAAAGTAAACGCGTCCGTTTGTTCGCGTTACCGTGCTCAATTATATTGAACAAATTTTGTACAACTCTCGAATGTAACATGCACTAAGATTAATATACATTTTCAAGTCACGCGAATAATACAAACTTGGTGATCACGTGAGCACGTGAGCAATATTTCTTGCAGGGTTTCACATTCCGTTGCATTTCGTAGAGAAATATGCCGCGCTTCGTCAACAAAAAAACAAGAAAATATTAAAACGAGGTTGCTTTTCAAATGGCGGTAAGTGAACGACGCAGGAAAATTTAATTCTCGAATCGCATGTCTCCCTTTTTCATCGCGCCGCTTTTCGATTCGCGCATTTCTCGAACGTTCAATCTTTCGCGAGCGATCTCAAGCGTCAAGTTAGATGAATCGCCACGCAACACACCGATGTTCCTTTCTCCCCCGTGCGTCTACAGGTGAACAGGTATCGGTTGCCAATGAACGACGAATTTGCAAATTCGTCCGGCGGCAAGAAAACTTCTCGTGCCCTCGTCACAACTGAGGGGCCTTCCAAAGCGCATACAGCAACGCATACTTGCGCGCCGCCTTTATTATATCATCAACAAACGTTACCATGAACTATATATTATTGAGTGTTTTATTTATGTGTTATATTTAAACCTCTGGAGGTTTATGACAGGGTCACCGATACTAAATTAACATATAAAAATATCAATAACGCCCAATATATACCTCCTAGGGATAAAGACGTACGGAATCCGGCACACAAAAATTTAATATCCAAAAAAGTATTTAAATAATTTAATATCCATAAACTATTTAAACAATGACAAACGCGACAAAAAGTAAACAAGGCTGGAATATGTCAATCGTTTTCTTCTAGTTAATTGTCAACAAAAAAAGCGGGGCACGTTGATCGGGAGTCTACCGTAGGTCGCATACGCTCGACATCGAACTATTCCATTAAAAATGCAATAACTATTGCAGCTGCAGTTGGCTGCAGCCAAATTTTAAAAAGCATATAGTATACATCCCATTCTTAACGTCTATGTAAAAATTAGCGCGAAGGTCAGTGGAGTTGAAAAGTATTTCATAGAGAAAGACGTTTTTCCCCACTGTGCGTCGCCGCCATAAATTGAAATTCATATCGAATCGAAACTTGTCGGAGTAAAAATCCGCGGATAGTTTTACCTACGATCGTTCTATCTACGATCCGAATTGCGTCGAAGTCTGACGCAAACTTAAACTTTCCCCTTTACCTTCTTCCCGTATTCGTTGCGCAACGCGGCGTGCGATCCCTTCAACGCGCACCGTCCAAGTACCACGAGGACCCATCGATACATCCAGTGTCATACCACGCGTACTAGTCCAATTAATCGCCGCACCTCGTTCGCTTCTCGCAGCGTTCGACGGATCGTTCCACGTATTGTTCGCGTCCCGACAACGGTACCCGTATTAGCGAATGGTTACGGCAATTTAACGTCCGTTTAGCGCTCGATGCACGAAACGACCGGCACGTTCTTCCGCCGGATCGTTCGGCGATCGCGTCCCATAGAATTGCCACTCTACGTCGGCGAAACGCAGCGGCAACCCGACTCCGTGGGTCGACGCGAAACGGAATAAAGTATCCCCCGTTACCGCGGTATTCCCAGGGAAACTTATTACCGTGCGATCCGTCTGCCCGCGGATACAATTCGCGCAATGCCCCGCCGCGTTTCAACGCACGAATGCGCCCGGACCGTTTCGCCCCGTCCGCGTCGCCTGCGCCTCGCCCCGGCTGCGTACAAAAGGGGCACGTGCGAGGCAAGTGGTACACTTACATAAATCGAGGGACACCGTGGTGACGCGGGCCACCCCTTCGAACGATTCACCGTTACCCTCCGTCCTCGCCGCGTTTCCGCCGGGGACAAATTTTCCAACGTGTTTGCGGATAAACAAAACGACGGTAATCCCGGCGAACCGGCCGCGCGTGCATTCTCCTTTGTCGCGGGCACGCCGTTTTATACGTTTCAATGCCGGTCCGTAAACGAGACCCCGTGGGAGCCGAGGGGACCATGCTGCATTTTTCCGCGGCGGTCCGCGGAATTCCGCCGCGAGACGACTCGAGACGACTCGAGACGAGGATGAACGTCGCGTGTAACGCGTCGTCGATCCGCGCGATTTTGTAATTAATGGAACAAACGACGCGACCGCGAGGAATTGGCCGACGAGGAGATAACGTCCGGTCGACGCGTTGGAAAGGGATAATTCGATGCTCGATGTTCACCTGCTGGCTGCGAAGTTTGACGACGGGGTTGGGGGTAATGTGAACGGGGAGGCTCGATGATGACGAACGGCGCGGCGTGAACTGTTGACAAGTTGCGAACGCGTTGTTTAAGATCGGTTGATCGGGATTATGAGGCTTTTCAGTATGAGCGATAGGAACTTCGAATTGTAGTAAAACGAAAAATACTGGCGCCCGTTGCTTCATTTTGAAGTGCATTCTATGGTATTATGCAGGAGACACAGTTACACGTTAATGAACACCGCGATTGCGTTATGTCGGAGTGAATACGACGTGCCCAATTTTCGATGATTCTGGTACATACATCGGTTCGTATCTCGCTGATAATACGAGCAATGTTTGCTTTAACATCATTAACAGCTTTGACGAATAACTGAGCCGGTCAGTGGATTGGAGTTTCTGTATCCAACGACGAATTGCGAGTTCTGTCGGTCGATTATGTTGACCGTAAATTGAACGACGCCCGCGAAATGATTCTCGAATTGAACAGGAACTTTGTTGATAAATTTGAATGATTCCAACGCGTCGAGGAACTGAGCGTCTATCCGCGATGACTCGCCAGGCTTTACTGAGCAGAAACGACGCGTCACACTGACAATTGTATAACGAACCCGGCAGGCTGTGACAATTGAAAGATCTGCCGCTTATATTGGAAGGCACTTTAATTGTAACGAGGGCACGGGAAGTTTTTTTTCTGTTTCGACGTCGGACGGTTTCTGAGATTTGGGAGGGCCTGGTTTTATAATATCGTAGTACCTGCTGTACGATGTGATTCGGTTTACCGGCACGTTAATTGCTCTGTCTGTTGGGTCTGTGAAAGTTCGTTCGGATAAAAAGCGGGGCTTGCTCAATGATTTCTCAATGCGATGAAATAACATCTCGAGAAGCAATTCGCGTGACTAGATGTATAAAATTTCGATGGATGTATGCGGCTACGTGTACTGTATTATCGCGTGGTGCACGAGTAGAGCGTTTTATGTTACTTTCGATAGAATTCGATAGTAGTTAACATTTAGTAGTTAACAAAACTATTCATAGGTGTGATGCTATTATGTGAACAAAAATGTGGATGAAATCGTTTCAGTTTTCAATTTGAATGGAACTAAATACGTTTTCATTGTCAATGCTCACGACAGTAAATCGATGGAGGTGATTATCTTCTTTGTAGAAAAAAGAGAATATACAAACCGAATCCCTGTTTGTCAATTTTCAATTTTCATTTAATCAAGGTACTCTTCGTTGACTATAGAAGAAGACGGGTGCTCTCAATTTCGGAGCAAGGTAGTTTTAATTAATCCATGTTTGAAAACCGAATGCATGAATTTGCTCTCTGGAAATTTGCATAAAAAGTTCCTACTAAAACGTTTCTATTACACTGATTGCACCTTTTTCATTTCATTCAAACGAAAGCACGTTTATTGACTAACAAAATCATCGTAAAATGCGCGAGATAGTGTACGTAAATGTCGCGCAAGATATGTTGCAAAGCTTTCGGCTGAATATAAAATGCAAGAAAGAAATTAACGATATCTATTAAAACCTTGACGACTTTATCACACTATCTTCTCGTTCCACGATATACGTAATATACGTAACATTATTATTAGCATTAATCGTGGAACATCGAAACGAACTTCAAATGCAATCTGGATGAACATTAAACGAATTTTCTTTGAAACCGTTGAAACGCAAACAACTATCCTCGATGTTTAATCACAATTTTCAGCAATATTCTACCATCTACTTGTCTTGCGAACCACGCGACCGTCTCACGCGTAATGTCACCGTGCAATCGCGAAAATAATAAACTCAAGAATCTGTAATTGGGTACCGACTGCCGTCCGACCACCGTCGAACAACCAAACTCAATTCCATTAAGTCGATCGTTTTTAACGTACCCCCCCGTTGGTTCTCCATCCCCGTCCCAACCATTCATCGGCATTTCAAAGCGTTCGACAGCATATTTCGGGCGCGAAAAACTTCGCCAACTTGGTGAAATGCAAACGACGTCACGTTGGAACACCCTGGGAAAGTTTCCGGCAACTTGGGAATCTCCGTCCTCCTCGACGGTATTAAACGCGCATCGGCAACCAACGGGGATCCCTGTCCCTTCGATGGAGCACGAGAAATCAGATAGCCGGCCACGCTGATCACGTACAGGCGCAGCGTCCGGGACGATCTGCTCGTTCTCTTGCCGTCACGTTTGACAGTTTATGTCGGCCACGTCATGTGTCTACGCGTGATCTTTCCCTCTAACCTCGGCAAGATGTCAATCACGGCTCGCTCCCGTGGCGTCCGTTTCCCAATTTCAAATCTCTTTATCGAATGTACCTCCGCCCTTCAACGAAATATACGCTGGCACCTTTTGCATCGCGAATCTGGGTGAGTCTGTAACTTCGCTTCCGGTTGCCGCTAGTTGTCACGGGAAATTCTGTTTGCGTACGGACAATAATTTGTGTACGCTCAATGTAGAGGTAATGTAGAGATTGCCCTTTGAATAGATTAATTGCGGTTTTTGGAAAATTTATTGAACGACTTACAATTGATAATTAGAATTTCAATCGAGCACTAAGTAATTTTGTTCTGAAAGTTGTGGTTTACTTTAGTATAGATTATAGATAGTTGGGAAGAGGATTTGAAATATGTGATCAAAGGACAGTTTATAATAGTAATAATATAAACGTAAACGTAAAATGAGTGAAACTGTTAACATATGTTGAATACCGTTTTAAAGGAGGAAACGTAAATCCGGTATGATTCTATGAATATTGAATTTAGAATTGTCTCCGCAAGCATAGAAATTGCATATAGGTATAACAAATAAAAAATGACAGGCACTGTTTATTAAAACGAAAAATATATTCATCTCTATTTCGTTAAATGTATTAAAATACAGTATATTTTAATTGAATTTGCGTGAAAAATGAGGTGCCTCGTGTCATCATTTGAATAATAAAATCAGACTGATCGCTTTGTGCACAATTCTGTACTAAACAATAAATATAGTGCCCCGTCGATCTTTGAAGAACGCAACGTTTAATGCCAGCATTAAATCAGAATTAATTTACTTTTCGAAAAGAAATGACCGGTTAATTATGCCCACGAAACTTGTAAAATTAACATATTACACAAATTAATGCTTTTACACAAGCTTTCACTTTGGCGGAGTTATTTTTGGAATAATTGGCGACACGTGTATACCACGAGTCAGTGTCACAAAAATAACTATCCATTGCGCTTTGCCTCCTTCACGCTGTACGCACAGGCTGCCTCGTGCCAAATAGATTAGACATAGCAAATATTTCGTCCCATACATAAATTAACTTTATTCAATACCATAATTAATACCACAACGTAACAATTGTAGTCGCGTAAACGAGTTAATTCAACCGACAAAAATATCCACGCAAAGTCACACCAATTACACGTGGACACTTCTCCGTCCCATGCATAAGTCAACTGAACACCGTTCCATAATTCATATCACGTCGCATCAATCTTATTCGAGCGAACAAATCGATTCGACATTAAAAATCATCCCTCTGCAAAGATCGCGTCGATAAATTTATCTACAAAAATCGCGTCGAAGTACTTTTACGTCCCAAGTATAAATTAACCGATACACAGCCGCCACAATTAACAACAATCAACATCGTATCAATCGAATCAATACATCCGCGAAAAGTTCAACACGTGCCACAGACGACTTCAGCGATTCCGATGATACCATCGTTATCCACCACCGCGTCCATAGCGGCGCGTAAAACGATGGAAGACCGAACGGGTACCAATAAAGAGGAACTTTTATCCACGGACCGGTTCGAGCCTTTCAGTTTCGCTCATGAAATTCAGACCCACTTACGACGAAATATCGGTACTACCTGTCTGCTGCACAGCGAGCCAATGATTCTCCCCCCTCCCTCCATTTCCACCCTCTTTGCTAATATCCGTGCCCCTCTGCGGCTCCCCGTGAAATCGCTAAAAGTGATAGACAATTGGGGGTGGCCGGTTTCGAAAAAAAAGAAGAAAAAAAAAAAAAACAGAAAAAAAAAGGATTAAAAAACGCTCGCCTGCATCGGCGCGCATTCCCGGCACATTCAAGCGAACGACAAATACAAAACAATGATGCATTCCTATTGGAGTGCCACGCCGCGATTTTCGATGCGTTTACAACGGATGCCTCGTTGAGCAACGCCGATGCGTACGGCCAACAGATTAATGCTAATTTACTCAATATTTACGTTCCTCCTCGACGCCGCTGGCCGCGCAACATATTTCCATTGTTTTACCCGGCCGTGTCAATATTGGATAGCGCCGGAACCGACTATGTATTCGGATGTTTGCCACGGTGGTCCGCGTGTACGCCTCGGAAACCTTGCGCCCTATGACCGTGCACGGGGTGTATCGAAAACCGACCGCGTATAACTTCGCGGACGGATCGCGTGCAAAAATAATAAGGAACGCTCGCGCGATCCTGTGTACCGCTTCGTTTTCGAAGGTGAACGGATGTCGCGTTTACCTGCGGGGCTTATCAATTATTTCCTGTGCAACGAAGTGTGCGAGTACTCTCTGTCCGCTCATTTTCATTTATTTTCATTTATTTTCATTTATTTTCATTTGTTTTCATTTATTTTCATTTATTTTCATTTTTTTTCCTTTATTTTCATTTATTTCCGTCGCGTCGCCTATCTATATTCAATTCGAGCACTTGTTTCAGATTATGCGCATCGTGTTTGGCCGATCCTTTGTACTAGTAAGATATCTGAATGAAATTCTTGTCGGGCTTTTCGATTTATTTATTAGTTAAGCATAAGTGGAGAGCGTCAGGAAGATTTGAATGAAACTATTTATGCGAATGTGTTTTTATGATTTCGCGGACGGGTTAATAATTTTACGCGCGACCCTTTTTATAGCTGAGGACGAGCATTAGCTTCGTTGAAATCCGCAATACACCTCTGAGAAACTGTACGACCATTTTTCTCGTTGTAATGTTTTTATCAGCAAAGAAGTTCATTTGCAGCTGTCCTTATTAAATTCGTATCAACATCTTTCCTCCCGCTTATCGGCCAATTAAATCTTTTATTTTCGTTACGACACTGCTACCATGCAAGTAGGACCGCATTCAACGAGATTCCGCGTTAATAACAAGTTAACAAGATTCTGAAAAAACTTTGGAAGTGGACGAAACTTTATTTGCATAAGCTTCAGATCGAACAGTCAACTGGTTTAATGACTGGGGGAGTACAAAAAATGGTACACTGCGAAAGATTCCATAGTGTTTTGACTAAAATTGATAGCAGTCTGTACGACGAAATATTTCGCAAGGAAAGTGACACATAAAGTGCTGATTTATTCGGGAATATTTGTATCGCGAATAAATTATCATCACGATTTCCTGATACGTATCCTCCCATAAAATGTTCTTGCACATTTCACGAATATAACACGTGTCACTGAATTTCCGAATAAGCTTTCTAGACAGAAATAACTTTTTCAACGATACTTCGAAGTGTCGTATGCACCTTGTATTTATTCATTCCCACAAGTTGCACTTTTTTATACTCAATTAACACTGCTATGCTAGAAATTCTTTTGACTGTTGTTCAAATTATATTGGGCAACTTTTCTTGAGAGTGTGCAGTCAGAAATTGACATTTGACGATTGACAGACATTTTTTAACAAATTGTTTACGTTATAAAGAATTTATAGATCAAGTGCTTTGTTAGTAATACATAATTATTCGTAAAACTGCAACCAATTATTAGTGTTCCTTCCTTGCTCCTTAATAACGTTTACTGATAATAATGAATAATAAGAAATAAGGAAGGGTGGAGTACATCGATAATAACGTCGTTTCTCTAAAATTGTTCTTCTTCGTTTTACCACAAATGCAATCTGTTAATTTCCATATATTTTAAACAAATGAAGAGAGAAACGCCGCTGGCGAAAATAATGGTTATGGGAACGATATTGGGTCACCTCTGACACAATTAAATCTACCGAAAATATACTTGTCATCGCTGTTATATTTCCGGTAGAGTATTGTTAAATTTCATGACAGTTTTTTCAGAAGCGTATTATTTGATGCATCCTTCTTTTCTTATTACATATTGATTCATCAATAATTTTCATAAAAATCTGCCAGACAGGAGGAATTATTCTGAAATGCACAGTACTATTTTTAAGTCGATTCGAGCTGGTGAAAATTAGAAGCAGAACACATTTGCACACGCAGGTTACATAGGCAGTCAAATATTTTCCCAGATACAAGCGAATACTTTAATAATACCCGAACAATGTCTTTCCGGGAACATAATTCAATTCCACGAGTTCACTTAAAATACAGAAGCCGAATATTTCCTTACGACGTCATTCAAATTAACCCCAATGCCTTGCTATTTCTGACCTCATTATACGCGTCTGGGTTGACTTTAATTACTGCACCGGACAACCGTACAGCTCTGACAATTTATAACAATTAAACAGTAACCCTCTGTCCCACCTGTTCTTCTTTACCTTTGGACCTTACCCCGTGTTATGGTTTTTGCACTCGTGTTCCTCGTTTTTGGCGTACAATTTCTTGCGACTGTGCCACTCGTTATTATTCGGGCAAAGAGTTGAAAATAATGTCGGTTTGTAAATCGCTTGACTTTTGTTTAATGCGAAAGCGAATCAGAAATATATCATCGTCCTCAGATTCATAAATTCTTCATACTTAATTCCATTGACAATAATCGTGTACGTCGAATAATCTTGCACCGCAACACTGACAGAAAGTGTCGCAGTCCCTCGTATAGATTACGCCGCAACTAAAAAAGAAAAGGCGAAAAAGTAAAACTTGTCACCGGCCGCTGCAACGAACTTTACTGCCTGCAACCGGATAAGAAAAGACAACGCGTTTTATCGTTTTATCGTTGGGAATATGGCGTGCATTGGCAGTCCGCGATACTTAAGCACTGGGTACACGGTTGGAAGTAATAAAAGGGGAATATAATCCGAGGTACGAATCCAACGAAAGCTTGGAACGCAACGTACATGCAGCTTTGGAAGAATAAGGTGGGTAATGGTAGCGCGAACATCACGTGAGAATCTATTATATGCTAGGTGACAGGTATAATTCTTGTCACCTGAGAATCACGATACCGATGCGACATTTTTATTCGTGCAACTTCTTCAAAACTACGAATGCGTTTCGATTTTCGGATGCCGTGCTTTATTTGAACATAGTCCGTGGTAAAAAGAGTGCAAATAGATATTGTTCAGTAGGTCACAACATATAAAATGTTCGTTTCCCTCGATTAAAATTGATACGGTATCGTTGAAAGAAGGTACACGCTATTTGAATTGAGGAATTTTCGCCAAGAAATTGAAATGTTTTTAATTCTACTCGCATACATGATAAAAACCGGGGACGTATTTTCTATGAGGTTGTTATATTCAGAAGAAAATTTGGGATATTATTAACAAAATAGTATGCTTATTACAACTCACTTTTTAGAGTGCTACTTGTACGTTAGTATTTCCTGCAGTTCGAGCCGCACAGAGACCTATTTTAATCGTTTTCAATTTTGACTCGTTCAAAAATTATGCATAATTCCGTCGTCCTGAATGTATCATTCGTGGGCAAATACCAAAGCATATAAAACATTTCAAATAAAAGACAATCAGTCTATATTCGATTCTTAAGGCATTATTTTACAAGCAAAAAATACTTCTTTTAAAAATATAAATTCAGCTGATGGACGTTAATCGTTTAAGCAGACAATTAATATGTTACAGAGTAGTATAAACACGATAACTACGATTACATTATTTTATTATTGCAATACCGCTATTATAGTATCGCCGGTCGTCCGATATTTCAGCTCGTCGTAAATGCAAACGTACCCCAAAGTATTTTCGTTCAATTTTCTCGAAAACTAGGCCCCGAATGGAGAAACGTCGCGCCCATCGTACCTTTCATTCATTTCTTTTTCCCAAGGAATCACTTTCTTCCTGCTCGTACCGTCGCGTCGGTCTCATCCAGCATAAATAAACGTTCTCCATTCATGCGAGCCGCCTATAAAAGGAACTCCCCACGTTGTTTTCATCCAGCCACGGTGGAATCAATCCGCGCAGAAAATTCCATTTTCCCACACTGTCGCCCGAAACGGCGCGATACATAAATATATTTGTGAAACCGTTGAAATCTTTAAGAAATTCGATATCGTGTTCGAAACGGGAGATACGTCTGTCGATGAATTTGATATCAGTGTTTGCGCTTCGCAAGCCAAGGTGAATTGATAATTATCAAACGATGATCATTGGTGCGGACAGTGAAAGGCGGCCAAGAGCAACTCTAACGCAGAAAATGAAACCAGTCCCGTGTCAACTACCGTGATCTGTCCCCCCCCCCCGTTATACAGCCTGGACCCGGGAAAACTGAGGACGCAACGATTGTTGAGTCACAGGTGACCTACGGTGATTGGTGTGCTAATTAGATTCTAAACACGCTGGATCGTCGTTGGACCGTCCCGTCGTGACCCGACCATTCTTTCCGGGACACCCCGTTTCCTTTTTACACCAGCCGAACAAGAGTCGTTGGAGACCACTCGTAGTCCTCGCGTCTTTGTCACCCTGTCTCCGTTCCGTTTAATCAGTTTTAATTACCGTTACGCAAGGCGCCGTTTTCAAGTATTAAGTGCGGGGAACAGAAGGTGTAAATTACTCGAGAGTAGTATCGATGCCTCGCGGCCGTTCTACCGTTTCGATCGCTGGAAACAGAAGTTTCTAAATCACGTTCGCACTACTTATGTACCGGGTACGCAAGGTACGCGCAATCTTAGACGTGCAATTATGGTTTATATTTTACACCTTCGTAATGAGTTTACTTTCAACGGATTTCGTTATCGATTATTTTCGGGAGGTAAATGTTCATTCTGGAAAATACGGTTCGTCTGTTTGTGCATGCTCTACGGCCATCGTAAAGGAAAGTTGTACGCGACCAAGCGGCTTTATTTTCAAAAAATTCTGCGCCCTCGGATGGGAAGAAGTCGTAGGACGTAGTTTTTACGGTGATTTCATTATCAATTCCTGAGGTTTATATTTCCCGATTTAAATTCCCCGCAGCCACCGCTGGATCGTAGTATGTACGTTCGCCCGCTGCACCTTTTCTATAGTTGCATTTAAGCCGTGCGCTGTTTTTACTGCGTTGCACCGAAATTTGTACTCGTGTAAGATGAACAGCCGAATTTTATTTTTATTTCAGACTCCACATCCGAACAGTCGCGTCGAGATAGAACAATTATGAAACCGTGGGTCGCGTTGCATTCGTTCGCCAATCAAATTATCACATGACGCAACGGTGCCATTAAGCAGCACGTTTAACGAACCGAATTCTGAAAGAGTTCGTTGGCTTGAGAAATAGGCCATTTCGTATGCAACAACCTGAAACGAGTTAGTCGCGCCGTAAATCCTGTCCCTAATAAAACAGCGATTTTGAAGTAACGGATAAATTAAAATATCAGATAATCTTCGGTGTTCTTTAATTCGCAATGGCTCCAACAGCCTAGAAATCCATAGGGCTATTCAAATTGGTCGGACTTCGCTTGCACAAACCTGTTTAAACGAGTGATCTCACCTGTTCCGCAGCACGTGCAACCTCCAAGGGTACTGACACCGTTGTTTCCACTAATTCCACCTCGATAGCTTCAATATTGCCCGAACCTCGAGAGAACGCCCTTCCCTTTTAAATATTATGTAGGTGTAATTCAGCGAATAAAATTAGAATCGAAATTTCGCGAAGGCCGAACGCCTGGAACGATAGGTGCGAATGATATTCGTTTCCAGGTAACATTGCGGCAACTTTGGCCTCGCGTGTTGGCCTCTTCCTGAAATGACTATAATACCTCTTAGCAAGTACAATATAATCATGGGAAGTAGCCAGTCTCTCGTGAAAGAGTTATTTATACTTTCGTTTGGAATAGTCCGCAGCTGTCGACACAGGTGAACGATAATACTTCCGACATTAGTAATTTACGAGGGTCATTTCTCCCGATTAAAATTCCTTAATTCAGTAGTGAATGGTGCTTTCACCTTCCGTACCTTTTCCAAAGTCTGAATGGACATTACGATCAGTTGTCAGTCCCTTAATGCAGAAATCGTGAAAGCATAATGTAGTCGCACGGAAGAATTCTGAACCTTGCATTACATCTTACGCGCAAAGAAATTAACAGAATAGTCTTCGATTTCATTTCTTTGCATTACTTTCAGAACACTCTTACCAAGGACATAAGTACAGAACTATGAATTTACGTGGTTGTGAGAGGATTCGTTCCACGCTAACACTGATAACATATTTGCTTCCAACCTAGGGTAGTTTCCCTTACGCGCATTAGTTTTAGCGTGCAACGAATCCCTTTTTCCACCACGTATTTTTCAATTCAACCTAATTCCGTCCAGAATAAAATGTTCTGTACATGCTACTTCATCTTTATACCTATTCACCGATCCGTCAAATGTAATTTAAATATAATCGAATTTTTTAACTTTTCTATCATATTCTGTTCAGTGTTTCCAATCACTGACAACGACTGCACCGATATTATAGTCTCAGGTGCGAGGACCGCGGATTATGGTCAACAGGTATTAGCACATCTCGAGTGGAAAGAGTATTAGTACCTGTTCGCACGATTGGCACTTTCCTACGGGACAGGTGTTCAATACCTTTCGCACAGAAAACACAAGGTTCATATGTTGAGCACGTAGAGGAGAGCGTAATAGTGGGTCATGTTTAGACGAGGGATTACCGCAAAAGAAAACGTGCGGGCAAGGAGAAAGCAGTAAATTTCAGAGGCACAGCTTTGGTTCGGCGTCGCATGACGTAATCGCGTTAACATCACGCAAAATTACCTGCCAATGGAAACGAAACTTCAGATCTGCATAGAAAGCAGAATTGTTAGACACGTGATATTCAATACACGGGTACACTATGCACGAGCAGTATCGCTGAATTCGCAAATACTGAATATGCGCGCGAGTACCTGGCTGCGACACGTAATCCGTTCCGGCAATACAGTATGCACTTTTTTTATAAGGTTGAAACATACGTTTCGTTTGCGAGCCTCGTTTGAACGGGTCGATTAAATGCATTTTCAATCGGAGATTACGTTTGATGCGCCAACCGAATTGTTAGCAGTTAATCAATTTAGTTCATATTTGGTACTTAAATACATTTTGTATTTAATTACATTTTGCATGCGTCCGTTTGAGGTAAAAATTTATTGGAGAAACTTTTGCACCGATTTCTTTCATTAACAGCGAGGGTACGAATACTTTTGGGACCGACCGTACTTCTATTCAAGGAGGAATATAATGCATTAATATGGCGTGCGTAATAGTTCGTTAGACGTTGTTAGGATTGCCGAATAAATTAATTGTTGCGTCAAGAATATAATTAAGGATCAAAAATCGTGACAAGTGTCGGAAAATGGTACGATAGAAATATAAATACAATGCATTCTTAATAATATAGAACTTCGATTAGCCGAACTTGCAAATTGCACACGTATAATTGTGTCTCTCGAATAAAGAAAAGTAATTATCAAGAATGATTAGACGTGCAAATATAATTTGTAACACTTCAATTTGAAATAAGTTTTGAACTGATCGTTTTGAGACATAAGTACTTACACGAATTACTATTAGCATAACAAGAGAGAAATTGCATCGATTAAAATACACACAACTAAATAGTTCTATTCATTATAAAGATGGGCAGTTGCACTTTGCAAATGCACCGATGGACAGAAATTGCGGAGAATTAATTCATTTACAATTAGTTGTCACATTTTAACAAAATGTGCATGGCGTAATTTAGAGTTTCATGTTTGTGCTTTCTCGGTTGTGGTACAGAAGAACATGTTTCTGAATTTACACCCAAATTTTTAATCCCCAGTTTTACTTAATCTGCATCATGCAGAGATTTCACCATGGAAATAATAAAACGTGTCTCACATTCCAGTTTGTTTGAAAGCTCACTTTAATACTCGCACAATTTGCATTGTAAATTCGTTCACAGAAAATCCGCAGTTAGTTGCTAAATGAGTTTTTAATGTCATAATGTAATTCTAACACGCGATTGCATTCTGACAGCTTGGTGCTATTATTACTTTATGTGCTCTCTTTATTTTTCGTCTCCTTTTTTATTACACTTTCACGTTCATCGCGCGTTCACGAATAAAATAATTGTTACATTTCTTAAATTATTAAATGATTCTAATTGCCACGTACGGTGGTTCAACTTTCTAGACACCTTCAAGCTAAGTCTATGATCTCCATGAAATGGCCACATTTAAAAATGTATATCTCCATAGCTACATTTAAATACGATAGTGGGAAATAATTATAAAATGAGGTGGACCGCGTGGCTGTATAGATGTTCTTTTAAAGATCGCTGCAATTCTGAACTGAATTTTTCTTATTTAAGCGTGTTTCGGTAAAGCTGCCAAGTTTTAATTTAATTGTTCAAATTGCAAATGGCCTTTTTCCCTTGCATCAGGATTATTGCATTCTACTCTCTTTAATACATCACATATATTTCTCCGTGCAGCTTTAAAATTAATACAATTAAATACATTTAAGTTAGCGCACCTGGGGCGAAATTGTAAATTTCAGGGCAAGTCTATTTCGGTCGGCAAGTTTGCAATTCGAATCGGGTAAAAATCTATACCTCGTTAATTATTATTAAATATCCGCGCCGTCATCGCTCTAAAATATCTCTAGGCAACGTTCGCAGATATCAAGGGAAAGGAAAGCAGTTAAAAATAAAAATGCCAATTTATTTAGCGGGGGCACGCGAATGAAACTTCAACGATCCACATATTTAGACCGGATACCATTTATGGCGTTGATGACTAGTAAAAGCTAATCTGTCCAATGATTATTATAAATTCCACTCTGCAGTCGAAGAACAAGAAGCTGACCAAAGTTATTATTGATCGCGGGGAATTAATTGCGCACCAGCTTACTGTTCACCTACGGCAGATCGACAAAGATTAATTATTCCCGTCTAAGCTAGCATGCATACACAGTGCAGATAACAAAGGGCAAACATGATTACGTATATTCATTGCGAGGTGTTAAAATCAAGTCCCAAGTTATACGAAAATATTCAACAATAAATTGACATACTAAAAGCAGTACTGTACTCCTAGTGATATTAATTACAGTTACGATTATTATAATTAGTAATTAACAGCGGGCAATACTTTTGTTTTAAAGAACGCGCATGCTTCGATACTTCTATCGATAATCACTGACAGCAAACACAGTGGAATATTTAAAATATCAACATACGCGTAAAGCATAATTTATTTCAGCCCATTCTGGTCACTCTGCTCGGTTGGCACAGGGAATTACTTTAAATTCACCGAACAATCAATATGCAATTTCATAAAGGTGCAAAAGCGGCAGATATCCCGCGGTACACGCACCACGTTCGATTTACCAAATACCGGATATCTCGTGATCCATGCTCAATGTGGTAATAGCGGAATAGTCCTGCACTTCACATCCATGCCAATATATAGATTTATTTTAACTTATTCGATTGAATTATGTAAAAGCTGGCTGCACTGGCAACTAATAGAACAGCTACTGTTCTACGTATTTAAAACAGTCTTTTTTATAATAAGCGTAACAACAATTTTGTTATAATCTTGGGAAGGAAAGTTCCCATTCATCCCTGCGTAATAATTCTCTTTCGCGCTACTCGTGTTCCAATTTAATTGAACATTTCTCATTATTTTTAGCTGATAAATCTCATCAACGCATCTTTTCGGATAGCATAATATATTATATAGGCATGCAACAAGTATATATAGTACGTAAGTACACGCAATAAATGTCGGCGTGATTTATCAATCAGCATTGCTCGCAATGATTTAGAATTCCGTACGAGTATTTATTGGTTGCGCTTTTCATATTACTGCATCGAATGTCTCAGCGTACACGTATAATAAATCGTTTTCGGAATCTGAGACGAGCTTGAACACAGTGCGTTCCAATTTCGAAAGCAATCGCAAGTTTTAGGACAGCGTTCGTTCGTGTAATAACGTTCTCGCTTCAATTCTTATTGCGTAGCCGCTTTGCAGATTATTCCCCTAGAGTGGATTAAGGCATATTAATATTATTTCATCGCAGTCCGGTTTAAAACCACGAAGCAAGTACGCGAATGCAACTAAAATGAAAAAATGCTGTACGTCGTAGGTTATTTGTCAAATTATTTGCAATCATGTTCGTTGTTTCCATAAAGTGGTCCATAAAATAATGTGAATCACAATTTCTGTATTCCCGAAAGGGAATTGAAAATAGCGCGGAAGTGATGTTATTCGGGCCACGCGGGGAAAGGTCTGTATAAAAATTGCGCTTTTATTATGCAACGTCACTGTACTACCAGTAGAGTAATTTTTCTGTAAGCTTCGCTTGGCTGAACTGTCTGGGGTCAGCACAAGGGTGCGTATTTGGCAAGAATATCTTGTAACGCATTCTGAACGTTCCTTTGTACTTTGATGCACTTTCAAAGTGCGCCTTTCGTTTCAAGTATCAGTTTGGTGTCCAATATTCAGCAACTGAATCGAATTTAAACCGAGCGATGGTTCTGGTCTCAACGGTGAATATTGATATATTATACATATAAAAAGAGGTATACGTACAGTTGGCGCCGTACTCCTTGTGAATATAGTAAGAAAATGTAAATAAAACATTTTATTAAACATTAATAAGTATCGAAAATCGTTTTATTGCAACAATAATGCCACATTGTACTTATTGTTAGCGCGATACAGCGGTATAAATAAAGTGAAATACGTATACAATTATTCTCAGTTGTAGCTCGTACATTTTTCAAGTCAGAATCAATTGATTTACTGATATTCTTGAACGACGTGGATTTCACACTCTATTGAAACGTTTCGAATGGTACTCTCGGACAACATAAATCAAAGTAGGACAACTTCAATGTTCACGTGACGAAAGTTGCCTTTGTATACACTCTACGTCGAAGCATTGGCAGTATTTGCAACAGTAATATAATATTAATAACTACAGGGCGAATATCCGTGCAATTTTTATATGTTGAAACGGGGCACATGTATTTTTTATTACTTTGCTTACTGTGATTTAGGTTACGATGTATCACAATAATTATATTGATTTTATTAGGTGTAATGTAAAACAATTGACAGGAGAAATTGATTGAAATTACGCGTGTTAGAAATGTGTATAAGCGTTCAAGATAGAAAGTGTTCACGATGTTCCGAGGACAAAACAAATCTAGCTTCTTGTATAATAAGGATCCACTGTTAGTTAATGGCTGATCATTTTTTCCATAAACTCCGCATTGAAATTAAATATTAGATTGTGTACATCTTTCTGAAGAGTTCCAGTATACGTTCATAATGTGTCAATAACGCGAAAATCTCTTATAAAACAAGTCTAACGTGATTAAATATTAGCATTATTCAATTACAAAGCCAATATAAAATCATTATAAACTTGTCCATTCAGATATGTACCTGCGAAACTCATTAAGAATCGATATGAGTAAAATACGGTTAGATATATTCGTGCTTCATAACAATTTAACGAACCCCCAATCGATATTGTGCCCCTATTCAAATGTGCTGCTTATCGTCCACATAATAACAGTTCATATTGAGTTAATTGAAAGCCGATTTGCCATACACTTGCTCGAACCTTCGTGACAAATTGCTGCTCGTATTCCTGCGTTTTAAAAACCTTTAAAACCGTTCATATGATTAGATCGATTTTTGCCTGGCGTTTTATTATTCATGCCGAATATTGAAATGCTGAACACGTCAATCCGCCTATAAAGATAATATGTAAAGGAACCATTGGTCCATGATTCTCCTGCAATATACCTTCCACCCCTCGGGTAATGTTCCGTGCGTTCGTGATCTAAATGCCGTGGAAAAAGCGACGAATTTGAAAGGAAAAGGCATTGTAATGGGAGTGATCGAAGATGTGTGACGTAAAAGGGCTCCTCTTGAAACTTCTAATGGATGCGATATGTTTCATGCAACGAGAAAGCCCATCAGTATTGGCTAATGCACTGATGGGGGCTACTTTATTCATGAAATTCGTGTTCAGTTACTAAATTTACAATGAGACGTTCAATATAGGACAGAGGAGAGTAAAATGAATCCTTGGTTAGTTCCTATTATGCTCCATTTCCCCTTCTTGTTATGCAGAATTTACAAAAATATAGTGACGACATAAATAATGGAATAATTATTTCACTGTCAAGCAAAGGATATTTCGTAAAGGTATATTTCGAAAGAAATTCTGAATGATGTATACATAAACTGTTCGCCAGATAAAAGGAATTTAGAAATGAATACGAATAGAAATGAAGAAAAATGCAATGAAAGGGAAGAATAACCAAAAGAGCAACTGCTTTCAACTCGCCAGTGTAAATGAATGACAAATCAAAATAATTATTATGAGAATGGCAATGTTTCGTAAGAGATACAAATATTTGCATCTGAACCCACTTTTTATTGAAAATATGAAGAAAATTTAGGGAAGATGTCTCGACCACCTGCAAATCCTGAATTGAAAGCGTAGGATTCTATGTCCAAGCTGATAAAATCAACTTTCAATCGCTTCAACAGAGATTGTATATGCATATAATATCCACAATTAAATGGGGAATGATGGTAAGATACGATAATACTCGTATTATGATTTCGATAAAGCGCTCTAACTAAATATTTGTGGAAATTGTAGAATTAATTGCGAAAATTTATTAGCGCAAGTCTACCTTAACTTTCACAAAGTTCGAAAATACATATCAAAATGAATAAAGAGTGATGTACACGTGTACAAGAAGATAATTTCCAACAAATTTCAGTGGGATATAAAAATAATGGTTATAATTGTAAACAAACAATGGGAAAAATATGAAGATAATTGTTGGTGATTACGTTTGACTATTATCCAAACACAAAACCAATTCGAACAGTTTAATGTACGGGACGCGAAAGTCTTATTTCAAATGCTTTCCCTTAACCACACAAGAAACATGTTGTTAACGGCGGTCCCGTAATTTTTGTCTAATAATTCACATAAGTATGTATATACAATACATAGTGAATAAATTGCAAAAATATTCATCCTCACCAAGAAACGAGTTTCTCTTTGCATCGTTTGTGCAATTTTAATATTACGTTAAGTAATATTATATTATACACAAATGTTGTAATACAACTTCCTATTAATCGCTAAACTGACGTTCAATATTTCATATATTCTACCTAATATATTTCCTCGCGAGTATATATTTTTAATAATTCGAGTATATACTGAGCGTCCCGCAAGTAGATAAAACCTTGCATGGTAAACTGGGTTAATGTAATCCATAATCGGGAATACATTCTTCCAATTTCATAGTGAATCATTTGATCTACTTTGCGCGACGAAACGAAGAATTTATTTGATTCCGTTGAACAAAAATATAAACAAATTTTGAAATATTTAATCGCAAATTTCAATTAAACTGTATTTTGTAATTTACACTCGTCCCCTGTTAATACATGACGTTGAATTATTTCGTCGTAAAATTACATCTTCTCAGATATTTTTGTACTAAAAGATCGTAGTGCCATAAATGAAACAATATGTAGTACTTAATTGCCCTCGGTGCTCAATTCAAAATCAATTTGTTAACAGAAATGCCGGATCGCAAACAAACATTAATATCACGCTTGTTTCAAAGAAGTCTCGCTTACGAAAACAATTTCGTTCATCGTTCGCGACTGAATAAAGTATGTGACGAGGTGAATCACATAAACGGTTACAAGGCTATACGGGCCTCGAGGTTCTCATTAATTCAATATCACATCAACGAAAAGAGATGCCGACAAATTTCTTATTCGAACTTTCATATTTACGTGCTGCACGTTCCTGCGAGCAGCATCTTATTGGTAGCATCGCGATTTCGAAGGCGAAATCGTTTCTTGGCATTCGGCATCCCTCTAATTTTACTCGTCACTGTTTTTCGAACGTTACGTTTTCCACCTGAATGCATCGCGAGAGTAAAAGAAATCAATCGTTCGTCGATCGAAACGCGCGGAACGAATGGTTCCTAATAATAAAACGCAAAGCAGGATATTCTACACAATGTTTAAACGCGAACACTTTATGAAAGATAAATTATTATACACGAATATTATTTTGCGTACTAACATAGTAATAGCGGCGACAGCTTCGGCATCCAATAATAAAATATCGATGCTCCAAAAAGCTAAATACATATTACACAAGCAAAGCAACGAAAATAACAGCGGAAGGCTTCACTAATTTATTGTGACATGCACAACACATCTTTCATTTATAGTTTCTAAACTTTTCTTTGCGAAACTTTATTATGTTCGATATATTACATCCACGATTCTTGTCGTTCTACTGAGAAGAAAACACTCCGTCACTCAATGACTTCTAATATTACGAGAAATATTATATTTCATTTATTACTACATATAGCACGTCCGTAATGAATTTTAACCCTTCGACCCTTTGCTTGCGCTGCGCAAAGAATCATTACAACCTCCGAGATCCTCGAGTTAACATCGCACAGAACTTTCCCATTTTCAAATTCGCGAATACATAACGCGCCTCAACTACCTTGCTCCCTCGTCGAAATTTCCGGTTTCCACTTCTTCCAATTTAATTGCACGAGAAACAAACCCGCTGAAATTAATCTACCTCCCCCCCCCCCCCCCCTCCACCCTGCGCCGACTACATCGAACAATAATTAATAATATCCGACGGAGCGTAATATTCCTCCAGCACTTTCCGCAACGAAAATTTCCGGTTTATCAAGGAGCTCCGCGACAACGCCGCGGCGAGAAGAAAGCCGAACGGCGCAAGCGGTCGCGAACCGAAATTTTCACGAGGAACCGTCGACGCCGATTCATTCGCAGAGCGATAGGGAACACGGCGCTTGTAAGCACCCACCTCCTCGAACACCTTCAGACGAGAAAAAAGAATACTTAACAAAGTTCAGCGGGTCCCGAATTTTTTTTTCGACTTCGTAGCATAACGCTCCTCGGGGGAGCCGTGGTAATTAGCGGGAAACGCAATTACGGGCATTTAATTAAAGCAAGTCGTCGTCGTCGTCGTCGCCGTCGCCGTCCTCGTTCTCCCTTCTCCCCTTTCCAGCCCCGTCGAACCCTTCATCCCTGAACCGGCAAGTCGTTGGAGGTCGCGCCCTTAGAGCCCGCTACCGAAATTTCAGCGTTTGGTTCTTTTTTTTCTTTTTCTTCATTTTTTGGTAAACGATATCTGGAGACGCGACTCACGGCTGGCTCTCTAATTATTCGTCTGCTGCCCTTTCTGTTCCTGTTTCCTTTCTTTTAATCGTCCCTCGCGTTTTCCTTTTGCCCCTCGGTTTTCTTGCTCGCGTTACCAGACGCGACCCGGTGGCCCGGGCGCGAACGGTAAGGCGACACTCGTACGCCGAGGTAAATTCACTTCGAAAATCGTTCCCCTTAAAATCGGTTTCGCGTGATTTTATCGCGCCGCCCTCCGTGCGGAAAGTGAAACATTCCGTGGAAAAGCTGTACCGCTCTCTTCGTCGAACAAAACCTGGACTTAGGACCCGACTGAAATCCCGACACTCCGATTCGCCCTCGGTGCTTCTAAAATCGTTTTCTGGTTATTGTTAAATTGTGACGCGCGAGGTAATTGTAATATTGCAGGGCAGAGGGTATTCGAATGGTAAAACTTCTTTCGAAAATACGGGGTTTCTCGCGTGCATGGTGCACTGAGGTTAAAGCGAGTCGAAAATATGGAATAAAATTTGTTGATAACACCACCTTCTTCCAGCAAGTATTATCGACGCTGCGGATTAATAAAAATTCAAAGTTGTGTGCAGGTCAGGATAAACTGGATAAACTAGACTTAAATACGAAAATGAAACGGCTCGCCCTGATGTCCAATGGCTGCAATTAAGAAATTGTTCTCCCTTCGCAGCGCTGTACCGCAATATATACTTCTTCGTCGTCGAAGTAAACCGATCCATAAATCTTGCTTCTCTAAGCGTTCGATTTCCCCCTGTGCAGTCGGTTTGCGACGCTTCAATCGCGATCGTCAGATTTAGATGGGAAACATCCCCGGGACAGTAAACTGAAAAATTCCAGTCACACGTTAATCCTTGGGAATACAAAACTGGAGCTCAATTGATCGCTTCGAAAAATGGCAGTCTCGTGCTTCGCTCGTGACACAAACCTCAGCTGTGTCTTCTAAACAGAATGGCGATCCTCTTCCTCGTTTATAAGTACCCCAATGAGGAATCTGGAGGACTGTGGCTTACCAGAAAGCGCTTTTGCATTAGAGAAGTCTTTCCTATTAGTATCGGTTACGGTTTAGTATTGGAGAAGTCTTTCCTATTAGTATCGGTTACGCTGGAATTGACCAGTGAAATGTGCCTAACGTGTTCGTGAATATCTCGCGACGATCTTATGACTTCTTTAAACAAAATCATCGCGTAGATTTAACAAGACATTTAACAAACATCCTGTACGTGCACTTTAGGCAATAAAAACTCGAGCGTCTATACTACGAAAAGATTTGTAAGTCGACGAATCGTGATTTCACCAGCGAAGGCGTCTGCGACGATTGAACGCAATCGAAAGTATCTAGTTCAGCGTGTCTAGTCAGCCTAAATTCGAAACATTTCAATATCCGCTTAACTTTGACTTCCATTGTCACCGATATCTCCAAACGAAAATGATTTACCGGAGCCACCATCGATATAAGAATCCAGCGATCGGTACAGCACCGATCTTTTCGCTATTTTCGTTTTCTTCCATTTCGATGAATAAATAAGTTATCAATTGCACGCGACGTATCGTTCACCGCGCATATTAATTCGTGTCCAGCCAACTTTTTATTCCCGAGCTTGCCACGACTAAAATTTAACGACGCGATGTCTGGCAACCTTTTATTGTCGCGGAACTGGTTCTCCTTGATCCATTCATTGTTCGGAACACTGCACGTGCGCGAATCGCGCCTACACCTCTTGGCCTACCTGGATATGTACCTGTAGAGGCAAACGCGTCGACGAATTTCGACGAAACAACAATCGCAGCTTCTCTATGCATTCGCGAAGCAGCGCAATAATTCGCGGAAAATACGCTGCACCGTTAACGGCACTGCATTGTCCGATTACCGATGACCGCAAGAATAATTCATCCGCGGCGCGTCATTAATATAATTATCAATGAATAGCGCCGTTACTGCCAACTGTTGGAAACATTGGATTAAAGAATCCGTTTAAATACGCCGACGCGAACGCCCGAAGTTTATTCGAGCCTTTTAGTAACGATAATGTTCAAAGTCACGATAAATTGTCATTTAGCTGGCCAGATTATGGATACGAGCATGCAAACACCGGGATAATAGAGTATTACGATAATTGCGAATGTTATTCATGTTGTTAAGCTCATGGTGTTAAGCTTTCTCTTTGTTCTCAGGCTGAAAGTTCCGAGTAAAAAGCGATTACTATCGGCCGATGTGTAAACATGAATTGTGTGCGATAGGTGAACGATGCTGATGCCCATTCTTATAAACGGCGCAATGTGTTTATGCGTTTGAAATGCCGTGCACATTCACGTTCGAAACGGTTGCGCGTACGCGAAACGTATTACTGGGGTCGTATTGGAAATAAACATCGTTGGGGAAGAGTATTTCCAATTGTCGAATAAAAGAGCGCATTGAATGAACTGTGCGTCAAAATGTATAAAAAAAAACAGGAACAAAAAGTGAAAAGTAATAGCGTCACGACGTACCTTCCGATTGGCCAGTGGAAATAAAAGGTTCGCGTACGCGATCAATAATTAATTCGAATTCGGCGCAGGTGAAAAACGCAATCGGCGGAAATAGCCCCGAGCGGCTCTACAAGCTTAAAAGTTAAACAGCTAAGGGAGAGGGTTCGCGAAAAATTTGCAAAGAAATGTGTTGCTAACGAAGAAACATTTCCATCGGTCGTGCGAACTCAGTGAATGGCAAAGTGTCAGCAGCGAGACACTGATTTGCACTCGAAGCAGGAAAATACATAGCATTCGAACACGTTCATTGAAACAGGCATAACAAACGTTTCTTTCTAAACATCCGCGTCTCCCTGGAGTAATCCTCGGGGGACAAGCCGTGGAACACGACGGGACGAGAAACCAACCGGCTCAGACATAGAAATTATGCACCCCCGTAAGTAGAGCGTTCGTTATGAACGGCGACCCGATTCGTCGAACCGGGATAATTAAAATCGTTCGAATTATAACGTATCGTCGGATCGGTAACGAGTTCAGCAGTAAGCACCAGCGTAGCCACCTGCTTATAAAGCGAACGCTGGGTCGGATGGCCGGGGTGGTGAAAACGGGGTATGTAACACTCCAATTAAGCTGATGCATCAGTCTACAATGTCTAGAGTACGGAGCTTCACAATGAAGCCCCCCCTGGCGCCAGACACTGTAACGAGTTGTAACGTTATAATGTCAAATACCCGTATGCGGGTTCTCGGAAGCGTTTCGCACGTTTTCCGTGGAAGTGTCGGTCGGTCGGTCTTCTTACGTCCGTTGAGAAGTCGGACGAGGCCAGGTGATACGACTGATTACGGAACGGGGATGCTGCGTTAACGAGACTTTGGGAGGAAAGGGGAACAAATGCAGGGCAAACGAAACACCGGTTCGCATTTCGAGCGTGTTTCGTTTTGCTTCGTTTCGGTGAAGCGTATCGAGCGATCGAACGTAGACATTGAACACTGTCGGCGAGAATTTTATTACTATTATTATTAGTATTATTATTATTATTATTAGTTTTCGTCGGGTTTGTGTAATATGAGTTTACTGACATTGGTAGGAGAGGCGATTGCCTGAAATAGCTTGCATGTACGAATATTATTGTACATTGCTGTATTATTGGAATTTATTACGATCATCGGTGAACAACGGTTGGGTTCGCCGTGTTCGTTTATGTACAAATATAATATTCGTCTGATAATAAATGGAAGTGTTGAAATTAATGAAATGTTCTGAAATGAATAATATTAAGTAATGTTTGTTTAAATAGAAACGTAATAATTGCAATTAACAAAGTATTATGATGAATATGTTCGACGTGTTCTTGCGTTTTCATTCATTCAGCGAAAAAGGCAACTCGTTTATTTTCAGCAACGAATTCATTTACTTATTATAGCTTTAGTCACAACAACGCCGATGGTGAACGTCCAGCGAGGATGTACGTGTCCTGAAAAAAATCGATACACGGTCCCGCGTTATATCACTTTTATTTTGTATTCGCTTGCAATCATTTTGCAAAATGCATGCTGCTGCGCGAGCTCCTCAAAAATATATTACACGGCACCTCTGTTAAATATAAATATTTAAATTTCACGGTAAACAAAATATTTATAGCGCACCATGGCGCTAGGTACATTGTTCCCAAGATAAACGCACGCGAAATTTATAGATTCAATTTCTGGCTCGTGGTGCATAAACTTCTAACAATCTGGCGTACACCGATGTGCTCCAAGAACGATATTGACGATACATTCGACGCGGATTTCGACATAGGACAATGATTCATCTCGATACAGACCAATGTTTGCCAGTTCACTATTCATCGTTCCATGTCATACTGTTCGATAGAGCGATGCGTCAGAATCGAAAATAAATATTAATTTATCATCTCTATCCATGATTCGATTTTATAATTGATTCCTGAAGATACACCTGCCGCACGGCTGTTCCAGACGTCCAACATGCCAATCTGAAAACAGAGATAAGTGTAGTTGCATTTCAAGACAATTTATTGTAGATAATATTTCGTGCGCACCGAATTACAATAACGATAATATTGAACGAACTGCGAAGAATACGGAAACAAAACAAAATAATAATAATTTCAAATTGTATTATTAATCGCATGCGTCGCGCGTTGACACCTGATAAAATTGCCAGCATTATTCACTCACAGACGCAAACAGGAACCGTACTGTACACTACGTCTCGACGTATTGCAAGATTTCTGGAATAACCGCACTAATGTAGACATGGCGTAACCCTTTCGCACTAGTTCAACCAGAAATTCTTGCGTTGGACAATCCATAGACTCCATAATGATAATAATAATAACATAGATGCAAATAATTTCTTTAAAAAAATGTGCGTCACCCTTTCAACTTCGCAATTAATATCTGGATAAATGTAAGTCCTGTGTGCAACAGTTACACTTCTAACTTATAGAACTTATATTACTTTCGTGAAGCTTTTCAAATTAGAAGAGAACTGTAAACGTTCGATTCGATCGCTGCGATGCAGTTTTCCAAGGAAAGCGTCGTTCCTTCTTCTTATTCCGCACAAAGAAGAATTCTCGTAAATTGTCAAAGCGACGAGACATTCGTCAGCGGTGCGTCCGGCGACGTTCATCAGCGCTCCTTATCTTGCAGAGGACGAAAATTTTCGAGGAGGTAAGGAGACAAAGTGCTTTTTAGTGAGTCATTTCGAGGATTAACGCTTCGCCAATCACGAAGGTTTCGCTCGGATGAAATTTTTCCAAGCATACTCGAACGCGATATCCAAACCAGTCACTTGAATGGACCCAGGAAATTTGGTCCTTCCCCCCTTGGGGCATTCTTGATAGCCTTCCTTGATTCAACAAATCTGAGCGTAACACACGAACCAATTGTTCGTCCGTGGTATTTCACGATAAGCATTAACGTTAATTGTCTTGCTCCAAATATTGCAAGCAAACTCAGGTCAATTTGATTGCAGTTCAATTTGATATAAATAATCGTGTCTTTAGATTTTTACGTCGTTTCTGAAAGTGACGGCAAAAGTTTCCAGTTCGTGTTTTCAGTATTTGACAGAACTTTCTTCTTAATCGTATTAATTTATCCACGATCGATGATTCGATTTTGCAATTAATTTCTGCTAAATATTTTTGATTCACTGCCGTCCCAGATATCCAATTTACTAATAGTTATATAGTTATATAGAATAATATTATATGATATTTCCTTGCACATCAATTTAGTCAACTTGTTTGTTTTTAATAGTAACAATAGTAAAATGTGATAGTGACTAATGTACACGAACAGTCCAACTAATTTGCGGTTAAAAGTTCAGGACCTCTCTCCTACTTTTCCAAATATCCGATCCTTTATTACTCACTGATTAATTCGACATTAATATTTATCTAGCAACCATTTGCTTCGGTTCAACGTTTCATAGCTCGAGGGTGTTTATCAGTTTTCAATTTCAGATTATTAATCGTTTCACGAATTTCTGTACCCCTGGAAATAGTTGGCAATCCCCAAGTTCTGATCGATACATTATACGTCTGAAAGATGTGATTATTATTCTCGTTTAATGTTTAAATCATAGACATAAGTAAATCTAATTAACCCTTAAAATACCAATATCTTGTCTCGTTCGCCCCAGATTCTAAATAGTTCACCGCAGGAAAAAGTTTCGAATTCCGACTAAAAGACTGGGTTATCGAAAGCGCCAAGCACTTGGTGGTCTCAATATAATAATACAGCTAAACAAACTACTGGAACATATAAAAAAAAAAAAAAAAAACGAAACAAAAGTCGCGGAATGTAAATGTCCAGTATACGTGACTTCGAAGGAGCCAAGGGCTTATAGAGCGTTGATAACGTCACGATTCTTTGACACGAGCAATTAAGGATAGTTCCGTCTGAAAAGTTTTGCTTAAAACTGCTGTCGTTCGATATGAACTTGGGAGTGCCGTTTTATGTCGTTCCCCTTTGTTTTCCGCTTGGAATTCATTTCGGTTATGGAGCAATTCCAGGAATTGTTGGCAATTTACGGAAACTTGTCGGCATTCCCAGGGGGGCACATCGAGCTGTGAAGTAGAACTGACAAAAACTAGAGCTAAAACATTCGCAAATGCCATTTCCTTCGTATCGCTGGCTGGTGCCGTGCCTGCGCATGCGAGAAGAACCATGAATCATATTGTTTGTAATTTTCGCATCGTACTATTTGTTCTAATTGTCGCCAGTGCAATGGATGTTTCGTTCGCAGGGCAAGCGAAGAAAGCGAGGATTGCGGATTCCTTTCGATTATAGATTTATGAATAGATTTTTTAAATGTTTAAGAAGCGTTAAGTAAGAGCTGGTATTTTTTATTCCGCAGTTGCAATTAGTTGAAATTATTTGAAAATTCGTTCGACCCCTTGCGTTAACGAATTCTTTAATAATTGTATTTTTTGCTATGTTACGTGACGCACGAATAATTCGCAATGATACACTGTTTAACAGCATTGGCAGTATTTAGCACAGGTGTACACATAACTCGCATTATGGAAATTTGTATATTTTTCATTTCTTCCCCTCTTTTTATCTGCGAGAAGTAAAACGTCTTATAATATTCGAGGGAGCCTCGCAAGCACCCGTTGCATTTCTGCCAGCACTCAACTAAGTTTGAAAGAATTAATGCAGCAAAAAACAATGATGCACGATTCGACTGTCCACCTTTTGTGTACATTAAGATTGTACCACCTGTAAGAGTGTAAGATTGATGAAATACGTAATACCAATATCTCACTCTGAAACGCAATATACATTGTATATAGTCATATGACTACAGCGGCAATGAAAGGATGAACACGTCAATATAAATTGTAAATTTCGCTTAATTATTATTCGAAACAGAATTCGCCGTATGAAACTTTTATTTTCCATTTCATCTCGCTTCACGTGCGTTTTCTCAGTTGAACAAATCCGTCCGTTTTACTAGACTACGCAAGTTAAAAGATACGGCGATACAAAATTGCGCGCGTGCTGTGCTGAAATCGTTGCAACATACATTTCCATTTCACAAAGAAAAAAAAAACTAGTATCCTGCGTTGTGAAAGAGAATGATAAGCTGTTGCGATATTTCGCATCTGTATCGGGCGGCTTGTTGGCAAGCGTGCTGCTCTGTCGTACGTATCTTTGTAAATTTCGATTTTTAAACTAATTACCATAAAGCGTACAAGAACGCTTCGTGTACAGGGAGAAGAATATTTTCGTAGACCGTGTCCTTCGGTCTTATAAAGTGCCTTCACGTACATCGGCCTTTATTAAAGAGGAACAAGAATAATACGTTCGTCTCTGTCGTTTATTTAGTCATTTTTAATAACAGCACAGCCACGCACGACGATGGCTTCGAACCGATTGTGAGTCTACTCGGTGTTTCCTTAGTTCTTGTAACTTGAACGAGTGCACTTCGGATTCTTCTATCGCGGGGTCAGAAAGACCCGTTTCACGTGACCCGTTTGGTAGCTTTGACCAGCTCTTCCGCCACTTCCTTTCATTTCCCGTGCCCTCTTTGCTCTGTCGTTCGTTGAAATCCAATTAAACTAATTTTCAAAAATCCGCGCCGCCCGATTTCCCATTTTGCAAGACCTAGTTATATGACTCTGGCATTCAGTTATTAGTAAATTCGTCGGCGATCGAGCTTTCTTTTCGCAATTACCAGGATAGCCCTGAAATATGTGAAAATATACCGCGTTGCTCGATTCTTCTACTGTATTTGAAGTCGCTTGACACTAACCAAACATCGTCATAAGGAAACCCGATTGCAAATATTGATTCGGTAACTTAAATAACTGCTTCTCCAGGAGAGGTATTATGAAATGTCTAATTTTTCTTTGTATTACAAATTCGTATGTAAAAAGGGCCGTACTATTACGTACAGATGTATATACCGGTGAATCAATTTTGAAACACCGTTTGTAATACAATTATAGTAACATATTACATCGATATTACGATATCACGAGAATATTTGTTCTGTGTTCGAATTATTTTAACGTCTCTGAAAATCGTCATTCTCCAGCATTATTTAAATGGAAATCGAATCAGTATATTATTAGCATTAAGCGAAAAGGATCGGTCGTAAAGTAAGATTATTTGCATTGGAATATGGAGAGATTCAATTGTTCATTCCTTCCTTCGCCGACCTTGGTAACATATTGTTAACCATATTGAATTATAAGTGTAAGGCCAATGTATACCGTAAGTGACGTAATGCGACCCAGCTTTGGTGGACCTAGAACTTTTTCCAAATTCGACCGGCGAATCTGTAATTAATGTGATTCAAGAAACTTCGTAACCAACAGGTTAAAGGATCCATCAATTTCCAGCAAATTGTAAATAAGCCTAGACATAATTTGTCAGAGAGCAGACACAAGAATATCATTACGACATAATTACTATGCAGCAGATGCGAGCTTCCACGTTCGAATTGAGAGAGTAAATACATTCAGAAACAAAAAAAAAAAAGGAAAAAGAGCAGCCTACGGCTGGTTTGAAAATCATGCAGGTCGTAGGTAATGGATGATTGATGTATGAGAAAAATAAGGGTAGTATCGAAAGTTTAGAATTAATTGGTAGCGGATATAAGGATAGGCGTTAAAGGTTTAATTAATCTTTTTCTCAAAAATTGCTCGAGCGCTCTGATACGTATACGTTCAAAAGAATTCTTCATGTAACGCCTGCCTGTTAATTACGGGAGATCAGTTGACTTTTATTTCAACTATATAATATTTCTTTCGCAAATACCCTATCGAATTTAAATTAGCAAAGGCTGCAACCAAATAATTCAGTTCAGTTGATTACTATGAAAATGAATTTCAATACCCGATCAATTCTGTGGCCAATTAACAATTCGAGTCAAATCTGATAAGCGCCTAATTTTTAATTTACAATGTTCTGACAAACATGCGACAAAGGTCGTTATGAGTTTTTGACAATCGTTGAATTTGTTCATTCTAATAAGTACTTTCATTTAAAGATTCCTGGTAACAAAATTATTTCTTTTCCCTCATACCTAACTAGTGACACTGGAAGAGTAGAATATACCGATACACAGTCACTTAAGGGTTCGTTCAATTGTGAAAGCTACAGGAGAATAGGTACATTTGTGTACTCCGTCGATTTAGGATGCAAACATTTTTGTTGCTTCGTTTGTAAAAGTTTAACGAAAATCTTTTGCACGTGTCTGATTGAGCACGCGTGATTGAGTTTTAAACAAGATAAATACCTCAGTCCTACGAGAACAAATTTATTTACTGTATTTGTTTAGTCCAAGTAATTGCAAATATATCGAGAAACAAGCAAACGCAAAATTACCCGATAAGAGCTGGTCAGATGTTCCCTCGGCGTTTGTTTTGTCGGCGAAACTATTTGACAAATCCCTTTGATGGAATTTCAAGAAGCGACCAGTACCTTGCCCCATTTCCAGTCTGCTGCAACATACGATCATATTCGCTGCGAGTAAATACACTTCGACGTCGAGGGGGATAAGTTTGTTTGTAAGCGGTTATAATTTGCCTATGATATCACAAGCAGAGCCATCGTTGTAAAAGTTTACCTGAACGTTGGAATTTTTTAACGTTTCAATGTTTTTTATTATCGTGAGTGTTCGAAAGGAACGTGTCCCACTAACATTATGGAAAGCATCCGGTGGCACCTTGTTAATTTGTTAAATTAATTAATTCTTGAACATTTAACAACTACGAAATTCTTCAAGAATTATGAAACGCACATATGTGACAAACTTTAATTAATCAACATATTACCGCTTCCGCGTAGCATTAGATTTTTCTGTAACATCAATGTTATAATTCTAGCAAATATTGCGTCATTTTCCCTTCGTAAAATGCTGCAATTACTTGCAACAGGTTAACCCGTATCTTTCCCTTTCCAATAATGTAAATTCTTCTAGCCAACCGTATTAAAAAATGTGTTCTTCTGACTACGGAGCGTTTGACCAGAAACAAAAACGAATTCCAGGATTTGCTGAAATCATCGAAGAACTATTAACTGTGTTTTGTAAAATAAAGAGCTCGAGTTGCTGCTACACCTGTCTTCGACTATATCACAAACGCCACTCTTCGATCACCCATTGCATCGTTTCCTTTCAGCGCGATACGATATTTCTTTTTCGAAAATACAACATTTATACCCGTTCCGAAACGCGTTATCTTCCTCCAACAGTTCCACGATAATTCATTCCATTTCAGCATCTCTATCGTATGCACAACATTATGAATGCAAACGACGTTTTAATGTCGCATCCTTAGCGCGAAATTAATGGAGAAAGTAGCGCCGAGGGATACGGCCTGTTCGGAGGTGTACGTTTTTTAAACGCATACAGAGTAACAATTTGTAGCGCGAATACGAAATGCGGATATTTCTGGAATTAAAAACGACAACTATTAACATCGACGGCCGACTCGAATATCTCGGTGGCAAATATTAAATTTGCCGAATTAAATCCGCACAACTTACAGTCATCCGTCTACTTTCACGAAACTGGTCGATCTGTGGATTAAAAAATATGCAGCCACGTCCTTTGTGCAACACGGGAACAATTATATAACTGAGGAGCTTATGCTACGATACTCTGGGCCTCATAAATCTAGCGTCCCTCACGGTCGAACACGACAATGATTTCGCTTGGAAGAAGTTAACTAATCGCGGATATTTATATTTATTCGAGCAGATGTACATTGTTGATAGATACTGTCAAACCACTACAAATTGCTTACAGGCTCACTTTCTCTCATTTAATTTAGCACGCGCGTAAATAAATGTGTACTAAGAAGTTTATTATTTATTATTATTTATTATTATTGCATACAATACGTGCATATTGCGGATGACATATAACTATCCAGTATCTAGTTTACCTACGATATATCAAACGTAAGAATGAGTTCGACGCCGTTGCATTAAATTATTTGCAACGCAGACTTATAATTCATTCGTCAAGGTATTCGACAATTGCTCGAAAGCTGAAGCGAAGTGGACGAAAATTAAGGCGAACATTTCAAAGACTACGAATCACAGGGTCTCCGTATAAACAAAATAATAATTCGTTTCATCAATTCCACCACCTGATACATTTCTGTGGCAAGCGATTCCTACTTCAACCAGGAAACTGATAAATTTCACGCGCAACGTAATCGTGAAAAAAAATGCGACGCGTCGCGGGGTAATTGAAGTCTGATTTTCAGCCGGACAGAAAAAAGAAAGAATAACCAGAACACACCAGACGAAATTGCAAGGGCGAGTCGGTGAATGAGGCGGGCGATCAAAAGAGTAGCTCCTTCAAATTTTTCTCGCGGATTGCAAGGCGCGTGAAACAAAAGCACGGTATTTATAAAGAATCTTAACGAGTCTGTGTAATTAGTGTAATTACCGTTGGCACCGGATACGTAGGAGCCCGCGTAGTCTTAATGCCCGCGTCACTCGAAACGCTCTCCATAATTCCTTCTAATATATCCCGCCTGTGAAATGGGTGGAGAGGGTGGAAAAATAAGAAAAAGAAAAAGGTGGCAGTGCCGGTGCAGTATCTAGATCGAAACTGTGAACGAGGGTCCTCCTCGGCGATTGCCAGCCAGAACGGATTACCTCTAATCTCTGACATTAGCTCCCTCTCTGCATCGACCGTGCTTTGCACGTTTCTATGGGAATATGTCTCAATTTAGTCTCTGCTTCATTTCTTACTTTGCCCCCTTTCCTTTTTTCGCCTTTGTTCGCCGCGTACGTTCGCCCGTGAACGCCGGAATATAAAGGATGGGCGAAATAAATCTTTGCAGCGCCCGTGAACGGGAATTCTTTGAAACTTGCTAATTAAAGAATCGCACTTAAGATACGAATGGAAATTTTTTCGCCCCGTTCGCGTGAACGTCACTGTCGTTAGAGGAGAGGAATTGTACGACAGCTTTTCCTGAAGCGATTCCGATAGAAGGTGAATTTAATAAACAAAACGTACGCATAAACGGGTTTCGTCGTCTTCGCGTTTGCGGTTCCGAGGAGAAAGCGCAGGAACTGCATTGGATTCCTGACTCTGACTTTCTTTCAAGGTAAGCCGACGCCGAGGTGTTTTACCGTGTAACATGTTTCGTGTACTAACACCTCGATGATTTGTTAAGGCGCGGTAGCACCTTCCGTTGAAACTGATTGAAATCGTATAATCTAGACGAACTGCGGGTGGACGATACTCATTGTTGGCTATTCCTTGTGAAATATAGGTACTACAGATTTGTAGATCCAGGCTGACGTAGCATCCAAACAATAGATATCAATCACTAAGTCGTGCGCCACTTGCTTTCGAAATTGACGGAACAGTCGAACGTAGTTTGCAAATACTTGCTGTTCTCGTAAACTACCGAACGCATGATCGATTGATTATTAAGTGCTTCGTTCTGAAATACAGTGAAGGAGACAATTTTCGAAAGGGGAATTTATGTTGTTGGGAGGGCGACGTGAATGTAATTGAAACATAATTTAATGGACGTGTTTCAGAAAGTATCTGCCTCTCAACTAATTCTGTCGATATATGTCAGTATTAAAAATAATAATTTTTAACATCAGACAACTGAATTGAGCTTAGCCGCAAACTAGTTTGTTTATTTTTATCATTTTTCGTACAAACATGTAACATATTTACATACAGCCAGTAATATGCTACCGGTAGGTAAATCATACTTTACAAAAGATTGGTACATAAAACTGCCATTTCTATACTTGTTAAAACGCTTGTTCGCGTGTAAGCGAGTAAACACATTGCTGAACAGAGGAATAGGATAAAAATGTGCAAATTAAAAGCGCCTGATTGAAATTCACACACCCGCTAAAACTTCGCTAGGTAAACGTCGCACATCGCAAATCGCGCCAGTGCAATGAATTAATTAGAATGTCAAAGAATTTACTCGCGAGGGATGGAAGTGAGCACATGGATCAACTGAAACGGTGCAAGCTAGTTACTTCAGGAAGATGTGATGTAAACGTAAATGAGGTCGCAAAAAGTAGATAAGATCTACGTTAAAACGCAAAATTTTTAATGACAACCATTTATAACTGCGCTTTCAACTTTCGTAACTGTACATTTGTTTCATTTTATGCAATAATATCCCCCAACGATTCTATACGATTATTTCATTCCCCAATATTGCATGTTTCAAACTGTGAAAGGATTTTAGAAAAAGGAATGGGCTCGCAAGGATTCAAAGTCACACCGCGTTCATTTTAGTCTTACCTTGTCACGAGAATCTCGTTTACAGCAAATAATTACAGCATAATTGTAGCTCACACTTTCGTTACGAACAAAATTAAATGAAATCGTGGTGCTGTTCTTTGTGTCTTTAATGTCTTTAAATTATACGTATATTGTACTGTGTGTAGAATTGTTAGCGAATAAGTAGTATTAGAAGTTCATTGTCTGTTACTACTTCACATTACGTACTGTATATCGCGTTCTTACAAACTGATTGCTTTTGCACAGTTTATATAATACATTATTATGTCTGTTAATTATTCCCTCTAATAAATCCTGACATATAATACAATGGTTCCTTTACTTTCATTAAAGGCAGTACATGAATATTTCCCCTTCTATTCACATAATGAATAATTTTAATAAAATCTGCGATTAAAATAGTTTTAACACCACAGTTCCTAAAAAGGTAATTCGAAAATTTCCACGATTATGTATATAACAATAAACCGAATCACGCGATGTCTCATTATCCACTGTCAGCTATTTATTTTTCGCAGCCTCTTTGACAATCATTCGATCAATTTAACAACAATCGACCACGAATGCACATTTAATCCGACTCCCATCTAGCGGTTCATCGATTTAATTGACGACCAACATACGAAATGTAACGACGGGACAAGGCCGACAGTTATCTGTAGCAGAATTACAAATACTCGAACAGCGATGATGATAGGCTCGGCTTCGAAGGCGTAATTAATCAGGTGTCAGGCGGCATTGGTGAAACGTAAATCTAAGCGTTGCTCCTGACATTGGGTAACAGCTAAGTGCCTCTCACTCTGGGAAGCCACGTGTGCGAGAACGGTTCACCGGCAGTTGCCGAAGAGTCTTGTACTTCGTCCTGTGTTGCCTCCGCCATAATATCCGAACGAAGAAGGCGAGAGCGACGTCTCCGCTTTTTATGACTTTTACGTTTATATAACAAAACTACGCACAGGGGCCCGGCGTTGCGAATAACCTGCCCGATTCCTTAATATTACAGAGAGCCCGTGGAACTTTCTGTAGGCGGTCGATTTGCATAATTTACTACAATGAAATTTCCCATTCACGAAGAATTCCATTGGTGTTAGAATACATTTTATCAAATTTAATAGAACGAAATATTTACACGAGTGAAAAGCCACGCCGACGGTTATCGTATTGAATTATACGAAGATGTTTATATATTGAAAGTAGATGGATGAACATAATTATTTTTAATGCGTCTATCGCAGTGATAGCACGACAGTTATTAAAATTGCAATAAATTATTTGTTCCCCGTGAACAGTAGTATCTATAATTTAAACTCAATATATTTATCGAGACACGTCTCACGTACGTGTTTGAATCAACGAATGCGTAATTAAACGCCTTCAAGAATTGGATCACTGTGACAACAAATTCCATTTCCCTCAGGTATGAGCTGACAATGTGATTGAATTGCACGGGTAATTATAGGACGTGCTAATGGCATTTCTCGTTGCAGTAAACGCTACGTCATGGTTATTAATGGCAATTGATTGTTACGAACGTCGGCGCTGAATTTACGCCACTCGTAATTTCATTTTAATAAGAACAAAAAGCGTGATTGTATCAATGAATCGAAGGCGTTTCCTTTCGACGTAGATAGTACCCAGTAATGTGTACTTTGTATACAATGCTCAGCATTTATTTTGCGCATAAATGAAAATCGAAGACGTAAATTACACGTAATGTAATTAGTAATCGAAGAGCAAAGACACGCGTATCGCCACGGCTAAGTACATCGTAACAAACGATTGATACAATCGTTTCTCTAATTTCTTGTACATTACGACGGCATTCTCGATTAAACGGCGAAGCAAATAATGTAACGAATAAAAACTGTAATAATAGTACGTTACCTCTTATTCGATGCAACAGCTCTCAAGTGTCTTCCAAATAACTTCCCAGCGTTGTGTTTTACGTCAGTACAAGAGTTTGGGGGATTCTGCATCTTCCCAGTGAAAGGAGTCCTCGTGTGGCGTGGCTGTATAAAAACGGGCGGATCTTTCGTTTAAGGCACACTTGGATTCAACTCCTTAACTCACGTGCAACCATGAGGGCCTTCGTAGTAAGTAACAGTGACTTCCTGCAAATATCCATCGACTCGTTGCTGCAACCAGATTGTCAAACCGTCGCTGACAAAACCTCGAATGTGTTACTCGTTTGTTAAAAAATAACGAAACAAATATCCTCTCGCGTTTCGGCCCCTCGGGAGTGCAACATCGAGCTTGTCACAAAATATCCCAGCAATTGTTTGGAGCGCGAAGGAGATATATCGCGGTCTCTTTTGTACACCCTGCACGCACATTCGTCCTCGAAGATTTCAACAACGATACGCTTTCCTTCGCAGGTTTCTTTGCTCGTCGTTTCGCTGATCGCCGTTAGCGCGAATGCAGGCGTGAGGAACGTCGCCAAACGAGGCATCCTCGGTGGTCACGGACAATCCGGCGGTGTGGAACTATCTTCTGGAGGTGGTTTGGGAGATTTGGGCGGCGTTGATTCCAGTGCAAAATACCTTCCACCTGTATCGTTGAACCACCATCACTCTGTTCCTTCCCATCCATCTCCCTCCTATGGTCCACCATCGTCCGTCTCAAGTTTGTCCGTCTCAGTGCCTTCCCCGAACTATGGTGTGCCTGCCTCAGAGCCAGTTCCATCTTACACCGGGCCAATTTCGGAACCAGCTCCATCCTACAGTGTTCCTGTTGAGGAACCAGTTCCATCTTACAGTGCTCCCGTGTCGGTGCCATCCGCATCTTACGGTGTACCCGTAACGACACTAGGCTCGTCTCACAGTGCAGGACATTCTACCTCAGTTTCTTCCACTTATGGTGCTCCAGTCGCTGCTTCAGTCCCGTCCTTCAGTTCCCACGTCTCTGCCCCAGTCACCACTTATGGTGCCCCTAGCCTGCCAAAAGCACCACTGTACGAAGCTCCAGTAGCTACCCCATCACTTTCTCTGTCGTCGCACTCGATCGGCTCTGGACTCGGCTCTGGACTCAACTCTGGATACAGCCACGGAATCGGCTCTGGACTCAGCTCTGAACTCAACTCTGGTTACAGCCACGGACTCGGCTCTGGACTCGGCTCTGGACTGAACTCTGGATACAGCCATGGACTCGGCTCTGGACTCAACTCTGGATACAGTCACGGACTCGGCTCTGGGCTCGGCTCTGGGCTGAACTCTGGATACAGCCACGGAGTTAGCTCTGGACTCGGCTCTGGACTCAGCTCTGGACTCAACTCTGGTTACAGCCACGGACTCGGCTCTGGACTTAGCTCTGGACTGAACTCTGGATACAACTACGGACTCGGCTCTGGACTTAGCTCTGGACTGAACTCTGGATACAGCCACGGACTGGGCTCTGGACTGAACTCTGGACTCAGCTCTGGATACAGCCACGGACTCGGCCATGGATTAAACTTGGGATCTAGCAGTGTACCCAGCTCTACCTATGGATCACCAAAAACCCTTGTCGAATCCGCACCATCCGCTGATATTTCTTTCAACTCTGCCAGCTTCCCAAGCAAGAGCTATGGCGTCCCATCCACCGATTACCTTGGAAGCTCGCAATCCGCTGGACTCTCCCTGGACGTATCAAGCAACTCTGACGGACTATCCAGCGTTGATCTTCACAGCAGTGGACACGGTGGACAGTTCTCTGTTGGATCTGTCGGAGCAGGATCATCGTCGCTCAATCTGGCATCCAGCTCTTCCTACGGTGCGCCCCTTGAACTTGGTCAGGATACGCAAAACGAAGGATACGACTATCCCGTGCCAGCCAAGAAACTACATTTTTAAAGTGGGACAATTGTTATTAATGAAAATTGTAGATGCGGAAGAAATTTAGACAAAGTGTTACCGGTTATCGAAGGTCATGGAGGATTAAAGAATTACGATGTAAAATGTACCTGATGGAACGATGTTTTGCAGTGTTACATACGTGTTAATTTAATCATTTTGTAACTGAATCTTCGTGTGCAATGATTATTCAACTTTTTGTTTATATATTCCAATAAAAATGTTGCATAATTATAATTATGGCTGTTCTATCTCCTTCCTACCTGATTATTAATCGGAGTGCTCTATAATTGTTCGAATGCTATTAAGAAACAAACAAGTTTTAACAAAGCAATGATCCTTGAACTCGTAATATAAAATGTTCGAATACAATTGTAAGGTAACGGCACAGGTGGATTATCAAATTTGTTTTAATTATTGCCAGGTGAAAGTTATGAATAGTTTAATTTAAGTGGAGGTGCAATGTAAAGTCCACAGGAACTATTTTATACAAATTCTAATCAATCATCTACTTCCTTACAAGCAGGAGGAGAAGTTAATGTAAATACGTTTCAGAAATGTTCTATTTCAGCTTCATTATTATTCAGCTAGTAATGTAGTTTATTGTTCCCATTTTTTCTACAGCATACGTAATTTATTCATTCAAATATGTGCGTTAACGATACCGTCGATTTAACAAGACATCATGTACAGTCATTTTCAGTCAAATCTAACGCACATTTAATCTTAATCGTCTTTAATATAATATATGCAAAATTTCTTTCTTTACCAGACATATTCTTCTGACTACAGAAATCTACTTATTCATTTAAGTAGGTAATCCATATAAAGCTGCCTATCAGTGCCCCGATTCTCCTTTAAATACAACAAAGTTGTACTAACTAGACACTATTCTAACCGAATAAATAAAAGCAACGATTAAATCGCATTAAATTGATTAAGCACACACGCAGGGATATGCAAGAATGCTTCTTCTCAATAGAGACACACGTTTGTACATCGTCTGTCAATTGAAATGACCGTCCGCAGTCAGTTTATAATCTAACGATTACAGGTCACGGCCGAATATCACGTCAGCAATTATTTCGGCCCACAGGTTCACACCGAGGCGCAACCAAATGTACGATGTAAAAGTTTTAATTCAGTTTGGGCCAACAATAAGTAAGCAGCGTGCACGGGCGTTCGGTGTGCCATTACACGGTATTCCAAGTCACCCCCGGTTCTCTACCGACCCCACTTCTGGCCAACCACCCTCCGTTTCCCACTGGAAGGCCCGAGGTTGTGTACTTTTTCAGTTGCCCGCCGCCATCTTCGTAATGGTATCTGTAGTCGTAGAAGACGTACGTGCTTCGCCCGTATTCCACTACATTCCTCGTGTCCTCTGCCGTCGTCGTGCGTGCACCCACACGAACGATCTCGCTCGCACACGTGGACGGAAATCCAAAGCTCGACACGCGCGAATGTACATAATGCATACCTGTCCCTGCGCACTTCTGTCCACTTTCCTTTCGTTTCTTTCCTCTTTTTTTTTCAGTCAGGAAACTGGCAGTCACGCACTATTTTACGACTTCCGCCGGCCGACTGAATTAAACCCGAGCTTTCCCGACCACGGGGACAGTCCTTTATGCGTCCCACCAAGAAATTCGCTCGCGTTCCCTGCACACAGCCGCGGGGTTACGGCGTCGTTAAGCCACCGTCTCTGATATCGCATCGCGATGGGTAGCCCCGTGCGCGTTTCGTAGGAAGAAATTGTTAGATTAGTGGCACGGGCGTACCGAAGGCCGGAAGTTTGTTTGGGAACTGACCTACCGTCGCAACAGTCGGAAGTAATGAATTGCACGCTGTTTCACGATGCTTCTGGGGAATCGAAAATACACGCGCGAGAGTAAATTGTAATTATTCGTTATTAGAAGTTAAAAGCGTATCCGGGGAAACGGTGTCGAAGAATGAGACGAATTGAGGTGTGGTCGAAATTCGGTGCGAGTACGAACTGTGCACGGTTCACGGTGGAATGATTTTATGGGCAGGTTTCTTTGACAATGGCCCGATGTCGACGCAAGGTAACGATTGCAATGATTTGGGTTTTATGCATTTGTAATAGCGTCGAAGGATATTCTTGATTTATGTTATATATTTTGTAAATGTGGATTAATAGTATGAAGATATTCAGGATTAAATATCTTGCAACGTAGAATTTTATTTACATTTTACTTGTTATTTATATTTTGTCGAAATTCATTTTTGTTGCGTAAAAGATATATTATCCGTATATAATGTTTACCGCTAATTAATTAAAACTAACTTTTCAGTTGTGAAGATCTTGGTTTTCTCGAAATAGCTTCGAGTTCGATACGTACTTTGTAGTCCCGTCTGCAAAATTATTCTAGTCCTCATGAATATTATATTTGCGTATTGCACTGTTACTGATTGAAGGACAGTTCGTCGGTTCCATGTTATCAAAATACAATAGAAAGTGTAACGGGCTCTCCTAGTGGCCTAAAGCACGTATAAAAGTTACTTCCTTTTCCTTTCGACTGTATAAGAATGATCTTTCCTTCGTTTTCTTTTTCATTCTTTCTGTCTGATTCGTTCCTCCTATATCTGCTCTTAGGCAGATGACCTTTAAAAACTCAATTTGTGAAAGTAGATCTTGATCATTGTAACTTTTATTACCATTCTACTTTCAGTTACCTGACTGAGTTATGGCCAATTGTGAGTTTAGGGCCAGGCATGGTCTTGGAAAACTGGCGGTATAAAATGAAATTGTTGAGACAATAAAAAAAAAGTGGACTATTTATTTAGGACAGGATCTAACGAATAAAAAAATATTAGAGCATTATTACTGCATCGGCTTCTTGCTATGTATATTTAGATAGTTGCCATCTTATTCTTATTGCAGGAACAGTTTCTTAATTTTCTACGAGAAAGCTGGGAATATCTTCTCTGATACGTTATTTATTTCACTATTATTGAACCCAGAAATTTTTAATTAGGTACTCGTATAAAAATTTTCTTCCTTAGCGATGATTGAATGAAGTGCCGTTTGTAACATTTATTGACGAAGCTTGATCCGATATCAATGAACAAATACTATTCTGTTAATACGTAAATCTAACTTAACGGAGCATATCCAATTTTAAGGGCATTATTTCATTACGCGAACGGAGCAGGCATTGGCAAACTTGATATGCGTGCAACGTAGAAGCTAATTGTAAACATTTATCTAACGTGAAGGATTTAAGGGTACTGTAAATTTATACGCAAGACCCTTGCTTAATTACGCGGATTCCAAAGCATCATTAGCACCCTCAGTATTTAAGCTGCACTGGAGAAAGCGGAAGTTTCTACTCCGGTCCAAGTTTTACCGGTTTAGGAATCCGAACTATTGCATGAAACGTTTTCAATGCGATGGAAAGTAATTGTTAATCCCCTTGCTATATAATCTTACATGTAACTTACTTACATATGCACAATTTCGATTGTACTATTATTTTATTTACAAATCGGTAATCGTTAGTTTCGTCGATGTTTCGTTCTTTTCTATTTACACTTAGAATTCAAGATTTACAGAATAGGTGTTCTGTTATTATATTTATTTAATAGAATTTTAATAGACCCTAACAGTAAACGAACAACAAACTTTTTAATTTTTATTTCAACAATATTTGACAAAGCTATGCCACACATGAGATATTTAAATGCATTTTATTGGAAGTAAAATTAAATTACAACGATATAATAGTTAGCGTCATTATCGAAATCCATTCTTTTCGTTGCATGAATAATTTAACATAGATTGCTCATAGAATAAAAGTGTCATTGCAATAATGAAATCATTTTGATTTCTAAATGTTCGATTAAGAAGAAAATAACACAAATAGTGAAGAACACTGAAATTGTATTATAGTAAAATACAAATAATATTTTTGCAAATAGCTTTGTCCTCGAACAAAACGACTTCTACAATATCTTAGATGCACGTGCACTTAACTTATGATTAGATATGGCATATTACGAAATTTATTTAGTCATATCTTGCTTGCATATTCTTGCCTCTGTTGACAAATATCATAAATATCAAACTACTCTGAACTGGTTTAGTTTAGGTCTGGACAGAGAACTAAAATATTTAGATGTCGCTAGGAATTATTAATGCACAAGTTATTCAAACTTCACTTCATGTTGCGCCATACAGAATTCTGTTCCAGAAATGAAATTATCGTTTTCCATCATCTGCAGCGAACTTATAAGAAATGTAAGAACAGTGGAAAATCTACAGAAATGAATTTTATTTATGTAAAAGTGTACCCAATACATATACAAATTTGATTTCTTCATTTACCCTTTGGTCCATTGCATAGCTATTAATGGAGCATCCTATATAATGTGTCAAGTAATATCTCATTCCTGCCATGATATTTCATTGTTTGAATAGTAACAAAATTCGCCGGATATGTGAGAATAATTGAAGTACAAATATTTCTATAATGTTAATTTAAGAAAACCCACCACCTAGTCTTAGAAGTGTAATACTCATGAAAGAGTGCCAGAATTCATGACGCATTTTCTTTCGAGCCACTGATGCAATTTTAATCACAATTGCGGACGGGTAATCCGCACTAATAGTGTCAAATAAATTCACGGATAAAAAATATTGACTGAAACCTGACGGACGATCAAACTTTTCCGAATGTAGGCATTATTCAACGTTCGTTTACTTCACAGGAATCACCATAAAAGGTTCGATCGGATTTGATTTTTTCGATCCGGAAAAGAAGGGTCAAAGTAGGATTAAAAACGATTTCACAGGAACGCCATTTTTTCCGAAGTATGAAAATGGAATTTAGTTCCCGAAATAAAAGTGTACTCATTTCCGCTGCCGAGGCTATAAAAACTACGGCCAAATAAAAATGTCCCCCATGCTCCTCCTGTATTAATAATATTCGATATTATTGTAAATTGTGACGCGAAACACGAGCGATGAATCGATTTCTCCTGCCCTTGGCCAATCTGACCGAAATTCGTCCTCCGTTGCCACCGCATTAAACGTAACGAAAAGTACAGCTTCGTTTATTTGCGCATACTAATTACGATTGCACCCGTATCCTCGTTTCCCATCAAACGTAACGCACTACAGATATATACGTGTTAATGTACGTGTTCCGACCTGGTCGATCCGAGGCGGCCCGTAATGTAGCAGAACGAAAACTGAAAAATTATTACACCTAACGAGCTGAAATGTGGAACAACGAACTGTGCAATGCAGAGTGCTAACGACACGAAATGAACACGGTGCGTCTGAGGCCAGTAAATCACACCGATGAAATACACTAACCGTCTGGCCGTTTAATTACATTGTTGCGAGCATCGTTGCCGTCAAACTGGCTGGCCCAGCGGATGGTGCATCTAAATTTTTGCTCGGACTTTATATCGGTAGTTAACGTGGATGATATACGCGCATAACGTTTACCCAACGATGCCCACTAGCTTTTTGTAACCGGCCGGCAGCTTAAGCTGTAGCTGCACGATCAACTTTTATACTGGCCCGGGAACGTGCTATTTATGATCGCTATTTCGTAGCATCGCTTAGCGTGTTATTCTTTACTTTACAGTTCGACAAATCGGCCGTTAATGTCGGGTTGTCTGATGTTCTTGTTGTTTCATGATCGAATCGATAGAATCGAAATCGTGGCAAATTGCTACGAAATAGTGTCCTCAAAATGTTCATGGAACACGGAGGGTTAATGGAGCTGATCAGGGTCAGGCGTATTCCCCCCTTTCGTTTATTTATGACAGTACTATCAATGTGCGATTCAATAAATTACGGGATGTTAATATTTATTATAGTTATTATGTGTAATCGGATAATTATGGAGCTTGATATTTTCTTGCAGTTAACTGTTATCGGTGAACCCTCGCTTCTGGTTTAAAATTGTGGAGCAATTTTTGGTTGATAAAACATACTCGGCAGGTAGTTTTACGTGAAAGTGAAAATTTGTTCTTTCAGTGATTGATTTCTCCAACGTTCAAAATGTTTGAAAATATAAATAGTGATTTTAATAGTCTACATAATTGCATAGTTGAATAAATAAAAACGAGTGGACAGATAATATTTTTTTATTTCGATGGTCCGAAGACAAACGATAACGTAATTGTTTTATAAATTATTGAGCGCAAGCATTAATTCCGCTGAAATAAAATGATAATCGATAGCAGAAGGCGAACTCACAGTAAAAGATCAATGAACTTTGTTCTAACGAAATTCATTTTCGTAGGCTGCGTATGGGGTAAAACGATGCCAATTTGTTATCTAACGATAAGTTTGCTTCGACTGACGGCAGTTTTAATCATTTCCTTGCCAAAGTTAATTACCTACTCCCCCGGGAAAACAGAGCTCGGGATGAAATTAGGTACGTGCTAAACCTGGAACGTTGTGAAAATAAAACATGAACGAAGAATTTCATTGGCAATTTGAAAATGCTAGAGCTCTCCATTGGAAAAATATACACTAACAATTATTGCAGTTTATTTCACCTAAAATTTTAACGCGGAATGTTTTTAATTAAAATTCATTATAAGAATACGATAAACGATTATTAGAATTCCATTCGAGCGTTTATACGTTTGCGTTGCATTGCAGTTTACATATTACCACGAAAAATTCGAGGTAATGCTTGCCCTCGCGCGCGTATACTTTGTCCAATAGATGTCACTAAGTGCAAGAACAGCGTGGCTATCCGAAAGTCCTGGATGAAAGAATTACAGCGGGTTGAATTCGTAGGAAATCGCTCGAGTACGTTGGAAATTAGGAAAAATATCATTAATCCATAAATATTTGGATACCGTTTAAAAAAGTTTAAAAAACAGTAGTTTAATTTTTAATAAAACTATTAGCGTAGAACCGAATTTCATTGAACCATAGTTGTCTTAAAAATAAGGAGAAATAAGGTAAATAATTTTCGGTCTTTCATAAATAACGAAAAACGAAAGCTTCTTCGCAATCACATAAAAGTTCGTTAAATGGGACTAGTTATAATATATTGATAGCAACATTTGTGAATTGCATTCAAATCTTTAGTCTAACAAATGTGTGTACAATAATATAAGAATTTATAATATATACAGTAAATTCAGAACAACTTGTTGATCATTTCATATATCATATTTCACAGTCAAACAAGATGTAAGAAGTAAACAATTTGCTTTCTCGATGAATCGTACCAATTTATATTATTATTCATTGATTACATAAATTAATTTATTCTTTTTAAATAGTTGTTTTTCACTTTCGTTAAGTATTAACGCTGTATTACTTGCAATTTATTGCTGTCTGACCACGTCGCCTCGGTGGCACATACTACTGTAGAACCGAACGCGCATGCCCGCAGACCTGGTTGCAGAGACACAGGCGTTTTCGAACGACGCCACATGGGAACAGGACGCGTCCGCTTTATTGGTTGTTTTGAAACAGTAAAACACACCGTAAACACCATGTCACCGTACTCGCAAACAATAGATCGGTGTTTGTATCAGAGTTACAGAATAGAACGACGGGCGGACCAATCAGCTTAAATTTATTTTCACATGGAAGCAACGTGATGTGCAATGCGTGAACATGACAAGTAACGCGATACGAATCCAGAATAGTAAGTACGCTAGAGAAAATCTGGCTCAAAAATTGATTTCAATTCGAGGATGAAGAATCGTCACGTGATGGAATGCTGCTGCTCTGCTTGTCAATCTTGTAATTCTGTGCCTCTTGTATCGACGTATCAAAATGTAAAGTGATAATGTTATATTGTACAATTCATCGATAGTTTATACGTATGAAAATATTCTTTCTTGTTTTAATAATTACATTTCACTTGTCATTACTTCGTCCTTACGAGGGAAATAATTATTGCGTACCTTTTTATCAGATTTAACAAATACCTACCAGATTTAAAAGAAAATGCAGATTTTCTTTCTGTATTTCGAATATCATAATAAGATAAGTAAAATTTACATAAGAACCGGAGAATAAAATTACATAGATACGTGCAATCCTGGAGTGTAAATTTCTTAGATGCTGTACAAAAATTATCTGTCTCCCTTCAATTTCATAATTTTATATTTAACGAAAATTACTTTTTAGTTAAATTCAATTTATTAATGTTATAAACATTAAGTATAGAATTGTTGTGCATAATAAACGTTCATCAAACCTTTAATTTTCTTCACGTTGCTCCATGTCCTACAAAATGATTATAAAATAGATTATTTGTTATTGTTCAAAAGTTCCTTCCATTTTGAATCATTTCGAGAACAATTGAATGCATTTAAATAATAAACAAGGCAAAAGGATGAGAAGTCTATTACCTAAAAAAGGAGCACAAAGATGATACTGGCATACAGATATGAAAAGAACTGCTTGTTGCCCACGGTTATCATTTCTGATGAGTACGAATTATCATTGCTCTATTATTCTATTACTAATTTCCTCCGCACATGCTTTGGTGTCCATAATGTTACATTATTTCATGATAAGAGATAAAACAAGCATTTAACTAGACTCGACCGGGACTAACAAAAGTGCGTTATTCTATACTTTATATGCAATGATTGCTTACGTTCAGAGGTCGTGCTTTGTCATGCACAGCAACTGATAATCGGGATCCATAATTGCACTCCGTTATTCAAATGGAAACTTGAAGGAAATTAAGCCACAAGTTATCAAATATTCCATTACATCGATATAGACGCTTACATTCCTCAAAATTATAATGTCTAAACGATACGTAATTACTACATACACAATATTGCATATTGAAAATACGATTGAGCTCTAAATAAGATTTACTACACATAATTTATTTCAATTCACTGTCTATGAATTGCATATCAGTGGGTCGTGAAGTATTCTAGCCCATAAACAAATTAAACGCTTCACAATCGAACACACCAATGCAGTTTATACGTCACTAAGGCAATTCTCACGGAAGCCGCTCGAGTATCGTCGAACTGAACAGACTTAACATTCGAAATGTTCAATTACTCTCGTAATTCTCTTTTTTAAAGTTCGATGCATTAGGCATAAGCGGCCGTGTAAACGCACGTGCATGAGTTCCGAAGGTGTCACAGAAAGCAATTCCATTGTCCGTACCGTAGTAATTCCCCATATTGCGGAAACGAGTTAATATATTGACAGGTGACTCGTCTTTCAATCTCATCCCCGGGCCAAAAGCAAATTACTCGACCGAAGCGAGGAAACAGCGAGGTCTGCATTGAGGGGGTCCTTCGTGTCCATGGCACGCGATGTCATATCACGTTATTGAGAGCTACTTGTCACTCCCTGCTTTGGCGTCATAGTAGGACAGGACATCCATGCGGATCATTCAATTAATTCCATCTTTACTCACATAAATACCGACGATAACCGTAGGAAAGTTCTGTACGTCTAGTATCGTCACTTGTCATTTCAGCACGATCCTATGAATGTACAGGATGGGACAACTAAAAGGAGGCCACCTAATTATTCGTGTTTAGAACGTGGGTAGGTAAATAGAATTCGCGTAAATATCGAATAGGCACTTTGGCCCGTCATTTTTTTTCACGATGGATTGTAGAAGAATATTGTCTGATTAAATTGGAATAAATTGTGAGTGCGGTTCTTCGGATAAGTAATGATTTTTCGGCTCCTTTTCTGTCACATCGAAGTGATCTATTTTTATAAATATATGCAACGAATAGAATTATTCGAAGGAAGGACAGTTTGTTACAGCAAATCGTTTAACTATGATTTCTTGTGATTTCTTCGTCATGCAAGAGCCATTCGCTAGAAGTACAAGAATATTTATAAAATTATGGATATCGATAGATGCTCGAAGGTATCGTTTACGTATATTCACATACTTATATATTATATAATATTTCACGGGAGTTATTGTATTTAATAAATTGCAACAGTGAAACGAGATCCGGACTCAATTTATATCAGCCTATTAAAACGGTTCTACATTTAAACTTCTCCCTCTTTGTACGCAATAAGAACAATAAATGCACATTTACTAATTACCAATTTCACCAATCGATTCCATGTAGCTGCAGTTTCCGATCGCTCGTACCACAAAAGAACACGAAAGTCCACCAATAGCACAAATCGCGAATATTACTCATTCTCGATGAATAGTCTGAGGAAAAAACGAAATTATAATCATATACATAAGTACTATGAACAATGGATCCTTTCTGTACCATTCACAGCTCAGTGCAATTTAATTTCGTTTGAACGATACATAATAGCGCGCAAGCAGCTCGTGCAAGCCATTTAACTGGCAGGGTGTTACAGATTATTGGCCTGTGGAGTCGTGAACCTCATACCGTTTCTGTTAGGCATTCATTTATAAATGCCACAATTCTAACAAAGACCCTGATTGCGATGTTCGTAGATAGTCATCGATACTAACTCTCCTCCTCTCCAACGTAATGCGTTCTGGGCGTGTGCACAGCACGAACATTGCTACTTGAAATCAACTTACCGTTCTATCTGTCGAGCGACCTCGTTAAATTCAAACAATAGCGTTTCTTTTACTCGGGCACAAGGTGACGCAAACGAGGAAATAATGCTCCCTCTTGCTTGGTTACTTTGTACATTTTGCAGCAGGAGTAAGTTTGTATTACAGTGAATGCATTGAAACAGCGGGAATTTAGAAATAACTCAATCATCTTTGTGGAGGCCATTTAACGAGAGTGATTCTTATGGAAGAAACGTAACAATGACATTTTTGTCCTTTGCGGATATATCTGCATTTTTTTTAATAATTAACTCCAATTCTTTTTTGACGATTACATTCTATTTCCATATTTTTGAAATACAGTCCTCATGTAAAATTGTTTTTTAAACCCCTTTCAACCTACTTCCTCAGCTTCTAAAAAATCAAATTTAATGATATTGTTCATTGCGATTCATAAATAGTTGGTGAACACACTGAATGAGAAGGAACCAGCGTCATTCGTTATTTAGTGAACAATTTTTCTCTTGAAGGGTTTATAAAAGAAGAGGGTGTTTAACCCATTTAACACTATTATATAGTGTTCAATGCAAATGTTATCAAACCTGTTTCTGTAGTTAAAAAGAAAGTTGGTCATGACTTTCAGAATTTTCTCACAAGAATGGGACTAGGTTGTGGGTATTCTTAAATAAATGTACCTACGCAAAACTAAAAACGATTACACATTTAAAGTCACGTCTGGTTCACATAATAAAAAAAACCATACAATACAGTCTATCGAAAGATTTGAAAATATTACCAAGGACGGACAATGACACAATACGATTAATAATATTTGAAACATTATCAATTATATCAAGGAATGCGTTGAGTACGCAGAGCCTTTCGAAGTTATGCGAAATCTCGGCACCTCTACATATTGTGTACCGTATGAATTATGAGCAATGCAAAATATAAATAACTTGAATCCAACTGCTCATTGACAGATTGACGGATAGACGGGTGTCTCTTAGATAGATGCTTGAATTGATCAGACTGTGTAATGGTAATGCTTCACTGCATATGCAAAAATGTTTGTATTGATTGGTTTGTTGCAATGCAGGTGATAGATGATAGGTATGAAAAGGGTAATGTTCGTTGAGACTGTATAAAAATTGAACGGGAGAGAATACTTCACCTACAGTTTGTTTAAACACCTTGAATTCTGCAGTAGTTCCTTTGCATGACAACGGATTAAGTGAACGTTGTGCTACTTGTTCTACACATCGCGTATAAAAATACAGTTGTAATCACGGTACTAATTTAAATCAATTTTTGAGCCAAATAGCATCACGCTGATAAAAATATTTGGAAAATTTAAGAAAACAAATATTTCATCAATATAATTCGCAAAGAATGATTCGAATAAGTTTTTAACAACGTGGCAAATAAATCATTCGTTTAACATTCTACATCAATAGGATCTAATCATAATTGTCAACTTAAATCCTAACTCTCATTTCAATACAGATAAATAATAAAATTGCGAATGCACAAAAAAGTACAGACAAACCGTGCAACTGTTCGATATCTCGAACTTCTAAACTGCAGATTGATTCAATAATTAATACTTGCACAGAAATTGCACGCGCTTCTTCCTTGTTTATAAATATATCATTCAAACTATTCCACACGCGACAGGCAACAAATCATACCACAGAATCATTCTACGGGCAAATCAAATTCAACCCCTAACATATCGACCTTAATTTTCTAGAACAAACGCCATTCTTTATTTCACGTTTATTGTCCGCAAAGCGTCGCTACATATTACCCTTTCGGTCCAAATCCGCCTGGGTCCTGATATGCGAAAAAATTCTCTAAGAATATTAAACACAAACATGCACGTCTACATCTAAACATTTCCTAAGGCAACGTCCTCCGTTCCATTATAGAGCTACTGCTTTTGCAGTGTAATGTACTCGTGTCGAACTCGCGAGCGGCCGCAGAAGCGAAAAGAGAGGAAAGAAAAGACGAAGGACCCAGGCTGTTGCATCCTGGCGGCGCAGGAGCGCATCAACAGGATCTCGCTGGACCAAGTTAGCTCCCATCGTCGGTAGTAGGGGGTAGCGCGCCGTGGTAGGGGTAAGCCGGCCGCTGGAGTGGGGGAAGGGTCCAAGAGGAGACGAGCGGAGCTCCCTCTGGCGAATGTCTCGTGTCAGTCGAGCCGTGTGTCGCGTCGCGGTAAGTGTTGTGTCGTGGTGACGCGTCTCGCGTGTCCCGTTCAGCACCGATGACGCTCTCCTTGCCGTGATTATGATCGACGTGAATACAGTGATATCAAGTTTAACGGATCGTTCACGATACGTTCACGGAGCAGTGAGAGATATCAGCCCGTGCTAAAAGGTACAGAGACGTGAGGGAAGTTCATCGTTCCGCTGGACCGCGTGCTATCCGTCGTGGTCGGTCTTTCCACTTTTGGGGGGGTTTTCAAGGTTACGCTTTCAGTACCAGCACGAACGTACCGGGGCGACCGGCGCTTCTGCTTGCTGTTTCGTTTATCCCTTCTGTCACTCGCGTGTTACGCTCGCCGGCCATTCGAAAACTCGAACAACTCCAATTTTTCTCCATCGATACACGTTATATACACATATACAACGTATAGATACATATAACTCGGGTAACTCGTTCGAATTTTACTACCAATCCTCGTCCCGTGCTGTCGGTTGTATACGCATACGTTTTAGCCCACTCTGTTTCGTTGTCGCGACCGTTCACCGGTCTATTGTTACCCGTCGAATTCAACGTTATCGGGAGCAGTGTCTCGCAATCGGCGGATACGTTATTGGAGCAGCAAAGTACACGACGGTTCGCGTCGCCGGTGTCAGTGCTGAGGAACGAAAGTTTCGCGACGATAAGCCTCAAGGTCACGAAGGAATAACCGTAACAAGGACGACGGGATCGCAAGTGGAATCACAACAATTTATCGGAAGGAACGTGCTCCATTCGACAAGGGATCGAGAACGCACGGTGAGCCGGTCCGCGCGAGTTAAGACAGGCACTGTTTGTTGACGCGCGTAGCGCGTCACAGGCGACACCGTGCAAAACCAATCCCCGGCCGACCAAAGTGCTCCCATCGAGTTGGCTCGGTGCACAGCGAAAAAAACAAAAAGAGGAACGAGAAACAACCGCGAGTGACGGAGCACTCGTTCCCCGATAGGAAAATATTTCAAAAGGGGGAAAGAAGAAAGAAATATTCTTCGCCGGCACGAGAAACGGAGTCCCCCGTCGCAATAGTAATTTCAAGTGCTCCGATCGAAGACACGTGCGTGTGCGTCTGCGGTTCCGAACGATCGCTCCCCGTCTCGTTTCCCTTCTCTGCCAGCCCTACGCGCGGAGTGCCTTCGTGAAATAGTCTGCGGCAGGGACACGGGGTTACAATCGGCCCCGCGCGTTCCCCTTTTAATTCCTTTGCCGCCGGTGGCCAGGGGCTTTAAACGAAGCTGCCTCGAGCGTAGCCGGTCTAGAAAACGTTCGTAAGATCGTATCGAGCCGGCCGGCGAGTCGAGTTCGATAGTCCGCGCCTCGTAATGAGCCGGGGCACCCCGTGCATTGAGGATCGAACGTGACCGGCGCTGCCACCGTACCCCCTCGCCCGCCACCTGTGCACTTCGTTCACCGGTATTCCGAAGGGAGACGTTCGAAAACCAATCGGACCCCGCAATCGTCTTGGCTCTCCGGAGAAGACGAGGTGAAAGATATCCCGGAGGGTTGCTCTGGTGGATCGGTTTGACCGATCGAATAGAGAATATCAAATATATATATATATATATATATATCCGCCCATACACATATATATATATATATATATATATACATGTATATACATATACGTAGAGAAACACATACGTGACTTCGTTCTCGCGAAGACGACGATCCGCATTCTTCGGAGGATGTCGCGGCGTGTAGTCTCCCGACAGTGCGCTTAAGGGGGGATAAGGACAGACCGGGACCAGATTGGAAGGCAGCGTTGGGGGGGTGGGGTGGAGGAAGGGAAAACACGTGAACCGCGCGAACAGAGCGGCGGGGGCGTGATAAAGCCCTCGCACTCCTCGCAACCTTGCAGAGATGACGATGGCCAGCAATATAGTGGTGGAGTGGCTGCGGTCCCTTCACCTGGGCCAGTACTCGGAGTCGTTCATCGACAATGGCTACGACGACCTTGAGATCTGCAAGCAAATCGGCGATCCCGATCTGGACGCGATCGGCGTGTTCAATCAGACCCACCGGGCCAGGCTGTTGCAATCGGTGAAGACGCTCAGGGAGGAGGGCGCGGCGAGCGTTTACTTCACCCTGGAGGAGAGCAACGATTGCCTGTGCGACAATGTGAGCTCGAAGTCGTCGAGGACGTCCTCGGAGAGGCCGTTGAGCGACAAAGAAGCCCAGAGAGCGTCGCCGACAGCGAGCTCGTCGAGCGGCGGCCAGGAGTTAACGAAATTCGCGGACGAGTACGAGGAGGGGAAGGCGGAGCTTGTTAGAATCCCGAGGATGCAGCTACGGATGCTGCTGCAGGAGAAGCTGAGGCACGACGGTATCAGGCTGGCTTGTCAACCTTACACAACACCGGTAAGTCGGCTTTTGTTTTTCTACGCAGGCAAATTTTCCCCGTCGCCGCCGCTACCTGACCGGCGATGCCCGCGTGGAACAGGTTGCTCGGCGGATTGCTGAAGAATGCGGCGAAAAAAGTTTACCGGCCTGGGGTTTGGGGCGGTGGGGTTTGTGGGGGGTGGGGGGCGATGGGTTGGATGACGTTGCATGCTGCGAGACGAATAATGCGACTTTCGCGAAAGTCTGTCAGGGTTGGGGAAAGGCACCTTGTCAATTTTCGTTCCTTCTGGTATCGGAGTTTGTGCCTTCGCCGGCTCGAAAGGGGCCACTGAATTTCCCGAGCAACGTGTGCGAGGCTAATTAAAGTCGTACGGTGTATCGTGGCGCAGTATACTCGCGTAGGTGCATCGTTCTCTTCTTTTGCGCAGGGTGTTTTCGTTTAACTGGGAACGGTGGAATAGCTGGCGAGAGAGTAGAGTTATCACAGAAACGTTCTGGCAATAGTTGTTTGGCACGACGGGCGGCGTTAGGGGGTGTAAATAATTTTTCGATGGGTGCAGCAGGTAATTGTTCCGAACAGGACTCTGTATATTTTTGTTCGTACTGTTCCGAGACGAATGCAACGACCTACGACACGGTCAGTTATGGCTGGCTGAGCCCGACGAACGGGGTTAGAAAGAAGTCTACCGGAAGGGGTAAGATGAGTCGTTCGCTTGCTTCCGTGAGCGTTGCTGTCTGCACCGTTTCGCACACGTCAGTTTCTACGGAGCATCATTATACAATCATCGCGCCGACATTTTCTTTCGCTGTTTCCCTTTCGTTCGCAATTTTGTTCGCGAAAATCAGACGAATCCTGCGAATTTTCTTTTTCCCTTCATTCTGTTTGCACGGGATGATATTACGTCGTGGGTCGTGATATTGATAAAGCAATGCGGAGTAATATTGAAAAATTAATTTGACTTTGATATCTCCCCCGTCGCTACGTCTGACGAAAAATTATTTAGACCGATGTACCGCTTTGTACCAAACCTTTATAATTTTAATATCTCGCGAGATATTCGAACGTTGTCCAGTTAAATGAGAGAACGTTCTATGGACTTTGCAAGCTTCGTAATAAACCTGGGAAGACGGGAATTTGATATTTCGGAGTGTGTAACAATTTTGTCAAGAAAATTCGAACGCTAGATGAGCACGATGTATTACTAGATAATTTTGACGCATTATTCGGTATTATCTGCAGCGAATTGATCGGAGAGATGAAGCTTGAGATGAACTGGTTCGAGCAAATCTTAGAAGGTAGGCTGCCTGTGATTACAATTCGCGTTAATTATGCTCGGTCACAATTATTCGCGGTTGGAATTGTCCACAAGAATTCGACGCGAAATTCTGAGGTTTCGAAACAGTTATGAATCAGGGGGTATTTCGTTGTCAGTGCTGAAGATAATGCAGAAAACTCGTAACCCTTGCGAGACACGCCTCGACAGCGTAGATAATTCTCTGATTCATTATTTCGTTACATTAACCACCGCTAAAGATAAGACGAATCGTGCCACGATTATAGCACGTATCCTACGACGCTTTCATTCCGTCTTAATCAAGAAAATATGTGCACAGGGTGTGCTATTTAAATCGACCCCCCGCGGGTATGTTTGAGATGCTTAATAATATCGAGAGACAGTTTGAACAGAAGTCGAAACATGAAGGCATAATTCGGTGTTTTTCGGCACAGTTGCGTTTTGTATCCGAAGAATGCACAATCAGCGTTATCAGCCTCATATGCATAACGTTAATGAATTGCAGCATTTTTAATAAAATTCACCCTGTTTAATTCTACTTTGTATAGATTTCATGCAAATTCGTTTCTCACAATCAGCGCCTCTATTCCAAGCGAAACCGTGTTCGCGTTACGCGGCGGGCACAATCATGCTTCCCTATTTTTTTAATTTTTCAAACAACTGTTCTCCTCGGTTCGAATAATCTGCTCCGTTTTCGTTACGCCAACGGAGATATCTCGTGAGAAAAATAATTCCGTAATCAAAGAACTAATAGTATTACAAAGGAGTTTCTGTCGAATTGATAATAACTTAAAGACCAATGTATCTAAAGAAACTATTCTCATTGCAATTAAATGTTCCGAGTATCGCGAAATATTTTCGAGGCGCACTAAACTTTCAAGATTCTCACGGAAATGTATCAAGGAACACAAGAAATGCCAATTACTCTTGCCCAATCGTGCGTCTGCCGGGATTTCTTTCAATACCCGCACAATTGTATATCAATCCGTAAAATTCATTTCGCTCTTCACTTTATACACCTCAATCTTCGCTCAATCTTCCCCCGTAACCGATAGTACACCGTTCGCCTACATTTCTCGGCGAAATTAAACGCACCGCGACATACGCGATACGTCGCATCGAAAGACACGCTCGTAGCCCCGCAATGGAAAATTAATTTCCCCATCCTAAACACCCATCCGGATACACATCCATACGATTCGATTCGCGCACGAGACTTCGTTGTGCCCGTCCGCGCTGTATTTATCATTGCCACGAGCACAAAGCCCGGTCACATTATCGGCTTCGAGCGGCTTTAAATATCGCCGCGCTCCCCAATGATTCACACGACCCCGACAACGTCTTTCCAGTATCTCGGTGCGTTAATTAGCCGCGCGGCCGGCTGAATGCGCTTGGCGGAAAAGAAATAGACGACTGATATTCGTAAGCGTGGGTGGTTTTATCGTCGGGATAAGTTCGCCGTCGGTCGGATCCGTTCCTTGACACCGCGACCTCGCATTCACGCGACGCCGCTTCCATTTCGCTGGCTTATCGCCGCCGATGCTTAACCCATCGGCGAAGATGGCCGGTAAACAAATCGGGGGAAGCGTCGAATTTGAATGACAAAAGGCCAGCTTCCGCGGAGACTGTAAATTACGTAGCAATTACGGGTCCGCCGCGACCGAAAATTTACGGCCACGCGCGCCGCGTTTCGCATCCGCGCCCCGCGCTCCATTAGCTTCCAAATTTTAATACCGTCCCGCGGAGACGGTTTAATCTCCATTGTTCCGGGTATTATAATCAATTCGATTAATTTCGTCGGGTACGAGAGGAACGGTGGTTCGGCCCATGCTGTCCGGTCCGCGTCTGATATCGAAGCGCAGAAGAATTCGGGCGACGGATGTCGGTCGAGATTGCTGGCAATCGTTGGTGAAATTACTTGGGGAATGGCGTGGGAATGCGTTGATAAACGAGGAGACTGTCTTGCAGTGTTTTTTTTTCTGATTTGTACGATAATTCGACCCGTCTTCTTCGCGTTTCGAGTACAATCTGCGGGGCGTTTCGGAAATCGTTCGTCGGGAGCAATTTGCGCGAGCATTATTAACGATTGAAATGTGCGGACCGAAGGAGCTTGATATTAATTTCATGGTGAATTAGTAAACGAGCGAAATGAAATTCGAACCGAAATGAAACCGGGCTATTGGAATTCATTTGCGAAGTGAAATTTTTCGTTTTCGCTTCGGAAAATTCGGAACCGTGGCTGCGCCGCTGCGCGTCAATTGATATTGCGGAAAGTTGTAACGCGACTAACGGGATATAGAAATTTTGTTTGCGATAATACGTAAGATGTAGAATATTCTTATTTCGCGCTGTGGCTGCGCAGAGGTTTATTGAATCCAATTTGTTATTAATAATATGCCCGCTGTCGAGCCCTTTGGAGAATGACAGCCGAGTGTAGAAACTATTCAATGAAATATTTCTATAGTTCTACGGCATCTATAACAAAAAAGAATAGCCATTGCTCCGATTGCCAAAGCAATGGAAATCTTCGGCGTACCCCGTAAAAATAATGAAATATGGTCGACAAATGAATAACAAATATAAAATACACGCCTAATACGATTCCGAAACGGCTGTCAAGAAATATAACGAACTCGATACAAATCGATTAAAGCGTAAAAAGAACGCGACGTCGAGGGCAATATTTTTCTCCGCCGAGAAAACGAGTCAACCGAAATGATTAACAAAACCGTGTAAAACACTTCGACGGTATAGAAACCGTCGACCGCGCCGTGAAACCTCTTCCGGGTGAAAATTCGTTCCTCCTGAAAACGTATTACGTACATACTTGCACGCAAATGATCGCGCGAGGGCAAGGTACGCGATAAAAATACCTCCTCTCTCTCAGAGCACGGTGGTCCGGTCGTCATCCGCTCCTTTTTCCATCTCGACGCGGGTCTCGCGTGTTTCTGTGGGCGTGCGGCTGCACGCGTGCAACGAGTCGTACGCTCGCGAACGCATCGACCTTCGTCCAGGTGATACGTACCACCTCCGGTTTCGAAGCGTACTTTCGTATTTATTGGTTCAATCCGGAAGGTCCGATTTGTTCGGCGCCTCAACAGCGTATCTCGCCAATCAACATTCCGGGCATAGGGACCACGTAGCCAATTACGGTACCCGCGATACAATCGCCGCCACTATGCGCCTATTTATTTGTTCGACTGGTCTTTCTCGGCACGGCCAGCAACTGTATTCCGAATGTCGCACGGCCGGTTCCGCGAGGGCTGTGCCCTCTTCGCGAAAAATGTGTCCCCGTCGAATCGCAAGCCGAACGACGTCTCTGCGACGAGGGTGAATTGTAATTGCGCGAACGAGAATTAGTGGGATAGCGTTGGGGGCGCGACGAAAACGTATATGCACACCGCGTTTGGTAGCAATGGGTGCTGACATTTTTGCGCTCCGTGCGTTGCAATTGAATTCGATGGGACGCAAGATTGTTGCGCGAGAATAGACGCAAGGCGCGTACAACGTGCGATGTGAATGTTCGTTCGTCAAGGTAAATGGAGGAAACTGTTTGCCCGTTGTTTCGTAAATATAAATGCGGCGCGAGTAATCGCGTATGTTTGATGAAAGATTAACGATTCGGCGGGGTACATTTAATGCGCAGCAATTTTGAACGGAAATTAACGTACACGCGTCTTCCCTCGTATTGCTTTATCAGTCTATCGTAACGCGTCGTTACCTCGTTACTTCGTAACCGTATTTCGCGGTCGCTGAAATCCATTCGCGTGCTCATTTAAGTATCGGTTGGAAAGTCGATGATCATCTAAGGTTCACTGTTCGAATGTTCCAATACTAGTTGCTTAGTACAAGCAGCTCCGTGGATGAAATTTTGTATGCGAATTTTCGTTTTTCCCCTTTTCGAACGTTGTATTGATTGTATCGCGCTCACAGTTTCGGCTGATCGACGTGTAAACGAATTTTCATAAACCCGCTGCGATTGCCAATACTCTTCAATTTCTGTGCCAATCGAAACCACTAATTAAGACCACGATCGACAATTCTACCCAAAGCGAGAGTCTCGACAAAATAAAGTATCGAATTCGTGCGATGGATATAGATTCATTCTTCAAGTAGTAAAGTCTGTCAACTTATCAACAATTGTTCGCGTACTTTTCTCGGCACTCGGGGAGAAAATTGATTAATCGGGCGACAGAGAAGCTGCCTCGAGATTGCACTTAACGCAGGATCGTTACAGAGGCGTTAAACGGGAGACACACTGTACGTTCGAGCAAGCAGTTTCAGGTATCCCAGGTAAGAGTAGTACAGCGACCGAGTTCGCCATATAGTATAACTCTACGCAGACCAGCGGTAATAGCGTTTAAATATTTGAGCAAATGTTCAATCGATATACCTATCCCTTAGCCAGCCCCGGTCGCAGCTCTTTCTGAACCGTTCCTTGGTAGCTCCTTTCCTCTTTCCTACCTGTTATATACCTTGTAGCCGACCGATCGAATACGTTTCCATGAAATATCAAACGCGGCGAACGAGATTCTCTTCTCCCCATAATGGGACAAGGCCCTGGAGAAAGGGTGGAACGGCGGGCATTACGCTTCGGACGAGGACAACACGGAGAAATTGAACAAAGATAGCCACGCTCAGCGGCTCTGTCTGATTGTTGCGAGCATGGTTAATATGCCCCCGACAATGAGTGTGAATCTTGATTTCGAATTACAGTTGCGCTCGAGTGAAGTGAAGTTCGACGAATACTGGGAACGAGGGTTGCGAATTAAACGAGGTAACTCGTCGCGCGATACTTGCGTGGAAATGAACCTCGGCGACGTGTTCAACGTTAGACGTTGGTTGATGCACAGCGGGGGCCTCGATTAATCGATATTAATTGCAGCTTTCAACGTTCGATGGCCACGAGATTAGAAATGATACAGGTCCGGAGCACGTTTACGGAAGCTTTCGCGAAACGGTCTAAGAAATTTGTTCGTTTAAACTCAAATGGAACTCCCGACAGAGAGTTATAATAATAGCCGGCACGAAATAGTTGTAATAGCTCGCGTTGAATTTCAAACTCGGTTCAGAATATTTTGTTTCCCCCGTGCCGCGAACGGAAGAAGAATACATCGGCCCGGGCAATGGAAGAAGTTATTTCCACCAACTTGTGTATCCCCGTAATACAGCAGTTCACATTTCGCGAGAAACATTTCCCTGGTTTTTCCTACTTTATTCTTTTTTTATAAGTAACAAGGGAAATAGTTTCAGTACCGAAACGCATACAGCGGAACATTTTCGCGTTATCTCACCTGAGACGTGCGGGCACGCACATCTAGCATCCAATACGTATCTGGCGCACGGAATTAATCAGGGAAATCTTGGACGTTTGATAAGGCGGAGTGCGTGTTAGATATTTATGGTTTTCGTAGAAAGAACCATTAATAATCTTTCGCTTCTTTCTCTGTCCTCGCTCTCCGCTTTCGGGCTTCGTTTCTTTCCGCGATTCGACGATAAGATTTCTACTTCTGCCGCCGGTGTACGCGTTACCCCTGCAACCTTCTCCGCCATTTCTCTCTCTCTCTCTCTCTCTCTCTCTCTCTCTCTCTCTCTCTCCGCTGCCCCTTTCTCCGTCGAAAGGAAGAAGGATAGTTTTCCCCGTCACCTTGCGAAAACTCGCGTTCGCTAAAACGTTAATGAAGTAGCATCGCTGCGAGGCGTCATAATAAAGCGCCAGGCCGTTGCATTTCATTCTGGATAACATTTTCCTCTTTGCATCTTAATGGGGCATAAAAGAAAATATCCAGCATCTCGTTGCCCTTCCCCCCACCCCCTTGTAAATGCACTGCGCGTGAGACAATATTCAGTTGCAGGCTAGAAACTGCATTTGCACAGCGGCGAGTCTGACGTTACGTGGAACGTTACGAACGTTTATCAAGATGCACGAACGAAATTTATTAAAATAGGAAACGGTGGGGGTGAATTATAAACAGCGTTGAAGATGTTGTAGCGTCGTTCGGTGCATTTCGAGACATTTTTTTTTTTAATAAATCGCGTGCTACTTCGGCAGATTCGGTTGGTCAAAAAGTATCGCCAGATTTTTGCAGCAGGCGATGCTCCGTTTTTTTTTGTTTTTTTTTTTTGGAAACGGACAGAGCTTTTGGCAGAATTGAATTAGATAGTTGCCGGTGACATGGTGAAGTGTTGTATAGCAAAATGGTTAATACGTATGTAGTTTAAGGCTATTACACCGTACTGGAAGTACCAACGATACTTTTGGGCCAAGGCGATATCTATTTTGCGGGCACAATCGAACGATTGCTCTAATTCTTGTCATTCGTGTACATGTATATACGTGTCGATTGGTCGGACCCTGTTATAAAATACGGTGGCTGCGTTTTGCGTGGACCTATTTTTTAAGTACTCCTACGAAGGTATATTTGTAATGTCGGTGACGTTATCGTTTGCTTTCGATATGGAAAGTACATTTCTCAACGTTTAATGGAAACATTGGGTTCAACTGAAAGGCGGTACAAAATAATCATAAGAACAATATGAACTAAATCTTGATTATATTTTTAAACGGTAGACATCGACGAATTTTTAGGTACTGTATCTCCAGTCGCGACAGTTTAATGAATGTGCCCCGCTCCCTTTCAAATGAACAATACCCTTGCATTCTTATCTCTACGTTATTACACATCATAATAAGAGTGTCCAATTATTAAAACTATTTCCAGCTCGTGAATGTAAGAAGTTCCGATTACATGCTCTGATAATGAAGGGTCGGGAAATCAATGTCTGTGCAATCTGGGGATCAGATAATTGCTGGCTGGATAATCGATCTCTGGATAACTATCTTTGCTGGAACAATCAGCGTGGAATATAATGCGTTAACTAATTAGCGAATGATTAATACGTAACCAATACTTAACGTTATCCGAATATTGATCAGAGATTAATAACGTTCGCCGATTCGCAACAAATCGATCACGACAGTGTTACCGCAGTTCTCCGATAAGATGGACATTGAGTTGAGTTACTATCAATCGCTCAAAAGAACGATAAAAATATATTCCTGCTGGTACAGTACGGTTTTAATATGTTACACAAGAAATACAGGGACTGTTGGCTACTTGAACCACACGAATAAGTACGTGACAGTAACTAATTATGAGTACTAAATACAAGATCGCGAATAATGGTGCTTAAAAAATGTTCAGATTGCGTAGTCTACAAACCCAAACAGATATTGATTATTATAACAAAACCATTTAATCGCAACGAACGAAATTCTATCAGCGAACTTCGATCTGGATAAAAGTAACGTGAAGAATGACCGTAACACTTTTTCAAGACGTGTCGCAATTCGAGGGGTAATTCGATGGCGAGAAAAAAAAGTTTTCCTGAAAATAGGGGCGCTTGCCTGTCCGTTGTAACGCTTCCAATGCCGTTTTCATTGGTATTTCCATCCCTTCCTTTTGCACCCCGTGCACGACAACGAGGCAAGTTTCGCGCGATCCTCCGAGAAATAATTTAACAGCCGTAATATCATTCTGCCGCGTTCTCATGATAATCCAGCCGCGAAGTAGCGCGTACACACAAGCGTTCCCCAGGTAAAAGAAAGACACAGCGAAAGGGGGAGATGAGGACAGGATTACGTTAGGTCAACCGTGTGTGTACACACACGTGCACGCTGAGCACGCTTTTGCCCGGAGACTCGCGTACATCTCTGAATGTCCACGACGGGAGTAAAAATCCCTTTGGACACAGAGAGTCCTCTTTGATGTTTCTTTTTTGAACCTCACTGTCCTTTTCATTTGCTTTTCACTCGAGTGTGGTCGATGTCCATCTTGCCGGTTTAATCTCCCGTGAAGCCTCTGTCTCAGCTGTACGACGCTTGAACCGTTTGGTTAAACGGCTTAAACGAATAATCAACTGGTCATTTGTACCTGTTTGAATTAATCGAATATCGCTCGACAGCCGATTTTAGATGCACCCTCGAACTCGTACCCTTTTCTTTTCCAAGCTTCTGTAATAAGCAGAATATCGGAGAGAATTTGATTTCGTACGATTCTAAGCAACGGGATAGTTTTTCGCCCGGCTTAATGTATCCCCTTGTTTTTGTTCGTCGTGGTATTGTAACTGAATACACGCGTGTATAATTTAACATCGTTTTTCTTGTAATTGATATTACTTTATTAATAACGATTTTGCTTCTTCGTTACTGTGACCGTCGCTGTATCAAGTATCGCAAAATTGGTGAAAATACAGCGTCTTTTATAACGTGGCACGTACGATGACACGTAACAGTAATGAACCTTATTCACGTTTGTACCTAATACTTTATTGCAAAAAAGTACAGATACTTTTTTACGTTTCATTTCGTTCGATGATTTTCGCAATTTCCCGAAGGACTTCCGGAGATACTCAAAAGGTCGTATTATATAAATGTTCTAATTTCAATAAGGAACGAGCAATCGAGAACGTTTTCAATAATTACTTCCAATTAAATTAATCGGCCTTAATTATACACTAATTTAGAAATCAGAGCCTTGCGCGGCGATAAACATTTGCAATATTATCCAAGGTCGTAATTATAATTTCTCTCGCAATCGGTGGTAACAGGCAGATCGTAAATGTTTCTAGAAGCGGCAATTACCTACCTGTAATACATGCGCTTGATTGGAACGCGAAGAGAAAGCTAGCTGGAGGAATCACATATCCAACCGTTATAGCATTACCTATTACAGTTACAAAAATATATGCCTCCGTACTCCCCCTGATTACAAGTTTCATTATTATTCATTGATTTCATTTTACCGATTTCACACGCGAAGTATTTAATCACTCTATCGACTCTATCATTGCTGTCGCGACACCAATATACCATTTAACCATTTAATAAAAAATTACCTCGATACACAAAATGGTGCATACTTCATTAAGATTCTCTGCCTTACAAATCTTGGCCACCGAGCATTCAAACCAATCGAACGAATCTCCTCGGGTGCGAGAAATCGATTTATCATTTATCATTGCACAGCTGCTGAAACGGCTTGAACGGTCGACATTCGTTTCGCCGGATAACGCCGCAAACTATAGCGTAGAAAACAGTGAGAAACATTGCCGCCGCAAAAATTCAGCGGTGCCATTTCCCGGTGATCCTCGTAACAGAAATCCCCCGTTCGTTCCGCGTCGATGCAAGGAACACCGAGCGGCAATCATAGGCCCGGCAAAGAAATTGAAGTGTCGGCGTACGCAAACATTTTTGCGATCTCCATGCATCCACGCAGCTGCAAGTTAAGTAGAAGCATTACCGTGCACTGTATTCCCCCATCGGGCTGGCGGACTGGCACGCAACGCATGCACCACTATCTGGGTAACATTAAGGACTCGCCGGGTTGTATTACGGTTGCCGGGTAATAAACATGTTTAATTGCAACGCTAATGGCGCAGGCTGGCGGTGAGGTGGTGAGCACCAGCAGCAGCAGCAGCCAGACTCTTGTCCCTGTAACAGTCAAAAGCCATTGCGTCGGCTTTGCTTTCCGCCAGAATGCCATCGTTACCGCTAAAAGGAAAGGCGGAGGGACATCGACGAGTACCGTTTCCGTGGGCGATCGATCGTGGCGGAAAATACGATCAAATCGATCGGGAACGAGCCGCGTTCTTGTTCTAAAAGCTCCGCCACCGCGGCGTTCGGCTCTGGTTATCGGGCTTCATGGTCCGTCTGGTGCGTTTGGATACGCCGAACGTTACCGACACCGGAAGTTTCCTGTAACGATGGTAATAATTGCTTCGGGAGAGGAGCTGCGGTGAACTTGGCGGTTCGGCGAGAGCGAACGGGCGCACCTCGACGCGGTTAATTTTAAGTTAATTCTCGGTGGCTATCGCGTTGTCGATCCTCGCCTGCCTCAGGTCAGCGATTCGTACAGATTTCGGGGGAAACAATGGCTCAATCGTGGGGACACCTTTCGTTCTTCAACTCTTTCGGGCAATTGAGGCGCGAGTAAATAATCGAACGTCTCACCGTTCTTTAATTAAGTCTGATCTTGGTCGGTTTATATCAGCCTCGAGGAATTAATTGCGATATCGCGGTGGAACGGAAGTCTGTATTTATCCGGAGGTACGTTGCCTTGTTCGTGATTGATGCAACGTTTCGCGACAAATAATTGTGGCGTTAAAAGTTTCTGCCGTTCATTTGTTAAGCAACGCGTCAACGTGTTCCTGTTAGGCAGTATTTTCGAAAGAATTATATTTATGCCGGAACGAAATCGATACCTTCCCCAATTAGGATGTTCGTATAGGGTATCCCATTGAAAGGAGCCACCTGAGGTGACCCCGTTACTCGAAAAGTACGTAACTTAATGAAAGGTGGAAAGGAAAACGGAGTACGGTCGATGGGGACATGTAGCGGTTGATAAATTATTTACACCGGGACCGGGTTTTATCAGATTTCAAGGTTACCGTCCTATCTTTTAACGAACGCATACATTTTTTAGTATACCCACGGTATGGGTGATTCAAGGGGCGGGTTTCGAATACCTTTGAGAAGGAAAACTACGGGAATCTAATATCTTGGTGTTGCCTAGTGCAACGGGCCTGATTGATTAAAGTGTCTTTTTCTTCTTACTGCGGATGGCTATTGGTATAGTATACACCGTATACTATATACGGTGATCAATCGTATTCTGAAGAAGGAGAGTACGTAATGGGAAATAATTGTAATTGCATTTAAAATCGATGTCTATTATTTTAATCTTCTTCTAAGCTTCTTTCATATTATTAAATGAACGTATCTATCGTTTGACGTAGCTTTAAAACTTGCACAGGTACAACAAAATAGCGCATTCTAAAATATCTACTGTCCCGTTTCTTGTTAACGTCTTATTACCAATACCACAATATTGTTACCTTTTCGCGAATACAAAATATCAGAACTTATTCTCGTCGCAAACACGACTTCTCTCGTAACGTCCAGCACCGTCATTCCATGGAAACGAGGACCAACTAATCGCGGGTAACTTAATTTCTGCTTTCACCAAGCTCGCGAATCAATCAAATCCGACGAAACAATTCGTTGCCCCAAAAATCGTTAACAATTCACCAAGCGCATAACGTATCGCGCGTAAAACGCTCCGCGCTGCGTCGCCGTTGCCAATGTGCCAAGCAACCGCGCACCCTATACACACGGGCCTGCTTAGCAGAGTGGAAGAAACGCGATCTTAAGTGATTTGCCTTCACAGTGGTCAGCCGTTATCGAATCCGGTGTATCAGTAGCGTCACGCACTGAACGCCGATAAAATCAACGGCAAGTCCGCCGCCCTTATCACCGGTGACCGATCGATCGTCGAATGGGGGTGGGCCACTCCGCAGCCCGAAACCCGCCGTGAAACAAAAGCATAGTCTCGTTAGTGGGGATTAAGCGCTACCGACGATGGCAAAAAGCTTCGTGGACTAGTGGCGAAAAAAAGAGGAAAGAAGGTAAAACAACAGCGAGCAGGGAAACAAAAAATGGGGGAACTCGAGGTGAAAGGGGGGGGGGATCTTAACGTCGGAGGGGTGGATTTCTTTGAAACGGGGATTCCTGGCTCGGAGTGCGATTGCTGCCGCAGAAAGCTGCCCGACATCAGCCTCTTTTTAATCACGCGTAACGCTTGGCGCACGAACGTTTTACCTCGCTGGAACGCGAGGGCGGTTCGAAACTGACGCGAGGTTTAGCAAAGTCGACGGGATCGGGACTCTTCTCGTTCAGATTGCCATTATTCTTGTCGCCCGACCGCCGCGGATCGCGAGAGATTAAAGTCCGCCGACGGTTACGCTCGAATACATTCGGTCACCTGTATTTGTATACCCGGGAGGTACAAGCGTACACAGGGTTAATGGAAAAACTCTGTTGGCTTACGATAAGATACGATAAGATACGTTTGGGGAGGCTCGCGAATCGATATGACGTAATTCCTGCTGTACTGACCGAGTATCCGTACGATCGTCGCGACGTAAAGCAGGATCGAATTGAGTTGAACACTTCGCTGCTCCGTTCGTGCGAAACGATTAGAGCGACGCGTGGAGCAAATGCGCCACGCCGGAATAATGGAAACGGCTCGGTCGTCTACGAGCGACCCGCACGAAACTTTCGACAAGAACGATTCAACTGAACTAATTGAACGGGTGCCTCTTGAATTTTGGCCGCGCGTCCTCCCCAAATTCTTATTGTCCCTCGCTCGAGCCCCGATCATTAAAACGTTATCCGAACCGCGGCGCATCTCTTCGCCCAGCGTAAACTCGATTACACCGCGGCGGCGGACGGTTTCCGGTGGCAAAATTGTACGCCGCCATGGGAAGGTGAAACGACCCGACCCAAACGGAGGGGGAGGGGGTCGATGCATCGCGACGATTCGAGCGCAATGAACGAGAGCGCGATAAAATTTCGACATCGAAAATGGCTCCATTGTGAACGGATCGAATTGGCAAGCGGCGGCGCGTAAGAACGGCAGCGGGAGTCGAGAATCTTTAATGCCGTTCCGTTAACCGGCCATGAATTATTACCGGTTCCGGGTAGCTTCGTGCGAGCTGCGCGATGTATCGGGGCCCACTTTCGAACCTCGTCTCGCGGCGATGCATCGGGGCGAAGGAGTCAGCTGCCGCCGGTGCAACCACCTCTTCGTCGAGCTGGCCTTTCCCCGATTTGCGAACGGGGCAGATTTACAAATCGGCGCAACTGCAAAACCCTGTCCATGCAATCTTTATCTTTGCGGACAAGCGGAGGGGCGGCGAGGCCAGGCTATTACCCGACTTCTGGCGAGCGAGATTCTTCGACTGTCTGATTACTTCCGCGAATTTCTACTTCTTCCTCCTGTTTTTTTTTTCTTCTTCTTCCCCCGTTTCACTCGTTCCTTTTTTTTCTCGATTCAATCGTTTCCCCCAGATCCGACCGGGGCGATGAAGATCCTTCCTCGGGCGGTTCGAGACACGAGAAGCCAGAGGAGTCGCATAAGCATCGCAATTTCGCCGCGCGGTTCCGACGCGGCGGGGGTACGCTCGGTATCGAAACAAAATGCGAATTACCGTGAAATGCCTATTCGTTCGGTCGTTTATAACGTACGAGCGGCACGATTCCGCTATTACGCGAACGTGGTTTGATTATATCTATCGCTTGCCATCGATCCTCCCTGATAATCTTCTTCTCCGCTCGGAGATCGTACGGCGTGGGGGGATACATATTGCAGGCACGCGTGAGATCTTCCTGCGGTTCACATGGGATAGCCTTCTGCTCCAGGAACGTATCTCTCTCTCTCTCTCTCTCTCTCTCTCTCTCTCTCTTTCTCCCCCTCGTTTTGTCTTTGATCTTGCAGCTTGTTTTTGGGAAATATTCGGTAGAACGCATTGGCGAAATCGACGAGCGTTAGCCTTAGTTCTATTTGTCTTGTTATCTTCGTTTCGCAGCTGGCGTTGTCGCGTTTATATGCAGATTTGATATTCACCCTTTCTTCTAGCGTCCGGATCAAACTGTTTGAAATCCGCATTAATTCAACGATTTAATGTAACGTATTTCTGTGGGATTGGGCGCCTCCATCAAAGAACAACGTTAGAAAGGAACAGACGATATAAGGAATAAGAGGAAGGGGTCGTGGCGCAAATGGACTGATGATCAGTGCCTAGTAATACGACGATCTCGGGTTCGATTCCCGAAGCCTGCCCTTCCTTTTTATTCGGTTTCTACATTTGGTGGCAGAAGTGGGATGGAGGGCAGCACCGACCACACGAAGCATACGACGACGAGGTGCGACGAACGACGTCGCACTATGACGAACGACGAAGTACTACGACTAGAAGGTACTTACGACGAACGACGACGGGCGACGGCAGCGAGGTACACGGATTCAAGGTGCGTGAAGCTGTCGTGCGTCTTGTAAAAGACACAAGGTGAAATTCGGGCTACGAATTTCCTTGTCAGGATGGCCGAGTGTGGGATCGGGCGCCTCCATCAAAGAACAACGTTAGAAAGGAACAAACGATATAAGGAATATGAGGAAAGGGGGGCCGTGGCGCAAATGGACTGATGATCAGTGCCTAGTAAATACGACGATCACGGGTGTTCGATTCCCGAAGCCTGCCCTTCCTTTTTATTCGGTTCTTACATTTCTTTCGTTTGGCGATTAGATTTTCGAACGGACGTTTTATTCCTTGCCGAACGTGTGAGATTGTTTTCATTCCTTTTCGTATTGCACTTATTTCCGACAGTTCGACTCGTCGATATACGTTCGCCGTGGATCCCTTTTTTCTTCTGTTCGGTCGCGTAAAAGATACGGACGCCGATATTGTCCCACCGTGTGTCCACGTTTCTCCGTGCCGGCGGATAGAAACCTATCCGGTATTAGGTTCCAAGCGAATTCCGGTTGCACGGCTGCGATTTATCGGACGCGCGTAGAAATTCGTTCATTATACGTTTTGCGCGGCTCACTCTTCGCCTTATAAACGAGTTTCGCATACCCAAAGGCATAATTAATTCTCTTGGGCCGCTTTCACGTTACCCGGATCGAATTGACGTTGCTCGGGCTCGCTTAATTTCAGCGATACGACGAAACGACGAATAACCAATTAACGGGGAATACCTCGTCGGTCATTCTATGGAAACGGGCGACACCCGCTGCTGCGGCGGGGGGGGGGGGGGGAGAAATATCCCGCTGCATCGAAACCGCGACCCTCTTGTATTTATGTAGGATGTATAACGCATAAGGCACGAACAATGTTACATAATTTCTTTTATGGAAAACCCGGCGCAAATGCAGCAGCAACAGCGCAGGAGTTAACAATGACCGGTCGATGCGGTAACAGTTACGGAAGCTTTTGTGATTTCAACTCTTAGAATCCGTAGCCGGCAGTGGTCGTTATGATTTAATAAAGCGGCTATACCTGTATTTCCGTGCCGATGTCGATACATATTATTCTTATTGTGGCGTCAGCTCTGCGAAGAATAAGTCTTGCGTGCGAGCAGGAGGTCGCGGTAATTGATATCGGTGGTAGCCGTGTAATTTTGTAATACGGTGAAAGTTTATTTGCCCCGAGTGCGCGGAGGAATAGTTCACGCGTATCTGTTTAACGATTTCCACTTGTAGTATTTTATTATCGATTGCGGGCGCGGGGTTGCGAGAAGTTTACGCGTTTAGAGTTCTGCTTCCACTGGTATAGTTCGGCGAGATATACACCGCGGTTATTGTTCTGTATACGTAGTTCAGTTTTTGGAAAACAATTACAACATTGCGATTGGAGTTCAAGACCCAAGCGTAGAATCGCAGAATCACTGTCACGGTTATAGGTAGTTATTCAGATACTTCTAATCGCGGTCTTATCGAATTATCGAATGACGAAGTTCAGCAGAAGATAGAAGCTTGAACGATTCCGTTAGACGACGAAATACATTTCAATTTAAGCGTTCGAACTGGTACGGATCCATGTTTCGTTTCAATTCAACACCGCACTTCGAACGACGAAAGCGCAAGGTAAAAAGGCATTCACGACGCTCTATTGTCGCGACGAGAATTGCACAACTATAAATACAATTAATATCACGTTTACGACACACGAGAAACGAACGTCGCGTGATTTATCCGAATAGCGTAGGCTTGAAGAGCCACTACTTTCATTAAATAAATTCAACTAATCAAAAAACACAATGGACGCAAAACATTTCCGTACGCGCTACCATTCTCTTCCATTGTTCCGTCACCCCCGCGCGACACACACAAACGCATATTCGCTTTTCGCACAGTTCTTCCTCCTATCCTCAAGTGTTATACGTTTGTTTAAATACACCTGCGCGCGACTGTTTTATTTTTCCGCGGTCGTTCTACGCGCAATTCGAATTGCGAGCAACACAAATCCTCTTAAGGCTCACTGTTTCCACGATAAATTAATTTGTTCCCGATTTTGTATACACGGCGTGCACGCCAATGGAGGGGGTCCCCCGGGATATTAAAAAATTCCAGCGAAACGGGTCAAGCGAATGGCGCTAAATATTCTTTATAAAGACAGTTCGGGCGGTCTGCACGGCGGCAGGTGTTGATTGTGCTCACGGCGTAGGAACGCGGATCACGGTCCCGGGCGGTATTGTGCCCGCGAGGAAACGGTAATGGCCCTTTAACCTGTAACCCCAAGTAATTACGGAGTTAACTGATGGAAATTACGATAATTTACGCTGAAGAAGTGGCGGTTCCTTTCCCTTAGATCGGCCCTCGATGCTGCCCCTCCCGAACTTCTGCCAAACGCGTTTGCCTCGCCTCTAATCGTTAACTGTCTCGCTCCCGGCGCGGTTCAAACGTTATCTGCATTTTTTATGTGCCTCGAACCTTTATGTGCACAGATCCCACAACCCCCCCCTGACCGAAAAGTCTCGCCAGAGCGAGGTCCGTGCGTATTTATACTTGAAACACTTTGCATATTAACTGTACGTACGTGGTCGCGAGCGTGCACTTGTGTACCCGATAAAAGGAGCTTGGCCCGTATCGGGGAAAGGGTTGGCTTCGCGTACGCTTTAATGACGAACGTGCCTCCGTTGGTCGCGACGATGAGTTTCTGAAGAATTTTCGTTGAATGCTTTGTACATGATCTGTGGTTCGAATGCTTGCATTGAATACTAAGCGAATCACCTCGCTGTGGATAACCTGCTTCTCTTAAATTAACCTGAGGCTAAAAAACTTTGCTCGTTTCGATGTGTTATGCAAATGACAACTATCGAACAATATATTACAAAACCGTCAGACGACGGATAAGGAACGGGAGAGGGGGATAAAACTTGACCCTTTCGCTCCGATACAATATCAAATGCAATTATGGAATATTGTTTTTCAATATTTATTACAGAATCGCTGCGCGCGACATGAACGATGAATCCTCCATTTAATTTATAAGGTCGAATACCTTCGCGAGTAAACGTGTACGTACGTCGTTCGTGGCTGCAGGGTTAACAACGATTTAATATCGCCGTAAGTGTTACGCGGCGCAGACAATTTTGCGTCCCGGTCTCCTCGCAATGTCGCAAAATTATTTGACCGCGTTCCGAAATGTCCCGATGTCCTGTCCCAACGGGGCGCGTAGCAATACGGCATTTCTCGTAACTTCGCACGTCGTTCAGAACGAACGATACGCAAAGGAGGCGGAAGTCCTGTGACAAATTACGCGCGGGCTATTTAAAATACTCCGGTTACGTTGCGCCGCGTAATTTCCGTCGACGGTTATTGCGTAAAGTATTTCGAAAGAAAACGGGTACCTTGGGGACGGCCTCGCCACGGACGATAAGCAATATTTCTAACGGCGATCCGAGGGAATCGCTGGGACGTTTTTTGACGCACGCAACAATCGAGCGTTTCGGTCAAGCACGTTTTCCAATCAGCGCACCGGCAGGTATTATTGGAAATAATATCATTGGTCCCATTTATCTGCTTTGCCCATTGACGAGCGCCCGGTATTATCAGTTAATACTCGTTTGATACGCGAATCGCCCCGCGTGGCACCGCGACATCACCGTAAATCAATCTACTTTACGCGCGGTGGTTGCGCCACCGCGTTTCAGTCATCGAGCCAGGTATTACTTGACTGAGACGTTCGACACACGCTGCGAACGACGTGGACCTCTGCGCTCAATTTGTGGACCACCGCGTCGACTAGACTTTAACTGGTTCGACTCTCATAACCCGGGCAGCAGCGGTGGAAATCGTTTACGAATATAAAAATTTGGAATAATATTAAAATCTTTCTGTTTCAAACGTTTTCGTCGTTCATTGGAAATCGAATACGGGGGCAAATAAAATTAATATCAATTTTTATCGCAGTACACAGAGCGACAAATTTTGATGACAATTATTTCAAGTTGGCAAGGAAATGAAATATCGTGAGATGAAGTCAGAAATCGGATTGTCTCGTGCTTCCTCTATCTTCCGGTGGTTTGAACCGATAGGAAAAATTGATATTTTCAATTAGGTGTAGTTACAGTTACGACAGTTACCGATGCCCGAAAGGTGTGCCGAAAATTTCAACGCAATTCGTCGAGCAGATTTTCAAGTGTCATCGGACACCAGTTTGGGAAAAGCGAGTTGAACATTTCGAAGGCCGTGAGTTCTCGTTGCTGCGAGCTCGCGGTCGGGTCGAAAGGGACCCGAGACGGGTAGCAGGGCGAAGAGACCGCAAGAAAAACGAGTAGAAACGAATTCTTTCAGTGGTTCGCACCGGAACACCCCGGCCCCTCCCCTGGAAAAAACGGCGCCGTCGCATTTCACGTCTCCCCGTGCAGCCGGGGTTTTAAATTCTCCCTCGAAACGAGAAACGTCCGTCGAGGCTGGCGGATTTATTAGGTTCCTAAGTCGCGTTCGTGCCCCATACAGATCGGTGATTGCGTTTGATTGAAATCCTCAATATGTCAGTCGATTTCCTACACTTTGACCGATGAATTACGCGATTGGTATGCGGATGGAAAGGATGTGTTATCGCGATAAACCGTTTCGCAGGCGATAACTTCTGGCTCGATCGCTCGTGAATAGCGCGGCCGCGATGCGTATCTTAAGAACAATGGCCTAATATATCTGGCCACGTTCGCGTAAACACTTTTCTGCGTTTCCGTTTGCCACTTAGCATGCTCGATATCGCGCGCGTTGCAGACGTACCGCGATAAATTACCCCTTATGGCCGGCGTGTACGCGGCGGATCGCCGCGACCCGTGCACCGACACGCGAAAAATATTTGTTAAATAGTTTGTTGGCCTTCGTGTAATGTTTCTTGGCGCATGGGCAACCGTTTCAGCCACCGATGCGCGCACCGCTCGAATTTATATCTCTATTCCGTATCGATGTTATTCTCGCGTTTACACGTACGTGATGAATTCGTTCGTCCCGTGGCGTTTTACCTGTGTGCACTTTTCTTTTTTTTGTCCCTTATTTTTATACCTAGCAAGCAATTGGCCTTTCGTTTTATGTGCACGTGACTGAAATCGCGTCTGCAAGACGATGCTCGAAGGGCACGGGATTGAAGCTTGTCAGTTTTAAGAGATTTCGTGTAGATTCTTAGTGTGCACAAAAAATATATTCGATAATAATACGTGTCCCTTAGTAGTTATTAAAGGATCGGTTATTAAAGGAAATGTGACTTGTTATGTAATTCATTTTTGAATTAACACTTACATAGTGACGTCCAATCAATTGTTCATTAGCTAATATTAAAACGAATAGGAGCAAAAATTTTATTTTTATAGTATAGCGTTAGTTACATTTCTCAATCGCTTTTCGCATTAACGAAATCTTCTGGGTGTAATAAATCCTGGCCCCTGCGAGAAACGACGGAAAATATGACATCATGCTTCATGTGTGATATGCAGATTGCACGTCACCCTTAAAACAAAGTTTCGCGATTGCATATATCAAGGGGTGGGTCTTAAACGGTTATACAAGGGGTCGAACTAGATGAAGGGGAAGATCCCGTTGAGCTTCGTAGATACAGGATGACAAATGATCAATTTCGCAAAGAAGATACCTTCAAGTAACCTACAGCAATTTCGAGATAAAGTCGGGTCGTATTATTCCAGGCCGTTGCTTCCTCTTCGAACAGTCGCCAATCTTTTTAATTAGCTTAAAGCGATGTTGAAAATCAACTGTTATTATATTTAATCGATCTAATTACATTCGTTTGTCGTGAGAAAATATGATTCACTGCTACATTTGCCCTCGTGTATTAGAGAAATCGTAAACATTTCTGTTCAGCGTTGAACAATGAATTAGATAACGAAAATACGTCAACTTTAACCCACCTTTAAATACTTAATTCCGTAAACACCGGGGGTACGAATATCGATAGCGCTGACCGCTGCGCCGCTAAAAAATCTGCAGCCTCTCCGACAGAAAATATCTATATACCAACGTCCCCATAGTCCGATCGATATTCCGTTAAACAATAGCACGAAATCCCCGCTTCTCTTAACACGCACGGACGTTCCATGAAGACGCGCGCCGTACTAATATCTCGTTGCCGGGTCAAATCCAACTGTCCGCTGAACTTTGCAACCTCATATACGGGATATTCAGCGGGCCACGGGGGTAATTAAGGTATACGGCGGATTGTAAATCACGTAGGAAAAGGATAGCAAGGTCCCGCAGACCGTTTATTAATTTGTAATTGCGAGAAGGTCCGCGTGTAGCTTACGGAAAATTACAGGTCTGTCGGGACTCATTGCTACCACGAAGATTTAGTACTAACTAGATAGCCCCTTCCGGTCTGGCTACATCCACGTAGTCACCGCGGCCAGGTTAATATCAATGCAACGGGGCCTGACCCGTCGATGAATTCGCACGCCACGTTCCCTGGGCCCTTTGTTGCTACCTGTCGATCCCGTTCCCATGTTGTTACCGTGCCGTGCCACATCATCGGGCCCGATTAACCGAGGCATTCGAACGTGACGACTTTTATGTTTCCTGATCGCTGCGCTTACCGGAGGGTGGAGCAATCAAACAAGCCGAAGTTATGCAAGATGGCCCGTCGTGACTTGTTACGGGCAACTGTGCAGATCTGCGGCGGTCCCCGGTTCTTTCGGCCATTCGAGCTCGCGCAACTCTCAGCGAACGGAGAGTCACGCCTCGCGTGTACTATTTGGGGGCCGGTGTTCGTATCTTTGGAACATTTTGCTGCCCCCTCATTGCGGTAACGTCTGTACGCGGCGACGACCGGCAAAATTGCACCGAGACTTTTGCAAAGAGAGTATTATAAAGTTTCAGAGCGGACTTTGTTTGCGCGACCGTAACTTATCGGCTACCGTCTCATCAATTCTCCTAGACCTCGTCCCGCTGTTCGTGTTATTAATAAACGTATCCAGTCGTTGCCTCAAGAATTTTCTCGGACTAGAAACGATCGCAATTGACGCGCAATGATTTCGTTTCGTCGGAGATGACGAAATTTCGTTCGTCCGCAATCGAATGTACTGCGGTCCAAGTTCAAATTAGTATTTCAACGTCAGTAGCGGAGGGTCGCTAGGAATTAATAGAAGGTAACGGAACTCGCAGACAGTTGTGCGTCGATTTTTACGACGGAAAGCAAAGTTTCGGCGGAACAATGAACTGGAACGAGATTTGGGTACTTGTTTCAGCCGGGGGGGGAGATCCATGCTAATTATTGGGCAACCATCCGGTGCTATGCGATTGCAACTTATTGTCGGCAGAGTGCAAGCAACTTTGTATTACTCGTCAATGTATCTACACGAACATTGCTGCCTATTTTTTCTTCGCTGAAAACGTTGACTTGTTCGAAGTTTCTCGTTTCATTTCTAGCTCGACGAAGGCAGTCGTTTGCAGTAGCGAGCGGAGTATAAATAAAATAGTTTTGGAATATTATTGCAGTTATTCATTTTCTGAGAAACACGCATTTGATAGTAAAAGGGACTTTGGGCACATTACGCCGCGCCTGTACCCTCGCGATAATGTAAGTAGCGGGAAATATCGATACCGGTTCGAAATTCGAACCGACGCTAATGATAGTTCTAAGTTCTGTAGTTAAATGAAAAGCGGATTACTTGCCGCAGAAACATTCACGGAAGTAGGACGGACGAAGTAACAAATCCTACCGAATGCAATAATTTCACGTGAATGATATTCCTGTTCAGCCACTTTATGAAAATATAGTGATTTCTTGCTAATTGCTTTGGACGAATCTTGTCTCCGCTGTTCCGTGCATAACGTTTTAACATTGGCGGAAGTATTCTTCTTATTTACTCATGTATCATATCAGCACTTATGCAGTCCTCCATTTATCAGTTTTAATAATTGTTTATGGGTGCTACTATTTTTTTCAGCTGCAAAAACCGACGCCGTTATTCTTGCAACTCCTTTGAGGTAACTTCTAGTTTTGGTTCGCGACCAATAAACGCTGTATATTTCGGTTTTAATGGCAGATAATGCAAGACAGAATTCGTGCTTTAGTATAGCCGACTCCTTATTCGACGCCAATGAAAAATAAATGTAATATTATGAACGTGCTATCTAATAAATTAGAAAGTGATAACAAACACAAATGGTTTTATTAACCATCTTGGTAATTATCTTTTCAATAAAATGATTTAACGATGTCAAAAGGAATGCATTTACTATGCAGTTTAGACGTACATCACAGAAATTATAATCTTAATAAATGTTGCAATGAAGTGCTTTCAACTGCATGAAAAAGTTCACGTGCCTGCTTACATTATATCATGCAAAATTAATTCCGATTTATATTAACACGTCCTAACCTTGCGGCTTTTATTTAAACCATTGTCGAGTATGTTTCAGGTCACTAGTATCAGTACATACATGCTAAAGATTATAGTCCTCCGTGAATGTCGTAAACTAGTACCAACAGTGCCAGCACTATTACTTTTTGGAATAAGACCGAGTTTATGTCGACATTTCGTTAACGATACAGTCAGTTTCAACAGGAACAGAGGCTGATACTCATTGTTTGCGAAACATCGTCATAAAATCGGCGTAAAACGCAAACCTATTTTCGTGCATCAGTATTACTAGTAATAACGATAAGAACTAGCCGCGTGGAATGGCTGTTTTTTACCCTCAGTTACAGTTGCGTCTGTTTATCCAAGAAATCTGTAAAACAGAATTTAACGCTAATTAATACCAGAACGTTTCCAGCCATTTAAATTTATGCGAATATCGCGTCCACTTTACTGGCACAATTGTCCATACCGCTTTCATATCGCTTTACCCAATACGGGATTGCATTACGTTACTCGTAATCGTTACATTTAATACATTTTTTGTATATCCTGCAAATTATAATTCTAAATATGTTTGTCCATGTCAAGTTTCCGACAGAAATGTAATCTTTCGTTTCGCTCGCATTAACGGTTTGTTGAAGTAATAAATGATTTCGTCCTTTGCGAGATCCGTCTTATTAATTTTAATTGAAATAATTTTAAACTTTAATCATTCGCACCGCTCTCGAACAATATTCCCGAATGTTTAAGCATTGCGACAGAAGTAAGAAGAACGAATCAGAGAAAACGAAGAGGTTTTTCCGGTTATACGTTTGTGAAACACGTTGGTGCACGTTTATTACATTGGTACTTTGATCAATGCCTGTCGCAGTAAAAACTGTTGCCTGAATTGCCGCAGTGGTGGCTGATAATGCAATGAAATCGGGAAATTTAATTAAGCACCGGCGTAATTTCTCATCAGATGGGAGCGTTAGCATCGTTCCCGGCTACGTTTTTCACCCTTTCATTATTCGTCGTCGTATCAACGCCAACGACTCGTTGAAAATGTCACCGACCTCAACATCCTCTGCTTACCCCGTGCCTCTCTATTCCGTTCTTGTGTTTTAGTGCTTGCATCCTTAATTTCATTACGAGCACTTTTTCCTCTTGTTCTATCACAATAACCGCGGGTCACTTGCGTCAAGTACTTAAAGGAACTCGTTATCCGTGAAGGTGGTTTCTCTGATGCACCTGCGCACACATTGTTCGCATTGTTATTTGTTGTGCACCGTGAACGAGAGTAACGATCGGTTTTTACATGGTTACGCTTTAAATTTCGATCCGTATTTTTACAATCGCGGAATGAATATTGATGAGTGTATTTGTATTGCGTTCTTGGCTATCGATTTCGAATTTTATTACGCACCTGAACGCGGGCTTGTATTTTTGTATTTTTCCTGACATTTGAAGTAGAGTAAATTTTAATGGCCGGAGTCATTTAATTCCAAATGATGTTACGTTTCGTACAGCACGTTTTTGCAAGCGATTTTTTTTCGTGATTTCAATTTTTTTTTAAAGAAATTTACTGTTTTCCAGATCTCCCATGTTCTGCAAGCTTCTGATTATTTTGTGCGTGGTCCATTACATATATTTTGCTGTAGTTTCGTTGGCTACTTTAACGTTGGCGATTTACCGTGTTTGCACGAATGTTCGTTTATTGTTTCTCATATCGTCGTAACGGGCGGAACGGTTCTGAGATAAATCGGTAAAAATTTAATTCCACGCCGCAGCGCAGATTCCAGTATAGTTATAAATAATCGCACGCAGATTAGTTCGGTAATGAATCTACGTACGACAACGTGCAATTCACGTGAAAGTTTATTCGGCGCTATTCCGTCAGATTTTATCGCACGTCGAAGCTTATAATCTCGCAATTTCTCTTTGCGTAATAAATGTCCATCAATTTTAAGAGAAAGTACCCTCTGCATTCTATAGATCGCGAAGCATTTCTTTTCACGAAAATCTTGTTACACGAAAATAATTGTTCTTGGAACACTTTCCACGTCGGTGTACTTATTTGCCAAACATTTCCCTAACCGAATAATACGAAATCAGAACGGTATTACGTGTTCCGCGTTGCAGTCTCGCGATAATTTCAAAGCTTCTTCCCGACCGTGTAATTTGTTTCGTACTGGTCAGGTGCCATTGTCTTTGCTGCGATTTAACGAACCTGCTCGAGGAAAAACAACAATGGATCGAAACTGAGAGCTATTTCTGGCTGAAGTTTCCGCGGTTATGATCTTTTTATTCGGATAACGTGCTAACTGTACATTCACGTTTGAAGGGTAACGTACACACACAGCTGAACGTATATCTGTAGCAGTAGCTGCGGTGGAATAGATATACGTACACGCGCGCATATAATACATGGACTGTTAATGGAACTATATTCGCTTGAATTACTCGCGGTTGTAGTATTATATATCTACAATACATTCCATTTCTTTGGTAAACGTGCATCCTGGCAAACGTATATTAAATTGGATTGCAAATTCAATTTCGTGCTATGGTCAGTGTAAAAACATGGATTCTTGCGTGTGCGTCAGGTTGATTCGTATGCCTGTGTAATCAGTGCAATGTATTAAATTGTGTAATGCAGTTAGCCACGCGTGTAAGAGATGAGTATGATCGAAATGATTCTAACAGGGAATAATTATTTTCCTATTTCCATTCCGTTGTAATAATTTTGTAAAAGTTTCACGTTTCCGTGAGCGAAATGGTATCGCTTCTGTCCAATGCCGCGTACACTTGTAACCGGTGAATTTAATTGAATCGGAGACGTACGTTGCGAAACGACACACACGTTACTCGACTCGCACGAAATCAATTATCACCCGCGTACTTTTTCGAGTTATATAAAATTGGCGGCGACGTTGAAACTTTACGAAGTTGGATACGCAGAGGATAGAGTGTCATTTAACTTGGAACTCGTACTTGCAGCGCGGTATACTCGTTACAAAGTAAAGTATTATTAGTCGATTAATATTGAAAATCGTAGCAACAGTTCTGTTATGGTCTCTACGCTGCATAAACATTTCAACTTTAACGATTGAAATTTCAGGGATTAAAATTGTTACAAAGAATAATAATAAAGATGTAACTGTCATTCTTGTCATTTTTCTACGCCCGAATGAACGCAGACGGAATGAGTTAAACAAATGAGCGAATCGTGTGAAAAGGTCCGCGAATAGTGAGATTAATTGTAATACTATTCTATTATTTCTATTACTTTTCAAGTAGAAATGTCGAATGCACCAAGATGACGCGGTGTAAGCGGTGAGCGATTTGTAGGCCAGAAGATGAATCAAAATTAACCGTAATGTGATCAGGTCGTATATAAATGATTTATCACTACTATCCAATAATCACGTGCAATTCGATCCCGAATAATTTATGCTGACATTCTTGTCCGCTCTAACGGTAATAGCATTTCGTGAAGCAGATCGATTAATAGTACGGTTTCTCGTATAAAATGGTAATCAGTAGCTCTTCGATATCCACTGAGTAGCCGAAGACGATTGAATTTTCTCGCGAACGCGAATGGAAGTCAAGATGTTCAGAATCGTTCCAATAATAAATAAAGTTCTTCGTCGTACCGCAGCGGGCGTCAAACTTAAACAATCCGCGAGCAAAACTGTGCAATCTCGCGCGTTGATTTGCACATTTTATCACAATCCACGAGACATCATTTCGAAATGTACCTTTCTCAACACGGTAGTCAATCATTTCCGCGTAACTTTATTCGGTAGTTTTTTAACAACATAATACGATAAAGCCGGTACTCGAAATCCATGAAATAATTGCACCGGAGTTATTTGTTCCATTCTGTTCGCCGCTTTTCAAATAGGAAGCGATGCATGATAATTACGAAAAAGTGTTAAACATATTTAATGAATAAATAAAACTCTTCGCACAGTGGAGCGATATTTTAATGATTAAATAAAACTCTCGGTAGCGCGGGCTTCCATTTGTGTAAAAATGATTACGGATTTGTTGTACGATAGGGAGAAGTGTAAAATGAAAACCGTATAAAATCTCGTCACACGTAAATGAAAACAGTTTCAACTGTAAATATGTTACTGCACCTCGTTTTAACGAACAAGGTTATTTTATGTACTCTTCATTTTTTTTTTTTTTCTCTACTGATTACAATATTTTGTGTAACTGAATGTAGATAATAACAACAATTTTCAAACACGAGACTCTATAATATCCGCAACAAAGAAACAGGATACCGTAATTCATTTTAATGACAAGAAAATCTATATCCACTCTATAATTCTACTAAATGAATAATAATATTCCATCTTTTATTTAACTAACGAGTAACGCATACAGTGTGTCCCACGAACTCCGTCCACCTGAAACATCTTCGTTCTTTTAAACAACGACTATTTATTATTAACAAACAAGAACGTCAAACGCCTCAGAAGCGGTAAGTTTTAAGACAAATATGCCTAAACACTTTTCCATTCAGAATGTACCACTCCGTCGAAGATCGTGCATAAAAAATATGTCATTCCATTTAATGAAACGAAATTAACCGTCACATCTCCGTTACGCGTCCATTTGTCATGGAACTGCCGTTACTATGTTATTAATTGCTTCGTGTCACAACAATTATTTCAAACGCTTGCGCGTATTGTTTAAAACAACGAGGATATTTCAGGTGGACAGAATTCCGCTGGACACACTGTATATACGTGAGCGCGATTTCGCGATACGATTGAAGAGCAGAATGGGGTCTTCTATTTCACGATCAAGAGCTTAGGGATCTCGTACGAGGCAGGTGCAGGAAAGCAGCTTGCTCGATTCGTCGGTGTACCAGACAGATGTTACGGTTATGCAGCCGGCTCATCAAAGCATTATGTACTTTACTCTATACGAACTTGGTAGGAAAAGATGGAAGAATTCGGTAATGACAAGAGAGTCATTTTCTTCCCCCACGTTTTTGTGACTTACCGTCTTGCGTTAATCGACATCGCAACGAAATGGCAGGAGAAACGGACAGCTGAACAGTACGACCGGTTTGTATTCTTCCCTGCTACTGCTTGCAAAAAGTCATTAGGGTGAAAAATTGTTCGATACGTTTTATATATCGCGTTTGTGCGCGTCCGTTTTATGTTAGAATAATAAATTACGAATTTGCCCGATTGCGAAACACGGGGGGTTGTAAACATTACAGTTGTAAACATTAAATGTGTTGTGTAACAAGTGCACGTATTAACTTTGTTGCAAGCTTAGTTCAAATATTGTTCAATTTGTGTGCTTCTTATTGCAACAGCTATTTGCCTTTTCCAGCGACGTCGTCCATGGAAATATATTTGTGAGAATGTCATCTTTATTCGCAAGAAAGTTCAATTTTCGTCAGAAATATCCAGAACGATCCTCTATCATTCGCAGTTTCCAATTTATATTTGTAGATCATTATATTTCTGTACCGCGAATAACAGGCTATCACCTAATACCTTTGCAATAAAAAGCGGGCAGAGGCCGGGGCAGGTGTAAGCTTCGTAGTTTATCGTTAATTAAAACGGGAATCCAATATTACAATTAAATAAATGGATACGCTGCTTTTTCAATATGATGAAATTTTTAATGTCGGCCGACAATTCTGCCTCGAGATACATGTATATTTTCCAGTGATAACGGAAAGTAATTCCGGAATTATATTTCAACCGCCCGACGCGAACCGACCATTTTAATTAATTTTTTTTTTTTTTATCCAAATGGGTCAATGCTGCGGAATTTTAATTTCAATATTCCTTGTCCACTATCTCAAGGGCGAAGATGCTTGCAATTCCGGGTCGCCTTAAATGGAATTACATTTCATTTACCCGATATTGCCTAGTGCTGCGGGCAAATATTTAAAATTAAATTGTCGTCGTCGCCGTTTTATTTGGTAACAAATATTTTTTAAGGATCGATTGACTGAAAGGAATGATCGACGTACGTCAACACGAAGTAACATAGGTGGGTGCTTGATGTATTATTGACGGGAACATTAAATTATTCACTGAAACAAAAATTTATATCTAACACGATCACGCGATTTTAATGGGCTCCTTTTATTAAGATGGATATCCATTTTAATGAATTCACCTGAAGTACGCAAATGCTTAGGTGCCTTTTAAAGTGTCATTTGCACCTACCAAACAGACGTAATTAGATTCTCATTTCTGTACTACGAGATTCGTTTTGAACTTCACTTTATATTACATTTTTTTTTACTCGCGAATACTTAATATTTGACGATATTCGAAAAAATCTACTTCTACCACAGTTTTTATATTTCCATCACGTAGTTCAATTTATGCCTATGTCAATTTTTAATTATGCGCGTATGTACTTATACGGTACTAAAACATTCTTTCTGCAAGTATTCGAATATCCGTTTGCATGGTTCTCCAATAGTTTCCATGCTTTCAATATATTAAACTTTGTTCAATTTCTCTCCCGGATACTCATGTGGGATATAAATAGCAACTATATTAAATCCTTCGCGTCTAATTTATTCAGATTATTTTATACCTTATGAAGTATTTATCTCAGCTGATTTCCATCAAATCTAGCTTCCAACACAGCCAATCGGAATATTTAGTATCGTAGAAGGCGATTCATTGTGCATACAAGAGATCAAAAATATCGCTCGCTTATACGAATCGTTATCTTTCCTGCCAATCCTGACCTGCCGCTGCTCCCCTTATCGACCGTGATTCACTGGTGAGCGCGATGTTACCTACGTTGCTTTCTCCGTGCACCGAGAAAGAATCTCGAACGTGCAAGCCCGCTATTGCTACAGAAATGTCGTGCTCGTTAAAAGGACGAATCGAACGATCTACGGCAAAGCGACCTTAATACCCGTCTCCAGAAACCAAGAGTACAATACATTTTGCAAAAAACACGTTTTTGCTGAAATTCGTGGCAACCGAGTTGCTTTAAATAGCAACCCACCCCCACCCCCACCGTCTCTTCCCCGTTTAATACAACGCAATATTAACGCTTTACACTGTTACGTCGCGTACAATCCGCGCACCCTTCTCAATCCATTTTCCTTTCAATTTATCGGTGCGCAAACTTTGAACCGGCAAAGGGTTTCGGCTTTCGGTAACGTCTCGGAAACTTGCATCGGCGCGATTAGCGAGCGCAGCTACCAGCTGGCAGGCGGATACTTTGCCGAGCAGGTGGAAGACTGTTTCGGGGCCGCACGTGCGTAAACGGTTGGGACAAGCCGCGTCCCATCGTGGACCTGTAAAACACCTGAGCCGTGAGCTCGGTGTCCGGGGACATTAGTCACGCTTAAAAGGAACGCCCCAGGAGCCACCGGAGCCGGGTAATCTGTGATCTTCCTTTGTCTCGAAATGCTCTTTGTTCTTAGCAAACTGACGTAATCAATGTCGTTGACCGGTAATGATAGAATTGCTCGTCGCTGGTGCGTACGGATCTCCTGCGGGGTGGCCGGTGTCTTTGAAGTCGCTTTGACAACCACGTGAATGGCGATCCCTCGCGAGACTTGTCCGGTCGGTGCGTGCTTCTTCGTTCCTGGTGCCGGTGTTGATCGATCTTCTCGGTGCGAACGCGTTAATCGTGTAATGGTGAGCTGAGCGAAAGCTTCGAGTTTGAACGATCCGAAAACGTCTTCGGTGCGGGCTAGAATTGTATATCTGTTGAGATCATTTTTCGACTTCTGTGTGTAGAACGTGTTCGTTAAACAGTTGCTTGTTAGGTTCTCGGACCTGTGAATTGAGCGTAATGCGTAAAGTATTACGGGGTGTATGCAATACTATACTTCTTTTCGGTGCTGTTAATTTTTCTTAACGTTTGGCCGGTTGTGATTTAAATGAACGATATTTTTACAAAATGCCAAATGGAACGATGTCTCGATATTCTTTGGATTTGAATAGTTCACCCTGTAGGGGTTCGTGCAAGGCAAACATTAATGTTTCCAATATCGGCAAACTAGAATTCGTCTTGTGGTGCGCGTCCCCTCTTTTAAACAGTTGGTACGACGACTGAATAAGACCGGCGGTCACTAATATTCACCCAATGTGGGTAATTTGTGTGAAACACAGTTTAAAAGTGTTTTTTTTTATATAATCGTTTTCATTTAAAAAGTGGGGTTTATTGCACCGCGATATCCACTTTGACGAGGGAAATTACGATTTATTGGTTAAAGCATCCTGGGAATTCAACTTTCCTTCTCTCAACGAGTGGAATACGTGTCATAAAACTGGAATCGCCGAAGAAATCACTTGAAAGATCAATTACAACCACCTAGAGACCGATTTCTCGGACTTAGCGCAGAAGAAAGAGGTCGTCGCCAAGAGTCCGTCCATCCTTCAAGATCGCAGATCAAAGCTCTCATAATACTATCTTCACTATTCGAAATAACGTCACGCGATCCGTGTTTCTAATTAATTTTAATAAACACGCAACGACGCACTGCACAACGAACGTAAAAGCAGAGGAGACTCGGTACAGTTTCATATTCTTCAACTAATAAGCAAAAGAAAATCGTATGTCACAGTATAGAGTAAACAAATAAACAATGCCAATTTATCGCGACCTGCTTAGAGCACTCTATGTATAACCGGTAACAACGATTCTCTGCAGTTTATTAATTGGAAAATATGAAACTCTACCGAGCATGACGCAGTATCGATCCGCGTCGTATTCTCAAAAATACGGATTCAAGACATTCCGGAAGCGAGCCCCCTCGGTTTGACTGGTCGTTCCAATCTCAATTCTATGGGATTATCCGCGTCAAGTGTTGTCGCATCTTCAAATTGAAATGAGACCTCTCGGAACCATCGTGCTGGTGCCGTCAGTCGTGTCATCGAGTGGACACTTTCTTAAAATAAAGACACCTGAAGTATGTCAGATAATTCTTGTCCGATCTCGATTTAAATACGCGACACCCCGTTCGGATAACTCGATGTATCAGCCAGGCCACGCGAACGTTTCCCAAGGCCCGAACGTCTGTCCCGAATAACCGCGGCCAGTGACACACGCGTTCCTTCAGAAACGAGCCTGTGCATTCGAGCGCGTGTCAGAATGTTCCTTCGCAATGAAACGACTGTTCCCCTTTTCTCCTTCTCCACCGTGAACTAGTTTTTTTCCCCCCGGCGAAACAACTATAAAGCACGGAACGTAGCAACCCGTGCTACTGGCGGCAGTCGAATCGACGTTCAGACCGGTAAGGGCAATTCTATTGAAAATGCAACGCCTAATGAAGCATTCGCATCGCGCGGAGTTCTTTCGGGTAACACGCTGACCCGTTTCCTTTCGCCCGAAGGTTCCGCGAGTGGTTCTTTTCGCCGAACAGTATTCTCGCGCACCTGAAAATTTACCGAGCGTTTTAGTTCGCCTTCAGCTGCGTTCGCGTTTTCGGCACTGATCGTTAGCAGAATTTCGTAGAGACGTCGGGAAATCACGCGCACCATAATTAACGATGGCGTACGGCACGTAATCTTGCGACAAGGAACGAAAGGAGATCAACAAATAATTAGCGTCGATAGCGATTTAATGTATTAGCAATCCGGCAGAATATTGGAAAGCATCGGATGACGGTTCTATGGTGAAAGTATTAATTTTGTAATATCTTTCTTATGTTGGCCAAGCGTTGTAAATTATAATATATAACCATATATTATAATTATAATATATAACATATATATAATATATTATATAATATATAATATATATAATATATATAATTAATATATAAATTATAATATATAATATATAACCGTCGTTTTTATCCAGTTTCGACTTCACATGTAGGTATGGATATGTACACTGACAGGTGCCACATATTGTTTGAACATATATTTCAAGGCACACAGGTGGTTATACCACAGTCTCTGCTTCGTTTTGGCGAATAGTTTTCACAATGCGTTAGATACCTCTAAAAAAATGGTACTTATAATCCTCTGCAATCGAAGAAGCGCGCGATATAAAAACGCCGCATAGAAACGAAGTGTATTCGTTAAGGCCGACACTTCTCGACGATACGTATAATTATTTGCCCTCTTTAAATTTCATCCCACCTACTTCCCAAACGTTTCCCGCAGAAGCAGGCAACGTTGTACTCGCTTTGGATAGGCGTATAATTCATCCCAGGCAAGTTTTCACGCGACTCTGCCTTCGCCTGGCCACATTAATGAGAATTCTTCACACGAAAACGCGTTTACATGCCACGCTTGCCCGTATTATTTCGCAGCTGGGCGCAGAACTTTCTTTCCGCCCCGTTCCTTTTTCACAATCCCTTGATGCAAGAAGGACTGCGTGTCATAAGGATAGTTAGAGGGTGAAGTGGCTTTGCTCGCGGTGCCAGAGAATGAGGACGAACGAGAAAAGGGTGGAGATACGTGTACAAGGAGCATACAGACACGCAGAAGGCCTCTCGTACGGATGCCTCGGGGACCAGGTCGGATCACACTAATTAAATCATAGTCGGTACTATCGCACTGGCGAGCTTCTTGCAACGTGTGCTGCATGCCTTCTCCACCTTTTTCTTTGCGCTCGTATAATCACCTTACATTCAACCTGTTTCCCTTCGTTGTTTCTACGGAGATGCAATTGCAGACACCGCGATGTTAATGTTGCCTTCGTGCGATAATAATACCAGCAATAATAATGGCAATAGCAGTGGCACAAATTCTCGAACATTTCCGTCGAACAAAGTCGAAGTTATCTTCCCTCTGCGCACGGTACCATATCATTTGAATTCTCTTTCCGACGGTATAAATCCGTAGGAATGTTATTTACATGATTCTAAACATCGCTCCTTTCGTCAGAAGTGTCGTCGATGCTTCGAATAATTGCATCGTCACCGATATCATTCATTTCATCGTTTCGTCGTCCCGAATAATCAAGATCCTACCTGTCGTCATCTTACAGTAGCGTCTACAATCGAACAGCGTTGGTTAATTTCTTGTAGGACGTTTAATAAAGCAGCGAGCAACAGAACGAAAGATATGCGTTCAAAGATTTCTACGTTTCTTCTGCGAATGATACGAACTCGTTCTCATTTTCGTTCAATCGATCACTTCCGTTTATCGTAACTGTTCTTTCCTTCTTGCTTCTCTATTTCGTTCGAAATTATTCGAGCACATTAGCGCCCGATTCTCTGTTACGTTTCTCTCGTTATTAAACTAATTTCAAGGAAGTATGGCACGGGTTTAATATCCCAGCGGCCGGCACTCGAAAAATAAAAGAGGCTTTAGGAAAAAGTTTGCCCGAGAATACGTCAGTGGCAAAGCAAATAGCCGGCCGAGGCGGAGAAATTAAAATCCTCATTGGTGAATTAGGTCCGTGCCACCGCGCGTATATTCGTCCCCGTGACTTTTTCAATTAAAACATCGCCACAGTCAGCGGTTAAATAAGCCGAGTACCTGCCGCCGTGTATCTGTGCAGCTTCCCCCTCTCTCGCTTCGCCGCGGGATTCTGGCAGAATCAACTAACCCAAATTAATTACTTTGGAAAAATTCATGAATCGCGTTTAAATGATACAACCTCGCCTCCCTTCCACGGTTCGTTTCTGTAACTGAATGCGGTGGACAAGTCGCGAAACTAGCGCATTTTTCCCTTGATTGACTATTCATTTCTGTCGGCCAGCTTTTTCGCTGCTTCCTTCCGCCCCCCGTCGCCGTTTCGCTACCGTCTGAAGTGCGCGTTACCCGGGTCCGGCGCGACACATTAAACGGAGCACGGGGCACAGAAACGACGGGGACCCGAAAAAATAATCTTTGTAAAAATCCTGGCCTTGTGCAGCGCAGGAAAATTACGTGGCCAACGGAGCGGTGCCGGTGTCGAGCGCAGTCCACGCTCGTATATTCGTTCAGTGTCGCAGCTCTAATTACGGGCGCAATTGCACGCGTCAATTATTGCTATCGAAAAGAGCTTCCCTTCTTTTTGCCGCGTGCAACATCGACGTGGCACACTATATCCGGTTGTTCTGTACAATTTGTATGCAAAGTTACCTTGGAACGCGATCGTTAACGCGCATAGAACGGCAGATGCAATTTTAGAATAACGAAAAATGAATTAATGATATAATATGCATAGCTAAGTACATCTGTTGTGTATCAGTAACGTTACCGCGTGTGTCGAAAATGTTTTTCAAGCTTCCGTCGTCAATTTATAATACACCGCTTTACATTACACTGCACACGGCGTAAACCTAGACCGCGTGATATTAAAATCGAGTGTCAATTACCAGGACCGAAATATTACACCGCGGACATCTTTCGTTTAATTGACTTTCAGCCAGCGTCTACAATTCTTAAGGATATATTATTAATAATTTCCATTGAATACTTTGATGAACAATAGCTTCGCTTATCTAGACCGTCCTAACTAAGGCTGCTTTATCTCCATCCGCCCCCCCCCCCCCCCTGGTTTTACATTTGCGTACAATGTACAATCAATTTCGCGACGAAGATTTCCTACGATTCGCCGGTTCGCGTATACGCGCGGAACGCCACGCGCAAAGCGGAACCAGAAGTGCCAAAGATTATTCAATTAGAATAAAACAGGGACGGAAGGCTCGGCGCTTAATGAATTCGTTTGTGTGCGTGACTAATTTTCGTCGCGGGAGCCACGTTGATTTTTCTTATTCAGACCTCCGTCAAGATTCCGTGTGTTTAGGACGCAGCTCGGACACCCGATTTTTTCGCACGACCACGCGAAACGGAATCGCGCACGTCGGCGTCGAAGCAATTTTTATTCGAAACGAGCCCCGCCGCGCGCATTGATTCGTCGTTTTTATTTGCGACCGCGCCGCAATATCTTCCCTCGAATTTCACTTTCGCGTTTTGCATTTTATTCTCTCCCGGTTTCGGAAACATTCTTATTCCGTTCGCGCCGCGGCGATTCGTTAAAAATGGACCAAAAGAAGAAGGAGATAAAAAAAAAACACGTGTTTCTGCCCCGTCCAAAAATACCTAGCTGCCTGTGCCCGTGTCTGCCGCGATACATCGTGCAGCCGATGTGTACGTGCTTCACGTATTTACACGGGCGAGCAGGAATATTGAGAAGCCTGCGGTACGCGCTAGAGATTTGGTAGCGTTGGTTAAATGTATACCGTGGCCGGCGTGCGCGTGGAATCCGCAAAGGAGGGCTGAATAGATAGGGGAAGGCATAAGTTGAGGAACCGCTGGAGAAGACAAGAGGGAAAGACGACTTGAAAGATTCAATTTCTTCGTGGGTTAAGAATAGATTGAATTGTAACGAGCGACGCGCAGCGTACGTAAATGGGATTCGAATAGTGATTCTTTCGTTGCGTTTTAAAGATGTACGTAAAATTGAGGATAGCAAGGGATTCGAGAGCCTTCCTGACCGGTCGCGATCGAATTGGTCAATTGGGTTGGAATAAATTTATTTTATCCGTCACGATACTGAGTGTTGTATTGGACGGCATCATTTTTATTATCAATGAGTACGACGATATTTAAGAGCATTTGAATCTGATTAATTTCGCATCAGTTTTGTTGTTCGCGATTTTGTAAAAGAGGTTTGCATCGAGAAATCATTATCGTTTATTATAGAAAATCGTTTAAATGGTGCGAATGTTGTCCCGCGGGTTACTATAAAAGAATATTATATCAAACAGACATTATTTATCTTGAAATTTCGGTTTTCCACGTTTGCATTGTATCAATTTCGTAGCCTGTGCTCTGCGAAGCCGCTTAAATTTCAACGAGTATCGTATCACAATTTTTCATTCGACTCGCCACAATTAGTGACTATACAATTAAAAAAGAAATAGAAGAAATAGTATACCCTAAAATGATTACTATACGTACATACACTACAGGCAAACGGTTTGTAATTGCTGAATAAAACGACGAGGATAGTAATATTCAAAAGAATTTGCAATATTAACTTAAACAGTGGTGAACGTTTCCAAGTATTAATACATCGAAATGGAGTAAATCACTTTTCACGCCCACAACATTAACCCTTTTAATCCCACGGGCTGTTACAGGTACGTTTCGGTTCGACGTGCGAAAAATCTTTCCGGCCAACATGAACGGATTATTCTCCTCCCGTTGCAACGATAATTTCGATAAAATCTCCACAGAAAGAGCAATTGGTAACCAGTTAGCCAGTTTATAATAAAGCACGATATCCTTCTACTCGCGTCACGACACTTCCAATAGCGCATGAACCTTACCACATACCAGGAGCAACGAATGTCGAGTCGCACAACGCGACATCGTTCATGCATAAACTATTCGTAAAACGTAATTCATTATTATTATTCGTAAAATTTTTCGCTAATCTTCTACCGAGCGAACCGCGAAACGCGTACAGCTTGCGTCGTACTCCTCTTAAAATAACGGACATCGAAAATGATCGCTCGACAAATATTGAAACGCTACTCCGTTCTCCAAGCGGATCCAGCAGACGGCCCTCCCCGGTTAACGAACTCAGCCGTGCGCTTTTTTCTACTTTTACTCATCTTCGCCTAAATACACCGTGGGGCCCCGAAACCGTAATATTGTTTGTTCGTTTAATCGGCTTTCGGGTGGCGGCAATCAGCCCGCGAAGGGCGGTGGTGGGGCCGGCTGGGGGACCCACCCCCGGCGTCGATTTACCTTTGTCGTTCGGCGACGAAAACGTTCGTAACGGACGGCGGCGTTCGGGCTGGCCCGCGTTTCGAATTCCACCAGCAGCGCCGACGAGCGAGATCCCCGGGGCACGTGGATCGAGAGCGGTGCCGCGTTCGTTCGCGGTTGCACGTCGCGCCGACTTAATTGGTCACCAGGCTCTCGTTCTGCCTTGGAGGAACGCTTCCTCGTGGAACTCGACTCTCGTTTCGGCGTAATCGCTTCTTCTGCCGTGCCCGCGGGTTCTTTCTGCCCGGCCGCTGCCGCCGTTCGGCGACGCGATTTTTCTTTCCGCTCTTCCTCGCTCGTAATCCTCAGCTCGCTGGCGGTATGCGGTGTCGCGTGAGAACGGATCGAGCACCGTGTATCGCGATTCGGCGTCCAGCCTCGCGTTCTCGCGGGGGTATTTCTTTGGGAGGGGTTGGGGGTCGAGGGGTGGGGAATAGTAAGGAAACCTGTAGGAAATCTGATAGGTGAGATGATTAATAAGGGGGGGCTTTTAACGTTTCAATTAGTGGACCGAAAGCGTTGGTTGTTTTATCGCGGCACGAGTGCGCGGGTGTTCGATCGATTTCGGTTAGGTTATTCTATTTGAAATCGAATGTTTCCGAATGGAATTTTTGCGCGTGTTTTCACGGGGAAATGATTTGTTACGAATAAGTTCGGAACGGTTTCGATCGATTCCGCAATTGCCGAAACTGTTGCACGCTTTTATCTCGTTTTCGAGATGGAATATGCGCCGGGCACCAACTTCGGTATATTTCACAAATTGTTGCGAGATTTGTTGTGATTCCGTGTTTATTTGTGTTACTTGTCTGCAGCTGACGAAAACGGGACAGGTGACAAGTGTAACTACACATTGGTGATCTTAATTATATATATATAGTAGTTCGATATTTAATATTAGGTTTTTAGGTAATTACTAAATTCCTACTTCTAATTATTTTATACTGGTAATTCAGACCGCACGCTAATACTTTTTTTATTAGTAACAGTTCGTTGATTTTACTATACCTACTTGTGTTCCATTCAGTTTTTACATTATATTGGAGGAAGAAGCTTCGCTTACAATGCTAACATATAGCGTTACATAATATGATTTTTATAATTAATTTTTTTGCGTAACGTTTCAATGATACTTTTTGCATTATCTGCTCATTCATGCGTATATCTGATCTTACAGTTATATATAATATTAATTACACCAAAAATGAGGTTTACTAGTACCGTTGAGATAGGCCTCAACGACTACAGGTAGATGAATACAGCAGTTACCGCACAAGCTTCTAACGTAATTAATTTAAAAAAAGTGACTCTCTCGTGAAGCGCGGTCGTTTGTCTCCCTGAAAGACGGAAGTGGAGTGCCTTTCGTCCTAAGTTTAGGTAATGAACTCGTTACCAAGCCTGCGTGGAAAATAAGTGTATCGCGTGTCCTTTATTGTCAAATGTAAAAATATGCATTTCTGAATAATATCGTGCATTCTTGATTTATTTCTCCTTGTAAAAGGTAGATCCCACTTCTGGTTTTCGTGGAGACGTTTCTGTTTCAATTTCCCTAGAATACAAGGATCGAAATTCGGTCAACCCTATCATAGTAAATCGTAAGACACGCTTGGCCAATTCCTAACACATCCAGCCATTTCTTTTCAGATTTCAGATTTCAGATTTCAAGTTCAGATCTCAACAGATTTCGAACGAGTGCCGTGCGTTAAATTTATTCAACACTATCGAACACCATCACAATTTCTTGAACAAGTTCACCCAAAACGATGCAAAAAATTCCACCAATTACGCTCGCCGTGCGACAAGAAGAAACTCCGTCGATCCAAAAAAAAAAAAGAAGAAAAAAGAAACGAAAACGAACTACATTCTTGCTGAAAATGCTACAATTCGGGGACGCCTCTTTCGCGAATCTCCCCGGCGAACCCAACCGCAGAACAGAGGGATGGGGGGGTAGCTTAAATCGGAGACCGATTGGGCAGGAACGAATGCCAGGTAATATCGTTAGCCTGTCGGGGTTACCGTTTCGTTTGAATCAGTGCCCGGCGAAAATACGGTGACAGTGTCCCGTGATAGATGACACGGCCGCGAAGGGCGAGGGGCGAGGGGGGGCAGCCTGCTCGATCCGCCGTGGCAATAGTCACGCACCGCAGCGAAATATCACGCCACGTTTTACTTTGAACTATGGTCTTGTTCCTTTCCGCCACGGATGAGTCGTTACCGCCGTTCCACCCCTCTGGTCCCCCCCCCCCCCCCCGTTTACGATCGTGCCATGCTGCAACCGCGGAGAACCCTCGGTTCTCGTTGCCACTCCCGACTCCGCCGCGAATAAATCACCGGTCGCCTAAAGAATCGCGGTTGCGATCTCGGTGCGATGCAAAGAATTGCTCTCCTTCGCTCTCCACCCACCTCCCCCGAACCCTTCGACCCCGATACTCCATCGTTTTTCTTTCCATCCCCACCCCGCTTCCTTGCGGCTATTTTCGCCCGGGTTGGCCACGAAAGATAGATAAGGTGTCAACGTCGCGGTGCCACTCGAACGTTTCGACGGGACAGCCTCTGCTTGTCCTGCGTCAATTCGACGGGCGATAATTGTACAAGGCGGAAGTCAGCGCGGTCAGCGACGATTGATCGTTCGCGAGTGCGTTACACGGCGGATCGGTTTATCGCACGGAGTCACCGTAAACCCGTGAACCGCGGACGGTTCTGTCCGCGCCGTCCACTTGCAGCAGCGTTAACAGGGTTTTTACGCGTTTCAGGAAAAGTGGATCGTCTTGGGTCGAGCCGGATGATCGTAAAGTCTCGGGAAATTGTTTTGTATTTGCCACGGCCAATCAGGTAACTATTCCGCGATGTTATCGTGCCGTCGAGCGCATCGTAAATCACTTTACACCCGTGCCCGGTCGAAGGGAACACAGCCGGGGCTGCGATCGTGCTAACCGAGCCGAACCGAGCGGCGAGTCTCATTTGGAACGTGCGACCGAAGCTGTTCGCTCGACGGTTTCGATGTCCCCCTCCTTGGAAACGGGACGCGTAACGCGCGAGCGCGATGTAGGAAATGGTCAGTTCTTTGGTTCGTTTTAACGGGCGGAATCAAATCTCTGAAGGATGTAAATGTCTCGCTGGTGGAGGGTGAACGATGCTCATCGCGGCGACAATATTAACCTCGCGGAGAGGAAGACGAAGGGCACCGTTCCACCATTTCTAATTAAATTAATTGCATTCGCGATGAGAAGAAAATTGTCGCAGAACAATTACAGACGACAGTTAACGACAGGTTCAGAATGTTAAATCGAGATCTTCGAGCGAACTCTTGTCCCCCGTTTCCTCGTCCGCTTCCCGTTAACGCGAAGTCCCACACAGACACCGGTAAAAGTTACGGGTTGAACAATCGGACGTCCGATACCTGCGATTAAAAAAACAATCCCGTCGCGAGGCACCAGGTACCCGGCAACAATGGGAGCAACGGGTACGCTTCACCCGGCGGCCCTTCGTCCAGCGCGTTCGTTTAAAATTCGATCGCTTAGCATCTCGAGGCAATCAGGCAAACGGCAGTCCGCGTCTGATCGAGTTAATTAGTATTTAGGTACAAACAGGATCGAAGTCGCATTTGCATGACAATCAGAAGCGACGTGGCTAGGTGGCGTAGCGGAGTTGGCGTCGGGTCCGCGGTCCCCGATTGTACGTCATGGATGGGGGTGCCGAATTTTCGTTGGGGCCCCATTGGCAACGAGCGGCTCGCTGTCACCCCGTCGAGAGGAAGACACACGGGGAAACTAATAGGAAGCACTAAATCGGGGCGAGGTAGGTCGTAAACGGTTGCGCCTGTTCGCTGCCGTAAATGGGGAACAGCACGGCGATGCGACGCGATGGGTCCGGTGGGCGAGTCAACGAGGATATCTGGTTTTGCTCTGTTATATACAACGGCGGTGGGATCGTCGTCTTCGTCCCCCTTCCCCTTAGGCCCGCTCCGCTCGTTCTTTTGCCTCCTTCGTTCGGCTCGTTCCAGAGTGTTCTGCCCGGCTCGTTTCTCACGCTCGCCGTAGGTAGGCCCGATCGCAACATCGGGCCCCGATTCGGCCTCTTTCTTCCAGTATACCTACTCGTATTCCCCGATCTACTTGGCCGTACGAAAGGGGAGAGCCCAGACGTAAGCCCGTTAAATGGAATTAATAAGCTTTACTATGCATGCACCAGCCCGTGAAATACGATACCGGCTGGTGTGCTCGTTAGGACGACCACGGGGGGAAGGCTTTGTGCCTTCAAGGCTAACTCGCCTCGTCCCTCCTGCAGAAACTACACTGTCGTGTCTCTTGTTCCTCCTTACTATCGATACGTGGGGCGGCCCCGCAGAAATTGTCGCTCCCTTCGCCGGGCAGATTTTTCGATTTCGAAACGAGAGCGTATTTCCCGACGGGGAACGATTATTAGTAACGGGCTTTTTGTGATGTTCCAGCGATCGGAATTGCCGGGTTAAGTGGCTGCGCCAGGAGGGTTCCCCGTTCCGGGGGGGGTGCCACGACTTCGGAAACACGTTAGGAACGCATTCACAAGTTGAAAGCCGTGAGCCAGGGGGTCCCGCTGTATTATTAGCCTAGTTTGTGTTTGAAAATGTGGGCACTTTTGTCCTTTATTGGTCGCGTTCGGTGCCCTTTGTACTCCCGCGTTGTTTAAACGCGACGCGGCGCAGGAATTTTGATTTGTTCCTGCCAAAATCGACTCGAATCGAGAACCTGTTTCCTGATTCTCGCTATTCTTCGAGGGCGAGGATAACGAACAATTTGCGTTGCTTGTTTTGCTCGCGGCTGCAGATGTAGTTAGATATTTTTGTGCTTTTCCTTTATCGTTGATGATATCCACTGTCACTTCACCCTGTATTTTATTCGACTGCTTCCACGAACAAAGGTGCCATTATTTATTCGTAAGCCCTCTGTTCAAGAAGCTTACTTTTTTAGAAATGGAGGAACTGCACAGGCGAAAACCTTGTCTCACAATTTATTTTCATAAATAATCGCAATCCTTTCAGTCGCACCGCAATTACTGGGGCAACCTGTATGGAATTAATTGGATTACCAGAGTAGCGATACAAAACTATGTAGTGTTACATATCATCGCTGTGTTTCTCTTAGTAGTACGTTGAAAAGTGTCCATAATGAAGCAATTAACGTGCACCTATTCATCATGCTATTGTTACTACGATGCATCGCTTACATTACAAATGTATATTCAGGAGAGATTGCATTAATCATTCATTGCGAAACGCGGTGATTAACTTAATATATATCGTTGCTTCCTCGTACAGAGTGAATTTGATTGGAAAGTGCCAAAGCGTGGCGGTATCAGATTGTCTTGCAGGTAATTTAAGGAATTACGTTCCGCCAGTTTACGACTTCCTCGTTAGCAATTTCGAACCGCGAGTCGTATGAATAGACTGCCGTCCTATTGTTCGATATATGCGTGCAATGCTAAATTCGGTCGAACCGCGTCGCATATGAAAAATGAAAATTTAAGGACGCGTTTAACGTGCCGGTAACAAGCGATCGTTTTAAATGAATTAACAAACGGCACGCGGTGAATGATGGTACACGTGTGACGCTATATTTTTTAAATTAATTTTACGCCAATGTATTTTCACGCTTGGAATGATTTTAAATAACGCTACAAGATGAAAAGAGCGCACTGAAATGCTTGAACTTCGCAATCGGCGATAAAACAATCACGTTGGCCGTAATAAAATAACACAACGGCGCATTGTTCGGTTGAATCATTTTGAAAAGTGAGATAAATTTGGGGAAATATAGTCGATCGGTGTACGAGCTGTACAGGCGTGTTCTCGTAATACAGAAACATCGACAAAATTCCGGAACGTAACCTGCGCGACATCATTACATTATTCAAGGTGCACGGAACATGAAGAAATTAAGCTCGACGAACAATCAGATCGCGATACGAGACACTGCGTGCCCGCTCCAGCACATTCGTGAAACTCTTCATGGAACTTCTTTCCTGCATCCAACGAATAATGTGCCCGACATCCATCATCCTGATGTTTCATTACTTTTTATACATCTAAAGGCAATCTCTGCGGATATTATCTCAGCCGTATTGCCGTACTTAATGATTTTCTTACCAATTTACATTACCGTATCAACAAGACGAAACTCCTTCACGTTCGCTAAATGTCTATTACGTCAGGTTGTAAAAGCTGCCTTTCGCCATTACTCGTTATCAATAATATTCACGGTCCATTTCTAATAAATATCACACTGGAGTGTCTCGGGTCATTTCAATAGTGTTCGCATGAAAGAATCGTAGAGTGCAGAGTTCCCAATAACTTTCTCCCGTTATTGCATACAGGAACTCGCGTGCAAACGTTCGCGTAGCGACCCAATAATAAACCGCTGACGAGCAAAGAAACGAGGACGTCTCGTTGCACGGTTGCAATTAGCGACGGTCAGGGTTGGCCCGGAACATTCGTTAAATAAATTCTCCGGGTTCGCGGAGTTTTGGAAATTAAAGTGGCGACAGTTTGTAGGGCGGCCCGGTATGGAATGTTAACTAAGCGTAATTGATTCGAGAAAGTGCTCGTACCCGGTCCAAGAGCGAAGACAATTGGGTCACACTCGAATGACTCGCATTACCAAGGGATTACGGTACGACCAGATGACTTTTAGCTCTAACCAGCTTAGGAACTTTTCTCGTTCCACGGTGCCGCGAACGCTGCGCCCTGCCTTTCGTCTAGCAGTTTCGATTCGCTATGCAACCGACGTATTTCAGTTATCCAAGCGGTCCGGCGTTGCACGCTGGCTGGCGTCGATTGGAACCAAGAATTTTCGTCTTCTGCACGGCCGCGAACTTTCGCTGCCCGCGAATTCACGTAGCGAGAAAAGTCAGGAAAGTTGGCCCGTGATTCAAAGTCGCGTCGCGATCCTATCACGGTGAAAGATGAATCGTTTTCTTGGCTTTTTGCGCGTCGCCTTGCCTCGTTTCGTCTCGCCTCGTCTTGTCCCGTCCCGTCTCGTCTCGTCTCGTCTCCGCTCGCCTCCTCCCGTCCTGTCCCAAATATCCTTTTCGTTCCTTTTCAACCGTCCTGCCCCCGTCTCTATCGTTCGCCACTGTCGTTTCGTTAAAACACCTCCTCGTCACCGAACTCGGAAAGTTCCTCCGCGATTCGCGCTTCGATTTCCGGGGAAAATGGAAATGGAAATGTATGAAAATACAGCGCGAAAAAGCCAGACGCTTTGTGAACGGGTGCGTTGAAACGAATCGTGCGCACAGAGAGGAGCGGAGAGTGTTGCCATCGCTACGTTTTAACATACGCGCACGTGTACGTGATACCTGGCTCTGCGTGAATAATCTTCTTTAACGTTCGCCAGCGAATTTTCGATTCAATTAGAATAGTTGTTCCGCAACAAAATCCGCGCGGAATAATTATTTCGCGATCGCCAAGGCACTTTCGATAATCGACCACGAATTGATGAACTAGAGGGAAAGAATAGGAAATCTATCCTGAACGGATATTCACGAACGCGTTACCACTACCACCCTGCCCAACCACGCCGAATAACAATTTAATAGGTTCAGGGGTGCAGCCGACCAACGTTCTCCCTGTCGCTTAAACCGCAAGGAAATATGATATTCACCAGGCAGCGGAGACACTTCGCCTGCGAGGACAGCGAAGACGAAAGCGAGTCTCCCCTCTCGCGTGAAATTCTTCGGCGAGAAACGAAAGAAGAAAAACGTAATGAAAAAAAAAAAAGAAAAGCACGCGACAAAGTTTCCGCGAACAACTGCGTAAACATCGCGAGCTGGTCCCGACGTTTTGTGTAAATCTCTCCGCGTGTACGGGCGAAAACATTTATCCGTCCCCGTGGCAACGAAAAACCTTTAACCCGATAGATTAAAGTTTCTTGGGGGGGAGGAGGGATGCGCGAATTCACGCTGCTAGCGACCGCTCGGTAAGAAAGACGTTTAGGGGGTTGGCAGGGGGCGGGGGTGCGGGGGGACGGCCACGTTGCAAAAATATCACTGGCGACCCCCTCAGCCGCGGTCGTCCTTCTCGATACTATCGATTTCACCCCTGCACGCTCGCACGTTTTACATATCCCTGCGCGAACGTAGTGTTTTTCTCTCTCTCTCTCTCTCGCTCTCACTCTCTCTCCCCCTTGCGAGAATTATTTCTTTCGCCTCGAATGGTAACGGCACGGTTTAAAGTCACGGCGCCACTCGCGGAAAAAGGTTGGCCGAAGAAATTCCGGATTTACGCCCGGGGTCCCGGGAATTTTTCTCCATTCTTTCGCCCCCTTTTCGCGACAATTTGTCTTCCGGCAATTCTGTTCCTTCGTTTTTTTTTCTTTTTTTTTTGTTTCTTTTATCGGCGACTGCGACGGAGCGTTTAGACGATAACCGAAACGGTTTTTGTATTGTTTTTGTCATCGATAGTCGAGTCGGTTGTTTATCGTGGCGTTCGCTTATTCTTACCGTTAACCGTTTCTGTACCAATTTCCCTTTGCACCTGAAACGATTCTGATCAATTTGTTGCATCGCAACCGGATAAGCTGTTGTCACGATGAAAGTACCGCGGCAGCAGTCAGATGCAGCTGAAAAGCTCTTCGCACAAATTATTTTGCAAAACGGATATCGGTTACGAAATGTAGATGTCGAATATGTGACCTCGAAGGTTCACACGCGTACGCAGATTCGTAAAGGGTTAAACGCGTGTGGTTATTACCCCTTCTCTTACGGTAATCATAAAAACGGAACTATTCCTAGTACTCAATTCAGTAAAATCTGTGCTGACATCAAAGCATGAGCCTCGTTTGGCCATTTAAATATCCCGTTCCATTAATCGCTCAAACATAACAGGTAGAAATGGCAACAAATATAATACAATTATACAAATACAAATGTGCCGCAGCCACTTCTCCACGCGCGTACCCGTACGAACAGTGAACTTTCCGCCGTGAGGGCCGAGGAACGATGAAAATATAAACGTAAATGTTCCTGCACGGACGTCTTTGAATTCCCTTATAGACTGATCGTTTCCCCGAACAGATACCATCGATACGTACAAAATCTGTACGGCTCGCGTGTTCCGGACGCGTAACCGTCTCGTCGAGGCCCTTAACAAGATGCAACGAGTAAAAGTTAAAAGAACCGTGCCGTTACATCGACGCCGAAATAACAATAATTCGAGTCCCACATCTGGTTATTTTGCATACTCGAATAATCGAATACCGGTTTCGCGTCGCGAACTCCTCCTCCCTCCCGTTCGCCCGGAGGGGCCGACGCACAGCCTGGCAACTTACCAGAAATTTATTTGCTTGCCGACCGACCCGTCTAAGTACATCGATTCCACTTTCGCGGAGGAACCGTGGGGAACCGTGAGATTTACGTAGCCAATTCGTGGCCGCTTTTCATGTTGCCCACTATTGATCGACGTTTCGTGCCGGCACGTCGGAGACAGCGCGTAATCGTAATCAGTGATTCCGTAACTTTCGTATTTGCTGGCGGGCATAACGCGATCACGTGTCCTGACGTGCGTGTCGGCGCTACCACCGACACGCATCTCCCGGCAAAGTGGAAATTTCGCTCGGACAGGTGAGCGCAGGGCGGTGTTCGCAATTAATCCGCGTCGTTGTCGCGCTTCTTGCGCGACGCACCGTGTACGTACGCGCCCCGCTCGAACCCGGTTCAATCGGCCGTTTTGTTGAGAAAGTTGACCATGAATGGTGCATATAATACAGCGTTCTGGTTTGCCATAAATTGATATAAATTATGAGCACCGGAGAAAGGCGACTTTTGTGTTCCTACATTGCCTGATAAAAATTTCAGCCGGATACGGTTAACACGTGGAGCCGTAGGACGAAAGGTAAACGTTTTCGATGGACGTTTCGAACACGATTGTACACTTGGTATACCGTAGGAGGACCATTTTGGAATAAGACAAATTTGTGCGAATGCGTATGTATACGAGGGGGAAATAAAATTGTCGGAAAAATAGTTGCCCCTTGATCGTCGAACCGATACCAGAAGATATTTTTGTCTCAGAGTTCGAAATCCGCGTCCTATCGACCCAGTGCGACGAACGTGGGGTTAATTATTATTCGCACGACACAGCACCGTTCGAAACCGGCACGTTTTCCCGCGACGATATTACGTCCGCCATAAAGCAACATTGTCGAACGAAGGATCAAAGTCACGACTAGGAAATCGTTCTTTCCGCGGCGGCGTAACGAGGTGAACCAACGATGGAAAGTCATAGTCACGAACCTATCGACCGCCATAGGACGATGAATTTTTTCCCCAGAGGAATCTGCAGCGAAATCATTTTAAATCATCCCCGGTGACCTCCTTGCTTTCTCGACAGTGCACGAGTTAGCAAGATACCGTGGCACTCGTCTATTCGTACTCTCGCGGTGTTCGTTGCCGGTCCGTCTGTGAATGTACACTGCGAACGTACTCTTTGTTGTTTGCGCCGAGAGTATTCAGACACTGAACAGAGGATTCGTTCGATTTTTCACAACCCGATATAATGTAATACAATATTCACGAGGATATTCCACCGAATATCTTTATTCGTTTCTCAATTATTTTGCGGCCAAAAATTAGAAAATAATGTTTCGCACTTGTATTAAAATAAACTTTCGAATATTCGTTCGAAACAGAACGAGAGTCATTCTTCTTTTATACTACTAAATAATTTTGTGGACATTTTGTTGAACGTGTAACGTGGCCGGATAGTGTCGTAACCAACTGCGTATTGCTTCGGAGATTTCATTAACCACGTTTCCTCTTGTTCGTTAGAGTAAAGAACATTTCACACGCTCGAACGCAAACAGGAGTAATCGCTCGAATGGTAATCTGCTAAAGGGCCCCCGGACATTCAATATTTATTGTGAATATTTCAGCACGGCAAATATTGTTGATCGTTAAAGGAGATAAGGGAGCGAGTGTTGGAGCGACAATAAATATTGACAAGCGGTAGTTCAGCTCGCACAATCGCGTGAAATCATGAAAATCCGTATTACCTCTCCGAAGTGTATAAAACATTATCGAGCAAACTCACTCATTAATATTATACAGTTAAACGGCAATTCGTCTATCTGCCTTTCTGACGCGTTCGATAATATTGGGAATCGCTGCGACTTCGACGACGAGACGTCAAGTCTGTCAAGACCTTCAGGTGAAACGCGGACGAAATAGATTATTGATACGTTCCTGCTCATTAGTCGGACGCGTAACAAAGATTTCCAATAATGACAGTAAAATTATTAGAATCGTTCATGCATTTAACAGAGAACAGTCTTTCTCGCTTACCTATCATAACTAACGTTTCCGTCGACGTTCACGTTCGAAACATAAATTTCGTTAACAACTATTTATATTTCCCCATTCTTCCCTCAAAACGTCTTGAACAACTTGGTTCGAAGTTCCTGTCACAATTATTTCCCAACAATTCGACTATGCTGCGCATTGTATAATAACGAAAACGAATACTTCGCGCACTGTTCTACGCAGTGTACCAAAACATTCGACAAACGCTGTACTGCAATCGATGAGCGACATTAAATCCTTTCAGTCGCGTCGACCAATTATCTCGAATTTCTCCAACGATTTGACTTCGTTACGCCGATTCAAGATTTACTGTGCTACTCACCCGACTCCCTTCCTGAGTTATATTCCGCTTTTCGGATATTTTCGGTGCCACCGTCACGATACTGGAAGTACGTCGGGCGAGCGACGCTATCGATAGGTGCACGCACGTGCGTAGACAGTTGTAACGTTCGACGTTAATTAACCGTCGACGAGGCCCCCGCGAATTTATACGGATTCTAATTAAAATCTCACTTCAGCACAGCGAAGTGTAATAACCGCGGATCCGTATCACCGTGGCGTTTTTTAAGCTGGCGGCGGCTGCCGCCGCAGCTGCCGACGAAAACTAATTAAGCTCTCGTTTAACTACAAACACGAGCCGCGCTTTAAGCGATCACCACCACCCACAAGCCCCTATCGCTCGGTAATTTCTCAGATTATCGAGCGGCGGACCTAGATTCTTGGCACGTTCGACTCTACGACGGTTCGCTTCGACGTCGAGCACGCTGTCGTGTCTGCCCGTGGGTTCGCGTCAATTTTCGTGTCCGACGAGTGTACACGTTTTTTTTTAGGGACGTTCCTCTGCGACGAAAGATCTTTGCTGTTTCTATCAGTGCACTTTAATCTTAGAATTGCGACATTGCTGCGGGTTAGGCGAATGGTGGCTGATGTTCAAAAGTAATGGGACGTTTGGACGATTTGCAACAAGTGGCTGAGGAAAGTTGCGAAGTAACTGATGACCCGTTACGCAGTTATTAATAATTAATATAAAGCTACTGAGTATTGTTATTGTTAAAAATGTAATTTGTACATGCACACGTGACAAATTTTATTAATCGAAACAGCAGGAAAATATGTATATATTGTAAACTCTTCTGACACAATTTTATGACCTTTTGGAAATTATTGCACACTCGAACACGAATTACGATTCATAAAACCGCCTCATTTCGTACGCAACATTTAAGTATAACAGTATAATATAATAATATACAAACGTTCGTGTACGTCGCGTTAAATATTTAAACGGACACCTCTCACGAGAAAACGTTCTCTACTTTCGACGAGAAACTTCGTTTCGCGCACCAGCATTATTGGAGTAATTGATGGAACAAGAATTACCACATATGGTAATTCTCATGATGCAACAGCGATCCCACCGTGCAAGGCCTTCTTAGGGCAGTTCTAATGACAGAGGGTTCTAACGCTCTAATTTCACGTTTCACTTCTCAACATTAATATTTCTGTTGCCCCCGCAGTCATGTATATGTATGCGTCTGTTCCATAGCCGGTGTTGCGCGCATTAAACGAAACGTATAAGAAATTTTTATTTCCTGAAAAGACTGCAAATATTTGGCGAAGGATAATACTATAACAACTCGAAAAGAAGGAAGCCATTGCGGCGACAGTTAAGTCATTCTAAAACTCCATCACACAAAATAGTAATAACTATTAATTAGAAAGTGCGTAGGGCATATTTAGATTAATTAAATTTTCGAAAAAATATTTTAGTAATGATTCGCAAATAAATTTTTATACAGTCTTGCGAACCAGAAAATCGCGTTTAGACAAATCCACGTGCGTGGCCAGTTAATGCACAAAGTGCTCCAGAAATCGATCTTCAAACGATCATCGCATTCAACTGGATTACAGTTTCGCCCGATGCTACACCAGAGATAACCAGAAGCTGGACCGAACGTTAAACATTTCGAGGCCGACGGAATTCGACGGTCAGTTTAATAGATTGTCAAATACGCAATGAAGAGCGGTCCATGAAAAATGATTTCGAGGGCCGAAATTCTCTCGAAGCGTGAAAATACAAACAATCGCTTTCGAATGGAGTGACGTACTGTTAATAAGATTAACCGTCCCACATTAGCAGCCACGTAGGGGGAAAAGTGTTCGAGGGGTTGGACGGCGCTTTTGTCGAAGCTTTTTGACAGCGATAAATAATCGGATCAAGCGTGATCAGGGATTTTCTGAGTCATTCCAACCGCTCGCATCGAGGGCAAATCAGAGCCCAGTGTGCACGGTGCCGTTTTGTCGTTATATCGCCATATTCCTCGACCTGTTCTGCGTTTCTCTTTTCTAGCACGTGCGGGAACAATAACGAATCCCTGCGTACATGGATTTGTTGCACGTGGCAAGATGTCTCTATGACCGTCGCCGAACATGGACAAAATGCTTCTCATCGGGATTACACGATTGTTTGCCTTGCTCTGCGAATACGTAAAATGTCATCGATGGATGCACGCTGCAGATTCGTTGACTGTTTAGTAAAGTAAAGAAAGAAAAAGTTAAGCAAATGGGCGAACGTGTTTTTCGTTCGAACGCATATCATGTCTATCGATTCGCATTTTAATTTTCATTATAGAATTAGAGTTTATCGGCTTGCATTACAAGATGATTCATTATAGAGTATGTTGTCGGTTCTTGCCTGTTAATTTTTGGCAAACTTGGCGAATCTGTGCAGCAACGTTATATTGTTTCATGAATTTACACACAGACAATATTTTTTTCCTGCGATATTAATAATTTATCGTCGAGTCAGAATTTTGATTATCACCAATTCCAAAGCACTCATTACTTTAGTTATCATTTGATTATTATCTAGGAATCTTCGTTATTTTTAGGAGTATTCATTTCTCTGACGTCTAGTAAACGTTCACCGTTATCCTGTTCCGAAAAGGGGAACATTTATTTCTGTCGAATCAGTGTCTGAAAAAAATTGAATACAATTAATTCGTTACTAATGAGCCCGTTAAATGAAACATTCTTCGAGCAGTTGCCAGTTCATTTGTAACAGCAACATTATTTGTATCATGATGTATAACATTGCTGATACCCGATCCACCTCGACGATATGGGATTTTTTAAAGATAATTCCGCGCAAATGCCGGTGGATATATAGAAGCTCAGGAAGAAATATTAACGAAATAAACTGAATTAAGTGGCGTAGACTCGACACTATTTGTCTCCCCAATCTGATTACACGAAATTGAGTACCTCGCTTTGCGCGCGGGTCGCATGTCCTACATCGTTATTAAATGCCCTTTTTTCATACTTACCTTTCGTAAAAGTGTTTTACACCATTTTTACTCCTTATTGGACTGTGTAACGCTTATTTGCAATGGGCCCGTGGGCTTGATTTACTTCAATTGGCAGGAAAACGTTTGAAATAAGGATGCATCGCATCCAAGCACTCTGTTTTAAATATTGCTCCTGGTGATAAATAAAATTTATCGACCAGTTAGTCCCATATGTTTTCCCAGTAAATGTATTTATTTTACCTTTCAATATAATGAATAAGAACAATGTATCTCCTTCGATTATACTGCTAATAATTCTCATTAAGAGAAATGAAGAACGAAATAATTAACTACCGTAATTTTGTATTATGCAGTTAATATTCACATTTTCTTACCTTCATTATACTTCTTTTACTTTTTTACTTTTACTCGTTTCAGTCGCATCTTTACTGTTTATTTCAACTATTATTCATGTTTTGACCTAATCCTCTTAATTCGAAACTGTACATCAATTGTCTTTCGACAATCACCCCGTCTTCAACATAATACCACATATCCGTATAACGTGCGCTTGGCTATCATTATTTATTCGTTGAAAGAAATGGTCGAAAATCGTTTTTCGGGTGCAATCAGCGAATGAATAAACGCGTGCCTTCCTGAAAGAACATTACGCTCGTATTGCGGTTTGTACAGGCGTGTGTCGATTAATCGAAACGATCGTATGTCGCGTTTCAGTTTTATCGTGCTCGAGGTACATTCGCACTGTGGTCGACCGCGGTCGATATTTGTAAGGGATTGCTCTGTATTTCATGGACAATGGCCGTGCAGCAGGGGTGAATTAGATGGTCACGTCGTTATCGCTGCGTTTCTGCAACACTTTGTGCGTTCGCTACCTGCGCACAACTGTGCCGGGATTAGGAGGCTTCGAAGGGGGGATACGATTCAAGCCGAAGACAAAATTATTCCGATATGCAATCGGGGCGATACAAGATTGCCAAGTCTTTGCGGTATTTCAACTGAGATCGTGTAATTTGTAGAACACCATGTGGCGGAACGCGTGTGTAAATTGATTAGTCTTGCGAATTTTTGTTCATTCTTCGCTCAGTTTTCCGTTGTTTTTAATTTGTTCGTCGAGTTGATAAAAAGTTAATGGCGTTAATGAAACGCAAGACTGCACGGTAATTTGCACGTTGCGTTGTATACATTTAAAACGCGAAGCTAATTAAATGTCAGAAAATTCATGTAGCATAAAATGACAGTGAGTGGAACAAGGGCGAGGAATGGTTGAGAGACTTTACCTAGCATTTCATACAAATTCGACATACGGCGTACAATAACAGTGTAACACAGGAATAGTCTTGTAACGTCAATACTGATTACAATATATTATATATAATTGATTACAATATATAATATATATAATTTGTCTGTTTTCGTTGATTCGTTTTCGTGAATTTTAGATAGATCTAGAACTTCATTCTTCCACAAAAATATAACAAAGTGTAACTTTAATCGTAAGCGTTGCACCACCCTTTTAATTCAAAATTTGTCAACCGTTGCATTGTCGCCTAACAAATCAATTTATTTCAGATCAAAATTAATTACAACGAAATATTGGTACAACATTCATTAATATTAACAGTCTAACCGCATCGAATAACAATCACTCAAATCTAATTGAAAAAGCATAGAATAATACTCGCCCAAAATCAACAGAAAAGCTATCCTTATCCGCGCTTTTCTAACGAAAGATTCGTAATGCCCATTTGATTCTTTCCTCGACAAAGGGCGAATAAATAAATGAAACTAATAACGAAGGACTTGCAAGCGACCCCGCGTTTAACGCTCCAACGACGCTTTCGAACGTCTACTAAAGTTTTATTAATACCTATAGGACAGTACAATCTCCATCGTTACCAACGTAACTCGGAAGATGTAACGTAATTCACGTCTACCTGGAAACACAGTGTCAAAAGAAAAGCAGCCGTATAATGGCGAAACTTGAGATGACATTTATCGGACAAGAACTTCCCGGTACACCTGGTGTACATCCATTCCTGTAATTCGGGCGCGACAAGACCCCGTCGCGAGCGCCGACCGTGTCGAGAGAAGAATCGGGCGCGATCGAAAGCAGGAGGAACGGAGTTCCATATTCTATGGGATGTTGTCGAATCGTCGCGTCGCCGCTACGTGTTTTAATTTGACGTCACTCAGCACGTCAGTACCATCTGGTGTTGCGAGGCTTCTCGTCACCTCTCGTCTCGTCTAGGCCGCGCCAGTCACTGGGATTTAATATCAAACCACCCCGATCACGTCCCCCTCGCTCTCTCACCCTCGCCGTCCCTCCCCTTTCTCTGTCACCGAACGACAGACCGTTGGATTTTCCGCTGCTGCACGCGGATGCTGCCTCGATGTAACCCCCCCCCCCTCCCCCCTGCTAAGCCGGATATGCATAATCGAACTATGGAAAGGAAAAGTGACGTTTATGAAAACCCGATCGCGACACTTTCCCTCGTGGTCTCCGACGTTGCGTCGCGAGCCGCGTGGCGATACGTATTTCGCATAAATCGCGTCGCGATTTTTATTCCTCTGTGTCCCCGTCGCGATCACCGTCGTCCCGACGCGGCGTATACTTTGGATATCGCGTGCGAGCTTCGCGAAACATTTCTTGTTGCAGCTGTTGCTTCGGCGGACGGAGAAATCGCGATCGGAACGATTTGGATGGGAAAGCAGCGTCGACGGGCGTTGGTAATTTACGGTGGAGTTTTGTCTTGATAGTTAGTTGTACGTTTAATTAATTTGTTTGTTTGTTTGTTTTTTTGTGACGCTGGATCAAGTATCTGTCAAAAATAGACTGTGCTCGGGGGGACATCGACCCGATTCGCGTCACGCTCGCGTCAGGCTTAATTCAACGACGAGGTTGAATGGGAATATGCCGAAAGCGAGTGAAATAGAACAAGAACAAGTGGCTCGGCTGGTAGCCAAGAACGATAAGAAGTTCCTTAACCTCTCGTGGAAGTTCGAACTATTGTGTCTTCATGAAAGTCCCATCAATGGATCCTAGATTTCGTTTGTTTTTGATACGAACGGAAATCGAGCGAAGCTTCGATTCAATATCTGTTTTTGTTTAAATACGAACATAAAGGGGGAGACCTTTCGCACTATGAAAAATAATCCGTGTCTAACGGATCGCCACTGAAATGTCACTGAAAACGTTCTATTCCTGCAACGACGATACAAAATTGAATCTCATTTACACGTTTCAACTGCAAATGATTTACGCTGTTTAATTGAATCGGCAGCCGCCAAGAATATTGGCCGACCAGCAATCTTGCAAAAATTCAGCGATCAATCTTCATTCGCGTGTAATCTCGTAAGCGGCGACGAAAATTTCGCATTCGTCGAAAATAATAATCCAACCTCGGCTCAATCGGCGTCGAAATATTCGCTGCAAATCTTCGACGTCTGTACAATGTCAAGTCCGATTCGCACGATCTATAATTTGTCGCAAATAATATCGAATGCCGATCTCCCCAGGCTCCAGCGATGAATTTTCATCGCTGTCGAAAGTTAATCGACGAGCAGCACGATAATATCTCGCCGGCGATCATTTAAATTACACCGATGAGCCGCGAATAGGAAAGGTCGTTGTTTCCGCAGTCGGCTTTAATTGCCTGACGCGTTGACCCGGGACCCCGCGGACGTTTCGCGACAGGTACGTACACTTGACTAACGGGAGCAATACCTACGCTGACGTCCCGAGTTGTACGCAACCTTAAATCAAAGTGTCCGTCCCGTTCTATAATTGGGAATATTTACTGCGATCCGAAGTCGGGGTACGTTGTCGTGGAAATAGCCAAGGGGGCGAGAAAAACGGTTAGCGCTGCGAGAAACGTTTCGTTCAGCGGAATATGACCGACTGTGGGATTCCCCAGGTATAGGCATTAGTTTGCGCTCGGCTACAAATATACTCGGCCCGAATGGGAAGAATATCGACGTCACTTGGCTCGCGAACGGCTGATTTCTCGAAGTCACGTGCTGGAATCAATCGTTCGCAGGGAATCTGGATGTCGAATGCGTTCCAAGAATAGATGGAACGCGCAGCGGTTTGTAGTTTCGGATCGTTCGATGCGACCGCGTTCCCCGACGAGAAGCCAAGTCTCACTTCGAAGCGAAAGCACGATTCCGCGGCGGAGTTTTTCGTATTGGCGGAGGGAAAAAGTTCTGGCAGATTTGTAAGTGGACAACGCGATGGACTCCGCTCGATGGAACCAATGAACGATGTTTATTGCGGTACAAATATTTCTTACAATTATCGCGTAGTATAATCGACGGTATTCAATGCTGAGACAACGATTTATAATATGTACGAACTTTATCCACCGTTCTAGGAACGAAGACACACTTTTGTTACACACGTGACGTAAGTAGAACGAGACACGCAACCAATACAATAACGCAAAACATAAGAACAAGCCAAAGTGAATAACGCCGCCACTTGTTAAATTATGAAATAACGTTGCTTTATACAATTCGACAGTCGTTACGAACTATTAAGGTGGCGATTAAAATTCGGCATTTCAATTGTCCCGAGGCACATGAACGTTTCGTTCGCTGAGCTGATCAATGGGCCTGGTTGAAATTCGGTTACATCGCGAGTGCGTTTCGAAGATCATAATGCGTCGAAAGGGCAGTTTGCCATTTCGCGAAATCCGTTAACTGAATAAAACGAACGAAAACGAAGCGATTACTCGTCATTTTATTCTTCCACCGCTCGTTAACTTTACCCGCTTGCCTCGCACGAACAAACAAACGGACAAATAAAGGATCCTTATCTGCTCGTCGAGAGATGCATGCAACATTTCTACGCAGCCGAGGATGTAATTGCACGCGTTATCAGCTGTTGCATTACACCCCGTCGGTTTACAATGTTACCATTGAAGTTTACGTCGGCCGGAACGTACATATGTTGTGCAAATGGGATCCGAATATTTTTCCAGTGGTTGCGTTCTTGAGGGGGCGGGTAGGAGGGGCGGGGGGAGAGGGTGGATACGGAGAAGAACGAAAAAAAGAGCAAATAAAAAGAAAATACTGCGGTATGAATTCCTCTTATGCAACAACGAACCGTAAAACGTGGGTGGCAAAACGGGCCGACCGTAACGAATGAAGTGCGCCGCTGTAAAAATGTGGTTTTATAGACGCAGCGCCGCATAACGTTCAAGTAACCGGGAGGATGGACCTTCCGTGAGCAGAACGACGAAGCAGGTTGAAACGAAAAGATGTACTGGTCGAAAAGAAGGAGGAGAAACTCGTGTGGGTGCGCCTGTAAAAAAGAGCATCTCGCACACGCCTGCACGTCGTAATATCTGCCTCTTTAAGCGTCCATACACTCGTCTCGAGTGCGTTTTCTTCTCTGGTACCGTTGCGCCACGTCGTAGTCGTCGTCGTAGTCGTCGTCGTTGACGACGTCTCACAGCCTCGTCTCTTTCGGTCGCGGTTGTCCTCCGTGTCTCTTGGCCCCTGTCTCCGCCTTCTTCGTCGAGTCTTGACTCCGTAAACCGACCATAAACCATCGACGACAGCATGGAATTTCTTTGGCGATCACGATTTTACACAAACCGTATCGATCACCGTTCTCGTGGCGGCAACCGCCGCGTATTCTTCATACACTGTTTGGCGAGCGTCTGAAACCCTCGTTGTCGCCATTTCGGGCGCTATTGACTCCGGATGGGATAGCTTCTGTGACGTGGGGGCTGCCGTTAGATCCTTGTAGCAGCGCGGATGCCATGTCTTGGATTTATTGACGGGGTTTAATTAAATTTGGATCGTTTGGCCGGTTAATCGCGGGCGGTCGAACGCGTTGACAGACTTTTGTTTGCGGAGGTCCGACGATAAATTCAATTTGTCTCGCGTGAAAATTGTAGGCGAAGTATCGGAAGGAACAAGTTTTTATTGTTATTATTTGATGTTATTTATTTGATTGTTGCGTAAATGCATTGGTGTCGTTAATAGGCACGTTAACTCGGCACGAAGATACAAGTGGAAAGTTGTTGGATTGGTATGAATGAAAAGGTTTAAAAGTTTAAAAGTTTAAAAGTAACATGTTTAAGAAATGTCAGGAAGAATTTTTATTCCGTATTGCTTGTAAGTGTGATACAACTTAAGCTTAGGTAATGAACAAATGGCTCCAATTAATTAAGATTGCTTATAATTGTTTCTCCCCCAACAGTTGTTCCTCCAACAATGGAATAAACATTTGATGAAAGCATTCAAGCTTCGGTACACTATGCATACTGCAATGTGTGTTCGCAATAATATATCGCATGGCATACACTTTGAAGATAAATAAAGTATTGTTATTCAGCAGTGTTATCGGAGTGCGATGAGTGCTGATTCATTTGAATCATAATGTGGGCGAAGAATTAAGCACAAGTGTCGCGTGTACAATGAAAAACTTGGTATATTGTGAAACGTGTATTTAATTATTCGGCTCCTTTATGCGCCAACATTTTCGCGGAAGCCAATATTATTACATAGTTCGTAACAAGTTCAGTTGAGTCATCGCGTCAGCATACAATTAACATTATCGTTTCACATGCAGACGAGATAATTCCGTTGATGTTTCATTGCCACGCATATTTCAGTTTGTTCGTGATACATATTCAGTCATAATACGCGTTATGCTTGTAAACGATTAAAAACAAGAATAATGAGATAAATTTGACAGGTGAATATATCAATTACAGCGGAGAAAATTTCCACGAGACCCTTCGAATCTTTGATTCGCGAACGACTGTTTCATTTCTCTGCGTAAAATCGTGGCCCATTTTCGTTTACAAGATATTATTATATTTCATTTTATTCAGTTCATTTTAGGCAATTAGTCGGTTCATCGTCAGAATTATTGCCCCCTGTCGTATCATAATAATTCCCGCACCTTTTTTCAATTTTGCAACATCGTTTCGCTGCCCTTCCGTTTCGGGGCCCGCACTTTGCCCCTTTGACAAATGTTTCTCCACTTTTTCCTTCGGTTTTACGAATTTCGTGAAACTTTGTTCGTGGGGGAAATAAAAATTAAATGCGAGGCGATAATAGCGTGGCCGGCGGAATTGTACTAAATAAGTGGAACGCGATTTCTACCTCGGTCGCGGTGGAAGGGTTAACGTTCGCCGGTTTAAAATAACCACCACCACGGTAAACAAGGGAATACAAAATGTTCCGTGTATTTAGCGTACCCTTTGTTAAACCGCTTAATTAGCAGGCACGTTTTAGCTAAGTTGCTTATAAACAGGTGGAATAAATACTTCTTAAACCGCGACTACGACGTTGTGTGCAACGTTGCTTTTGTAATTCGATGGGGGTTTGCGCGTGCATAGCTATTAAGTATATAAAAGATACTTAGCAAAGGTTGGAAATATATATTCGCAAGTAACTATAATACTGTGGCAGTCTTAATAATAACTATGCCTGTAATTGGATTTATGCCGTTAAAAACTTTTTAATAAGATTATACATCGCTCGAAATTATGTTAACTACGATTCCGTTTCGAAAAATTGTTTAATATTGAATATAATATAATGATATTGACGAGCGTTTTTTTTTGCTGTTCTAATGGTATTAAGAATTAGTAGCAAAATATAAATGTAAAACTGTGTCTGTTGTCGTGAACATTCTTCATACAGTTTTGCACCATATTTCAATAATCTCTTCATTGGAAATTCGATTTTCATTTTCGAGGACCCTGAAATAACCAATATTCTGTTCAATATACATTTTTCAATAACCTGTCCATTAAGTGATTTTTTCACATTTTAAATTCAATATCATTGTTCTACTTGCATTGCAGCGAAACGTGGGCTCGGTCTCTTGTTCACAAACTATCGATTTTGTTAAATGTTCATACGAAGAACGTTGCTCCTAGCTCGTGACAAATAATACATATCGATTCTGAGAGAGGGACAGCTCTGAATTATTTCTTATTTGTTTCTCCGTTTCGCCATGCGGTTCTTATCCTCTTGATTCATCGAGAAACCATTCCCACCTTAAGGAACTTATTAATAAACATTTCTGTATTAATCGGCGCTTCTGCGCTTGCTCCCTTTCATTTTATTATTCTGCATTCGCCTCAAGCGAAGCTCGTTCAAACGCTGTACATCCTACAGACAAAAACCGAAGAAACAAATCGGTCGCACGGAAATCACCTAACAAATGTTTCGTTACATTTCAAATAAGATGTATCTCCCTCTAATCCACGACGCCAGATCGGTCTTACGGCTTAAACAATACGTATACGATTACTCCCGTCGTTTAATCACGAATATCCACCCAATCGTAACAGCGAACTCGTTCTGCGCATTCAAGTGGTGCAACAACAAAAAAATGTCCGAACCACGGCGCAACGAAGGATTTCGTCCCAATTACGAATTTTGAGGATCTGGATTTCGCTGCCGGGGCCGTGTCGGGCTGTTGGCGACTCGAGGCAGGTATTGTTTGCCGGCGAATAATTACGCATTCTGCGGGAATGCAAGGGAAGGTTGCGAACGGTCGGCCACTGTTCTCTTTGCGGCGGGATTATGCGCGTGCACGTGGATCTCGTTGCGTTTGCTATCGTTGCGCCCAAAATCGGCCAGCAGACCCCGTCGACGACCCGAATCTTGCCAAATAATTCGCACCTCCGATCGAGCCGCCAGAGCCACGCAATCGGAGGTCCGACGTAATTCTCGTCGTCTTTGTGATTTATAGTTGGTCAAGCTTGTGGAGCGCCGTCGAATTTAGGTGGGCGGATCATCGCCGTCGAAGATGAGCCAACGCGATGCATGTACACGGTGGGCCTTGATCAGGAACGAATGGAGTCAGGGTGATTGTACGGATCGAAATGGGATGAAACTTGAGGCCACGTTTTCGGGGAAAGTACATTCGAAGATGAATCTAGTATACGCGTGTCGGTGGGGACAATTTCGTTTCAGAAGAGCGAAGAATTTATTCGACGAACGAACTGTGTCATGGAGATCGAAGTGGGAGGATGGAAGAACGATAAACGGGGAATTTTACCATTAGAGATTGGTTAGTGTGAAAGGACTCACGCGTGTGTCAGAAATATAAAATGGTATCTTGTGTGTAAAAGAAATATTATGCTCGCAGAGTTAAGAGAGTTGCGCGTAGGCACCGGGAAGGAAAACTTGCGAACGGTCAAACTTCGATTTTAATCAAACTTTGCAGGCTTGAAGAACAGTCGAAAATATTGAATGCGTATTTTTTTTCTTTTTTTTTTATACGCGGTAACTCAAGTTCAAGCGGTGAAACCACCCTTCGAAGTTGAACCTTTGAAGTGCTATCTCGGAAACGGTTGGAGATAGATGGAAATTGTTTGAGGAAAAATTACATACCTGTCAATGTTTCAAAAGGAAATTCTGAAACCGATTTTTCTTGATTTTTATGAGGAGTAGATAGAATTATTATCAAGGACTTCATATAAAATAAAGTGCAATAATAACAGAATCCATCAGTATTCAATTGTCATTAATACAATTCGAATTTCCGTCCAGCTGTACCCC